>VWZN01010402.1:122452-144616 GCA_013396955.1 Regulus satrapa | reverse complement strand
TTAGATACATCAAGCCACGCTGGTTTATAGTACCCTCCTTATTGATTGCTGTGTTGATGTGGCTATGACCTTTGTCTGCTGGAAAGGTGTGGTATTTTGGGAAGACAGCCCAAATGTGATGCTGTGCCCCTTCATTCTGCACCTAGTGTTTTCTTCGGTACTACACCCTCGGATGGCTGCCACAAAGTAAAGGGGGCTCAGAAATCAATGTTCCTGCTTCTTCTTGGGGTATTGATGCTGATGAGGAAAATGAGTGAGTACTTCAGGAGAACATTTATCTGTCACAGCTCTGCTCAGTGCAGCAGCACTTTGGGTGCAGTGGTGGGTGCCACAGGAAACAGATGCCATCCCAGGGCCACCAACCACTGTTGCCAGAGGTTCCACTCCTGTCTGCATCAGCAACAGGCTCACACACAGAGCTTCTCTCCAGATCCAGTTTTGCAATGACTGTTCAGCTGTGGAGGTTGCTGTGCCACAGGCATTTGTGATCTTTGTGATGCTGTTGTATCACTTAACATGACACAGCAGTGCAAAGGGGTTTATTAGTTGCACTGCATTTCAAAGGGTTTAGAAAATACCCCTTCTGACAAATGGGCTTTCTCAGGTATCTGTACCAGCTGACACATTAATGCTTTGATTACTTATAATAACATAAAAAAGAAGATGACCACACAAAATTAAATCACATGCCCCAAGTCACAGGTTCCTGCTTTGGAGCAGAGGTAATTTATGCTAAACTAAATTCCTTTTATGCCCTTCATGCAAGGACATTGCCAGTGAGAATGGTTACTCTGAGTGGATTTTGACATATGTCAGTTCAGTGTTCATACCATTACAGAAAAAACACCTTGTCTGATGCTTCTCTGCTTTCTAAAACCTTTCATCATGTTGGTTGTACAGAAGGAAGCAGTGGTCTAATGATGAACTGTGGGTTTGCAGAGTGCTATGATAATTCTCCAGAATAGCTGAACTCAGTAGCGATGCCTGTGGAAAAGCTGGGGGTTCTTAGCATCAGGATTTTTTGTGCTAAGTGTCTGATGGCTTTTGCACATTTGTGAGTGCATGAGAAAGATGCTGAAGGACTGTGGGGATCAGGAGGTCAAGAGATCCTCTGGACATGTGTAAGCCAAAGAGGATACACTGGCAGGCTGCCTCATGTGGTCAGGGAAACAGGATCAGGGAGGCATTATGCTCCCATTTAGAGACCAGAAAATAGTTGGAGGGAAGGAATGTCGTGTAACCAAGAAAATGTGTTTGCATTTACTCACACTCTGAGTTAGCAGCATGGAAGGATATTATGCTGTCAATAGGTGGTACTCTGGTGAAATTTGGCAGCCAAGTGGCATCAGCATAAGTTTATTTTGTGACAAGCAATAACAGAAAATAAATGGAAAAACAGAGGTATTGTTTCTTGAATAGCAAGCCCCTGGTGAACTGGGATGAAGACCTTTCTGGGATGAGGTAGATAAGTAACAAAGCAAGCAGACTGGAAATTAATTGGATACAAATCAGGACCTCCACTGGAAAAGTGCTAGGGACCTGCAAAGCACACACCACAGCTAAAGAATGACCAGTGTAAGTAATACCTTTGTTCTCATCCAACTTCTGGTGGTGGGATTGCACACTGCTGTGGGGTGGCCCTCCAATCACCCCTGAATGTGTATCTTCTCCAGAGTGCAGCGCTCAGGGGTGCAGTCATTAGAGCCAATCACAAAGGCAGTAATCCATGACATTCCTCCCTGCAATGCCTGTGTCAGGGCTCTTTCCAGGGCAATGAGTTCCATTTCAGTCCACTGAGGATTCTCCAGGAAATGCTTTAGGGCCTTCTCTTGGATTAAGTCCAGTAGTTTCTGGAAAAGATCCCTCTCTTGCTCCTTTTTCTTTTTGAACTATATATTGGTCATTCTGTCTGTGTGCACTACTTACTGCTTCAGGGCAATTGTGGAATCAGAAAGCCTAAAACAGATTTTAGAAAAGACGAAAGGGTTTAAAGTTATGCTTTCTTAAACTCTGTCCTCATGCTAAATGAAACAAAACTGCTCCCTTAACACTGACCTATTTCAATTCATGCTCTGGAGTCTAGGCAAGACAGCAGAGCGTAATCCAAATTGCTCCTGCTTGCTGTCAGTCTTCGTCTAGCAGTCATTAGATGCTCCTGGAGCATGGCCCAACAGGGGAAAATTAGCTGGAGGAGGTGGGGGGCTGTGGTGGCACATATACAGAGAGCACATCAGTTAGGAGGTTGGCAATCCCACTGTACCCCCAGTTCTGTTTGCACAGGAGGGTATTATGGCCTCGGTGATCAGAAAGAGCTTTGTAAGAGTCCTGTGCAAGAGAAAGGACTTTGTCCCAACAGTGGCCCAGTGGGTTCTTCAGCATTCCTCTCTGTGCAATTTTCAGCCCCGCTAGTTTGTGCAGCACTGGCTCCTCTCAGAAATCTGAGACTGAATCCATACACAAGATCAAAGGAGCTTGCAGAAGGATTTATGCTATTTGTTTGGTTGTCTTCAGTGCCTGTTGTGCAGCCTTGGGTGCTTTGCAAATACCCAACCACCCTGGAACATTCAGAGCCTCTGCCTGCAATACCTGCAATAAGGTGGTACAGCTGCTTTACAGGTTCTTTGCTTATTAATTCACCTGGAGCTCTCCAGCTTTGCCTTGGTAGGGGGGCCAGTGTAGTGTGTTTGTTATTCCCTATTTGTATCAAAAGTGTTCTCTAAAGGCATCTGCATTCTGGTGCTTCCTCTGGGAGAGACTGCAAAGGTTTGCATGAGTGCCAGTGAAACTTTCTCTCTCAGAAAAAGCACACAGTGCAGGTAGTTACTCTTCTCTAAAATTTTGAGTAGTAACAAGTTCATGCATAATGTTCCAGCCTGGGGTCTCCATGGACCCCAAAACTAGCCTCATATGAAGTGTTGGCCCCAAACCTTCTGGCTCCTAATCTAAGCCTAGCCTGGGAAACTTGGCAAGTCCCAGCACTAAGCTCATCTTGCCAGTACTTACACAGCAGAGAGCAGAGCTGCATGGCTTGAGGTGGCAGTGACCATGACCTGTATTTGAGCCATCAAGCTGCAGCAACTGTTGTAGGAAGCAGAGATATGGAGAATGTGGTTCTGAACACCGAAATTCTGCAAGACCATTAAAATTTCCTTTCTTTTGCTGAGTTGTTCCTGACAGTAACCTTCTTAGAAACCTTGCATGCTCCATCTACTTTCTACTCCACTGGTTTTTGTTTTACTTCTGAAAATTTATTTCAAACTCAAAGACGTCATGACACAATTCAGCTTTGCTCCTTAGCACCATTGCAGGACTGCAATCTAAGAAATTAAGACAAATATGGGCAGTTACTGATAGAGGTGAGCAACATATCAGTCTTTTAAATATACTGCTGGCTGACTTCACATTCCAGAGAGTCCACACACATCATTCCCTGGATAGTGTGGTGAATCATTTGCCCATCCCAATGTTTTGTTAGAACAACAACTCTACCAGTCATCTGATTTGTCAGACAACAGGATGATGTCATATTTCTCCTCTGTGTCTCACTTTGTGCCCCCAAGGCTGAGAAAATGGATTGATTTAAAATGGGACTTATCATGCCAAATTTCCCGAGAACTTCAATCAGTCATGACAAATGCCTTCTCAGATTCCAAGAACACATCCATGGTCTGCATCCTCCTCTTTGGGTTGAATAACAAAGAACCTCCACTCATAAAGGGATCTTTCAAGAAACGTCTTGTAAATCAATCACTGACAACTGCACAGTCAATCTTCTTGGTCTTGTCAGTTTTTAATTAAAAAGTTGCACCAACAAGTGATGACAGACACAAGGAGCACAGCCTTCTTCAGAAAGTCCAAATATGCCTAAAGATGAGCACACAGGACAGGTTACTGTGCTGCTCAAGGAAAAACAGCTGAAGATTATCTGCCACATAGAAACAAAACACCAACTTTGAAATATAGACTTCTGATTGGTGTATGCCCAAAATGTGCTCTCTAATGTTTTTTCCATAACCCAGGCCTGGTATATAGCCTCAGAACAAAGGAAGTGACTGGGTTCACCCTGGCATCCTTTGATGACATGATATCATTCACTCACCAGTGGTAGCTTATAAGGAGTCAGGAATTGATAGCTCTGTGTTTTCATCCACATATTCTCCTAAAAAGCACTTGGCTATTTGGATTTTAAATGAATTAATGTGCTGGAAGAAGGAAACCTCTGTTCCAAAGCTATCTAGCCCTAAGAGTCTTTCCCTTCACTTCACCACCTCCTGGTGATTTTAACCAGTGCCTCAGATGCATTGACACATGTCCTTACAGCATGCCAGCAGATGTTCATGCAAAAATAGTGAAGACCCACAGGGAAGAATTGGCAATGATATAAGGTAAAAGGAAAGCAAGGCAATATTTTTTAAAGGTTTAGTCTACTCAGGATGGCTTTGAACATTGTAGAGAGGACAAGAGAGAGAGAAAGAACAACTCAGTTTAAAATTATTTCTTTCAAGGCAGATAACCTTAAAAATACAGAGAAGAAACCTGCTGGTGTGAGGCTTGTGAAATCTTCTGTTTATAGATTTGTATGTAACCTTTGTCGTGTTCTTGGTCAGGAAGCAGAGATTAAAAAACTTGGACCTGTTTCACAAGAAAACTTGAGGCTCATTTGGAAACTTCTTTATCTTTGACCTCAAATATGAAAGTTTGTGTTTTTATCATTCAGTCAGTCAACTGTGGACTGCCTAAGATATAGGGACTTCCTGAGGACTTGTAGAAGGCTTTTGAAAAGACTTTTGTTTCTACACTACCAAGTAATTCTGGCTGCAACTTCAGATTTCTTCACTGGTTTTTTTTCTGTTTTATGTAGCATAGTCTGGGAATAAAGTAACAGAGAGAGAGTAGAACAACAACAACAACAAAAAAAAGGATCATTTTTCTTTGTCTCCACACATTAAATAGTTTTTTGTTAGTATTTTTATGGTGTTTCATCTGCATTTCTAGTTAGGATTAATTTCTGCCTATGGGTCCAGCAGTATTGACTACTGCAGTTATGTGACATTTTATTCTTTGAGCCCTGTTTTCCTTGCATTCTGAGTAAACTGGGTAGATCATGGGAAAAGCATAGTCCCCTCCTCCCAATAAATTATTTTCCCCCTCTTTAAAGAGGAAACACCTTCCCATACATTCTTTTTCTTAGGTTTGCATTACTGCTTAAGAATACCAAAATAAACACTTTGGCTTGACCTGTTGCTTCTAAACTTTTCCGTAACTTCTATAATTAAGAGTAAAGCATAGTACTGTAATTAAGGTATTTCATCCAGACTCAAAATGTAGGGAAGCAATCCCCTAAAAGTTATTTCAGTCCTCCTTTGGCAGAGACTATAGGGCTTCTTTTCAAAATTGGCTTCTGATTTTTGCTGTGTTTGGTTTTGCTTGTCCAGTTGGAGGCCTGGCCTTTAATGCCTTCAGCTCAATGAGAAGTCAGTGGGACCTGCAGTTTTTGCCATGTGTTAACCAAGGTCAAGGTGCTCCCAGAACAACCAGGAGTGGCGTATTCCCAAATTAGAAGCCGTGCTTGAAAGTCAGGTTTTTAATCTCTTGTGATAATTCAGAATACCTAATTTAGGTGGCAGGGGACTCAACTGACTCTATAAGGAGCCTAAGGCTCCTGTGTGCCAGGCCAGAAGCTTAAAGGTTGGCAGAGTGAATGTGTAATCCCCTGTGAATTGGATATTGTCTCATCACACCAGGCCACTGTGAGGCTGTGGAAGTGCTCAGAGACCCTCAGGTGCCCATCAAAGACAATACATGGAAAAAGCAGAGTAGGGCACTGATGAGCCTCCAGTAGTGCTGAGTGCAGGCACAGGGTTATCAATTTCTCCCCCAGAAAAATCCCTTCAGTATGGTCCTGTTTAAATATATCCAGAAATCACACAAGCATCCATGTCTTTACAGCAGAGATAAAGAACAATGATGGGTAGGAGGCAGAAGGTATATTGATATATTAATATATTAATATTAGAAGCCTGATTCTCATATTTTTTTTAAATACTCATGAGAACCAAGAGCATCTCTTCTAAAACTGATGGATTTGCCTCTGTGAAATTCCTTCAGTAGAAATGAAAAGCAGGCTCTGACTGACAGACTCCTCAGTTTCACTTGCCATTAGACAGCCAATACATATTGACAGCAAGGAAGAGCTTAATTTCATTTTAATCCTCTTAATCACTTATTCTGTGTTCTAGTGAGTTTGATGTCACTTTGGGATATCATCCAAGACTAATAATAATTATGATAACTATTACATGGAGGCTGCCTTTTACCCTTACCAGAGCAGCAACATGGAGAAAAGAGAGGATAGAGGAAACACAGACCCTTGGCTTTTCCCTGTCCATGCCCTGCACAGCCGCTCAAGAAAAAATTCACTGTCTTCTGCAGCACAAACATGCTTTGGATGATGGACAAAGGAAAGAATAATGGCAACACCAGCAGCTATGACTCTGCCAAATCCCTTCCTGATGTGGGATTTACAAAGGTTATCATGGACTGGGGAATAATATCAAAGGACTTCTTTATTGCTGTGGCCTGGGGCCAGAGGAATAAACCTTCTGAAGCAGAGGAGGATTCCCTTTACCTTAGGCTATTTGTTATAACTGTGAACACAGTGCAGAATTGGACTTACAAGTCTGCTCCCTCCAGAGGATCCCCAAAGTCTCCTCTTACACCACCTAAAGAAAATCAGCTGCTTCTGGAGATGAAAAGATTAGAGCTGAATTTGCCTCTACCCAAAGCACATTGTGTAACACTGTAAAGGGAAAAGGATGGGCCAATGTCAGGGGAAATTTGTGTTCCTATAGAAGCTGCACAAGAAGCTAGGAACTGATTTTCAAAGCTTCATGTGTAACTCTGAGACAAGACTAGAGAAATATATTTTTAAAAACTTGACAGATAAACTGAGCAGGTGAAAAGGGGACTTTCTTTTAAATAATATTTCTCTGAAGTCTCTGGTCTGAGGGAAATACCCCATCCACTTTTTTGAAAGTCCTAGCCTTCCTTTTTAAAAATTATTTCTATTTCTTAGCAGATGATTATTACTTTCTCAAAGTCAGTCATCATCTCAAGATCAGGCAGGGAAGTTAAACACCTAACTTTCCTCTTCCTAAAATGAAGGTATGGGTGCTCCAGAGTATTTGCAGTTGTATTGGGGCAACAAATGGGAAATCCCTCAAGGTGGTTCCATGTAGGAATGCTACCATTGCCTCAGGACGTCGTCAAGGGGTCCAGACTCAACAGAGTATCTCTATTCCTTTTTTCTATCCAGTTCCTCATTTCATTGAATGCTGGAGGCTGATGGATCCCCAAGGCTGGAAGAACTCAGTATATGCTTTTGTTTGCTTTCTAATGGAGATGGTCTAAGCTTGTACATTCTTTGTGTCCCGGGCAGGTTGACACAGCTGTGGTTTGCAAATGAAAGAAGATTAGAAACTTTCATTCTTTGCTGTCGATAGGCACGAGTTTACGGCCCAGTCACCCTGTTTTGACTGCCCTATAGTGTGACAGAGGTGCTCAGACATCAATTGCCACTTTACTGTGGAATATACCGAAGCCCCATTTATTTCTCCCCCTTTATTCATTTACCCAGCCTCTTCTTTCCACAACAACCAGAGCTGCCATTATTCTTTGCCTAAAGAGAAATCCCCAGCCAGTGATGAAGAAGACTGAAATGCTGGGAGTAGTTGGCACTGTTGTCAGCTTTAGTGCACATCCTTTTCATTGGCATTAAAGCTTGGGATCACGTGGAGCTGATCATCACAGACTGAGGGCAGGGTATGAATGTGCCTGTGCAATCACAGGATTTATTCTTCAGTCAGTGGGAACACAAAGCCCATCCCCAGGCCATTTTTCATTCGACATCCTGCCTTTGGATCAATTAATTAGGACCTACCTTTGGATGATTCTGAGTACATCTAAGCCCCAGGTAAATTCAAGGAAGCTAAGAGCAAAGTTTCCAAGCACTGAGCACAGAAAGAATAACAAGAAAACCTACCCTTGACCAGCTCTCATTGCTTGGTTCTTGTCTCAGAAGTGAACCTCAGAACAGGACATCTTCTTGTTTTACAGGGTAAGACTGATGCTGAAGAAGGTTTTTGCTACAGATTCCACTCTGAGCAGCTCCTTCCTGGAATAGCTCCTGAAAATGAATTTACAGCTTCAAGACTACACCTGCACAGGAGATGCCTGTGGCAGTCAGTAGGGAATGTGCCTAATTAAATATGAACAGATTTTCAAAGATTGCTTCATCCAAGAAGCAAAAGCTAAATAATTATATGGAACAAGATGATTACTTGGAACAAGATGATAAAAATCCTAATGTCCCTGTTTATGATATGACTGTGAAGCTTCTCTGTTAAAGCTGGGATGCAATGCATTATAGTTTCTTGTCTAACAATACATGAAATAATGCAGCCAGTATTCTGTGAGAATTGTGCTTTTCTTTCAAATAGAATTCCACCTGGAACAGACCCATCCAAATAACTCCCACAATTTTCCCTTGTTTATTCTCACCTGGGAGGAAGGAAGGCTTAGGAGGGGAGAATTATGCTTTTGCATCATATATCTTATATACCTGAGAACTTTGGTAGATGTTGAAGGAATGGCAGCATCTTTACAGGAAGGAAAAAAACCCCGAAGCACATTTCTACAGGATGGCAAATTACAGTGAGAGGGTAAATCTGTGACCCTGTGCCGCCTCTTTTGTGTGATTAAAATGTGCTGATGTCATGGTCACAGCTACCCCTCTCTCCTGGATTTTGTTATAAAAAGGAGAGCTTTGCCACTGTGCACGCCTGGTCAAAAGCTACCAGAGATCCTTTGTTCCCTGTCAGCCAGGGGTGTGATTGCAGGGTGTGCCCAGTCCATGCATCCAGCCACTACACAAGCAAACCCAGCCGTTAAAATGTGGATATTCTTGATGATTTAACTCCTCTGACCTCTACATGGCTGAGTTCCAAGCTCTGTACAGGCTCCGCTCTGCTCTCCACCTGGCCTCTATGCATTTTTACTCATATCCACTTTTTTCCCTACCTTTCTCTACTTCTTTTAAAGAAACTTTGAATTTTGGAGAACAAAATAGCAGCTCATGAGAGGTGTCAGTGTGTTATACCATGAGTATAACTCAGTACAGGTGCTGTCTAAACTGAACCTCAGTACTCACGGTGTTTCACCAATGACACTCCCATGATAATAACACGTTAAATTACTGCTCATCTCAAAAGCAAGTCTTCTTCCTTCTTTACTGTCTCTTACATCTTCTCTAAAGATATTTATAAAGACCTCTGCAGCTTGGCTTTCAAAGTATTTTGGCATCTGCTGCTGTAAGTGGTCTTCACGTTGTAGCTCCACACCTCTGTGAAACTCTCCCTTAAATTAATTTTGATAATTCATTTGTCAAAATGAAATTTAGGACCAGCTCCACTGGGGTTTTAGTGGACCACCTAGTTCTCTGAAAATTTTAAAGTTTCTGTTAGACTGTTCTCATCTTTACAGCTAAGTATGAGTTGAAAAGTCTTCTTGGGTCAGGACTTAGGGTTTTACATGGGATGGTATCTCAGAATTGGGACCCGCCTTTCTATATGGCCTTTAATGTGCCTCCCTAAAATTTCCTACACACAGGGATCCTGGAGTGTTATAGGGCTGAGCAGCCCATTTCAAGTTTTAAAAAAACTTTGATTAATAACATCTCTGTTTTAGCTGTTGTTTGTTTTTAACCATTTGTACAATACCTCAAGCAAACTGGCAGGATTAATTGGTTTACAATACTATATTAATTAATATCATAAAATCGTTTTGAAGGAAGGAAGAGCTAATTAACTACAAAGCATTAATATTCCAACTGGGAGAGAACCCAAGGGAAAAAGCCTACAGTGTAATTAACACAGAATACATTTTTTCTTCCTGCCCTACAATCTCCCCATAGTCCCAGGCACTAATGAGTTTCACTTGGCTTTCTGAAAGATTTTCTGCTCTCCATCAAACTAGCCCATGTTTAAAAATATCCAGAGGTGATTTGTATTTTTTTTTTTTCTTTCTTGACCTTTTCCTTTCTGACGATTCCCTCGATGCAGGCTCTAAACTCAACTCTTGCCCTTGCTCCTGTGAAGTGCTTGTGAGGCAGGTTCTCTCTGATACGGAACGGCCGTGCTGGTTGAGATCCAGTCTCCAGCAGTCAGTAACACAGGCACAGCAGGAGAACAGGGCATGCCACAGCAACCCTTGCCATTCTATCTTTCCCTTCCTACTGCACATCCCACATTTTTCCTGTGAGTGTCAGATGACTCACTGATTTATTACAGCCTTTTTTAAAACTGTAGTTGGCAGTCAATCTGCTTCAAACCACACTACATTTTTTTGTTTGCTCTTCTCTAGTAACAATCCTAAAAAAAAAGGAAAAAGAAAAAGCTAAACAAAATTACAAATTAAAGACAATTAAAGGGGAAAAAATTCACAAATATGTGCTTGTTTCTGTAAAATTCCAACTGAAAGCATATTGCCCTTCTTTTTCTGCTTAGACTTCAACTACTAGTGCAGAAATGCTTGTGAAGGTGCCCCCAAGTGAGGAATTGGGCAAGGGCACACAGAATTGTCAGAATAAACACATATAGTGAAAATAGCTACATTCTCACTATAAAAATATCTCCCTGCTAGAGTTTGGGCTGAGTTAACTTATGGCATGCAGGAAATAAATGTTTACAAATGTCTAAACCAGAATTTATAAACATGTGATAGCAGCTTCAGTGAACTAGCCATCAAATCCTAAAACCTTTATCCATATGAAAATGTTTTAACTACTTGGGTAAAACTGAAAAAGTAGAACAAACAAAACAATAAAAAACAACTGTAATACTGAAGCATATCCACAGCATATGGCTCATTCCTGTTAAGAAGCATCTGTAGCAGTGATTATGCCTAATTATTCAGTTGTAGGGGGAAAAAAAAAAGATATTTTAAAAGTCCAGGACTCCAATTTACACAGTTCTTAGGAGTTATGACACAGTTAGTACAACCCATGTGCCCTAGTCAGGTCCAAGTCCAACATGGAAAATACAGCAGGGTAGTATTGCCAGGAGAGCGCTGTGTCATTAAGGAGTCTGCTCCTTCAAAGGAAAGGTTAAATCAAGCTCCCTAATCTCTGGATGAATAATCTCATTATTTCCCTGAGAAAACATCTCACCTAGCAAATACAGTGGAGTCTTGCCCAGACATGTTTTCTATAGGTGGGAATTGGTAATACGTGGATGAGGGTGTGGAATGGCCCTTCTTGGTGAAGTCTCTCTCCATTAATCACTGCATGTCTCATACCCGACAAAAAGTGTTGATGGAATGGGTTTAACACACTTCTGAGTTAGAACAAAACCCATGTCACACCAGCTCAGCTAACATTGGGTATTGCGGTTGTAGTTGCCTGGTGTGATGCAATGGAAAATTTCAAATAAAATTCTGATGCACTGTCAGCTCCCGTGAGCTTTATCTGGAGGCAAGAGGGTGTCACAGAAACAGAACAGCTCCCCAGGTCTCCAGACACTTCCCTGGGACAGGGGGAGGAGGGGGGGGGAAGACTGAGATTATCATTGTGATAGATGATTTTTCTCACAAAAGGGAGTTTGATTTTGAGAGATTTGCATCTTTACTTTGTTAATCTAGGGCTGATTTCCTTTATCACCTTCTGTAAATCTGTTTAATCCACATGGGCTGAATTCAACTGCCAGTTTGTAGAGCTAGACTGTGCACTGTGATGCCTTTCACTGGCACTTCATGTAGTGAAAAGTTCCTGTCACCTCTTTTGAGAAGTTCTAACACCTTTATTAATTGCTTCATGTTTATTAATTGTTTCATGTTTGTTAATTGCTTCACTCTCATTCTTTTGGTAATTGTTTTCATGCTGAGAATAAAAATCGGGCAGCTTTGAAATCAGGCAGGAAGCAAGCGATCAGCACAGAAAATACCTCATTTTTCTTCTGTGAATTTCTCTTCAGGTGTTGCCATAATAGAAATGATTGAACATTTACCGTTTCCCCACTGCTGGAGGAATTGCTGAAAAAAAAAAGGTATTGGCAGCACATCACATTGTAGCTGACTGCAAATATTCTAAAGGGAAATATTCAAGAACCACCAAGGCAGTTATGAAAACTGATGTGGCACTGGTAGTGCTTGGAAACTGCTGGAGCACATGGGGCAGCAGGTCTGGGAAGCAGCAGCAAGCCCAGCTTCTCTAGCCATCATCTGGCGGTGCTCCCTGTCTGAAAGACATACAAGATCCTCCAAGCTATTTCCTCCCCCATCCTCTCCCCACATTCCTTACCACATCCCTTAGGTGACCTGGAATAGGGTTTTCCTGGGTATACTGTATGAGATGCAGACTCTCCTGCCTGATAACATGTCCTTATTCCTTTTTAGAAATTCTAGCCCATTCTATGAGTCAAAAAAAACCCCAACAACTCACACCCCAACCACCTCCAGCCCAGCCCCAAGCTTCTCACCCGTTTTACTCTGGGTTGACTGGTTGTTGCCTGAGGGAAAGCATTGCAATCTGGCACTTACCACTTATCCTGGCTGTCAGCCCAACTGGCAAGTCCCCCACAGCAGCCTCGGGAGAGGGCTAGGATGGTTTGGGACTGGTGCCAGCTTTCCCAGATAGGGCCAGGGAGGTGGAAATAGCCATGTTTGTTGAAGTAGCTGAAGGTGGAGCTGGGGGTCCCCTCCACTGGGCTGAGCAAGTGCCTGTGAAAGATAAGGGGTATCCACAGCTCACTGGGATGTTTGCATTGTCCATCTCAAGCTGCCTTCACACACAGCTCACAAGGTGCTGCTCTGCCCTCTGACAGGAGGAAGGCAGCTCTTGGAAATACCTTTGCAGTGTCAATCCTCATGGGAGCAGCTTAAAAAACCTTTGACAATCCTTACAATACCATTATTACCACACACTATCACCAGTAAATTATTTTACTGGAGTCCTTGAAAAGGGACCTTCAAAATGGTACAGAAACACATTCAAAGCAAAGCAAACCAGTAGGATAACAGGGTTCATCTGGACCTTTGGTGGTGGAAATAGAGGAGAGCCCATGCTCAGCTATGAGTGGTACAAAAACTATTTCTCACTTTTCCTTTGCAACTCACCTCCTGGGTTTCTCCAGTTTGTCAAGTTTAGTGCAGGTGCATGCTCAGCAGCTGTGCCTGGAGCAGGTTCAGTTAAACATTCAAACTGGGAAATATTTATGCAAAAACTTCTTGCCATATTCACACAATTCCAGGGCCATTTTTAAAAAAATATTTATTACAAGGGAACAAAACCAGATAGAAAACCCTGTTGTGAATAATGTTTAATATAGTGTTTAAAATGTGGCATTTGAACCTAAGGAAGCAAGTGACATCTTCTGCTTCTCTTGCATTTCTGTAGGGTGTGCATGAGTCAAATCTGAATGTATGGCCAAAAAAATAATGCAGATTCATGAGCCAAAGGTAATATCCCTGACTTACTGGCACAAAGCACTTTTTCCATGCAGACAGTCTACGATTCTTGAATCATTTGGCTCTTTCTTTTTTAGCAGCTTCCAAAAGTGATAGAATGTATATTCCTACAATATTCATTTTGGATGTACATTTTCAAGGCCTTAAGACCATGAGGTCATGCCTCTGTGTGTCATTCTTTCCATTAGTGATGAGCCTGAGGTACTGAGTTTATTCCTGAATACAGATGGATATTTGGGGCCTGTTTTTTTCATCTGGATATATGATCAGATGCCTTTTCTGACAAAACATATTTCTATACATCTATTGTTTGAGTATTCAGAGAAAAAAATGGTCAGCTTTGTGTTACTACTGTATGTGACAATCAGTATTTCTTCTCATGCTGAGGATAAAATAAGGTGGAACTGTAGTGACTGAACATTAAGTGGAATTCTCACAGTCTTCTGAAAATTTTATTCTGTTAAATGTCTGTCTGGATTCAGAATCTTTTCACACTTTTTTATTTTTAGCTTGGGAAAGAAAGTGTTGTCTAGATTCATCCCTATATATGATTAACAGTTCAAGGGGAAACACGCAGCAGGCAGGGATACAAAGATTCGGATAGGAACACTGCTAAATGTTTGGACACTGTATCCTGCTGGATAATTCTTTCCTTTGGGGATATGCCTAAATACAGACTGCTATACTGGGCTACAAAGTCACACTAAAGTTAATATTTAGGAGTGTTGAGACTGCCCAGGCTCTGCTAGAGTCTCTGCAACTTCTTGGGGTTTGTCCTTGAGGCAAAAGTTGCTCTTCTTGAAAACAAGAAAATGAATGCTTGAGGTATTTTCTCTGCTGTCTGCAGGCCAGCTAAGCTCCCTTTGCCCTGAGTCTCAAGGTTTGTTCCTTGTGCAGAGTGATACTTTTGACAGCTAGCAGTTTCAGTGTCATGGTAAGGAGTGAATTGGGTATCCAGAATGGGCACGGTGGATTTTGCGTGCACCCCTGGCAGGCAGCAGCACACAGACCTTCCAGGGAACATGGCAACAACGTCTGTAAAAAGGGCATAATAATCTTTAATTGTCTCCAGTATAGAAAGCTTAATTAGGAATTTCAAATCATCTTGAGCTCCTCAGAGGGATGGTGCATATGCTGATACAGTGAGTAATTTGGCACAAATGTATTATCACACCTACAACTTTATTACAGTGTAGATATGCCATGGCAAATAGAGCAGTGAATGTCCCAAATGCTGTGGAGACAAACAGCTCTGGAACTGCCTGAAGACCTCTAGCAGAAGAGAGGGATACACCTTCTGTGCAGAGGCTTTATTATAACACATACTGATGTATCAGCAATCCACAACTTTTCATCCCTATGGACAAAGACATCCACAACCACATTCTTTCTGGCAGCACAGAGATACACCTACAGTTCAAAACCTTCTGGGACTCCTTGGGGACAGAGTCACAGCCACAACTTACTGGCAGTGCACAAAAGATCTGTCTATAGTGTGCAGACTTTCTGGCAACACAGCTGCATCCCCAGAGTCTGTCTTCCTATGAGCAGTGATACACCAATCAGACCACATCCCTTAAGGCAGAGAGATGATACAGAAACACCTCACATTGCAAAGGGAGATGCCTTTGAAAAACACTTAAAAAATCCAAAACAAAACAAAAAAACCCCACTAGATAACAGGGGCTTTATTGTTACTTAAGTGCCAACAGTGTCAAAGCTTTCTGTGCATAAAGTGGATGCTCAACGTTAATGAAAATGCATTCCAGATGAACAGTCTGTATGTTCTGCTGAGCTGTACAAGCCACGAGACCTCTCTGCTCTTGTGGTTTGTGTTTCCACCATGAACCCCTAATAATGAAAGCACTGACCCAGCATTCAGCGTTTTGAGTGCAGGACCTGAGATTACTCAGCTGGGTGTAGTTTCTCTCTCTAGAAGAGAGCATGTAAATGCAATTAATCCAGCTAGTGGTGCAGTGTGTTAGGGGCTGGCTACTCTTCTGTATGAACAGAACAGCTGGCATTCTAGTATTTTATTATTTCTGAGCACCTGAATGTCAAAGCTTATGGTATTCTTTGACACAGGGAAGACAAAAAGTAAGGGGGAGTTATTTAATATTATACAGCAGATCCAGATTTGTTGTTATTTAGGATTATAGCTAGAATGAAATGCTGTGGGATTTACTTTAATCTCCACAAGGGACTAGGTCTGTTTGGAAATGTCAGTGTGTATGCTATAGCTGGTCTACTGGGGATCACTTGGATCCAGAGCATTTTTTTGTGGTGGTTGTGCTCAGTTTATGCTCAGGAACTATTCAGAATGGGGTCTCAGTTCCCAGGTGTTTTGCCGGCTACAGCTGAGTGAGGTGTTGGGAACATAAAGGAGTTTTCTGTTACCTTGTGGCTTCTGCTTTCAGCTGGGAGGGCAGCCAGGAGAGCTGGAGGCAAGTGACTGCCAGACTGCTTTTTATCATCTTTCTCAGTCCAGGGCAGCCATGCCACTCCCCCAGCACCACCTCCTGAAAGGACTCCAGGAATGGACAGAGCAGGACATCTCCGCCACTTTCACACTGCCAGAGGAGGAGGACAGTGGAGCCAGCACTCTCTACACAAAGGAGAAAATTGTCAGAAATCATTTTTGACAGCCTGATAAGTAATGAATCAAAGTCACTTGTGTTTTGTCTATCATGCAGCAATAAAAGATGCCCATTACCCTGTCCGATGTGGTACAGGAGGGTCCTGGAGAAACCCAGGTTAGTATTTGGAGTTGCCTGCTCAGAATCGTCTCCAGCAGACATAACTTCCCCCGAGTGACTCTGCCTTTGCTCCAGCTCATTGCTATAGCCCAGTGGTCGACAGGCTGCACTGCACGGGTTAGTGAGGAGTCACTTCAGCTGAATGCGCCTTTGGGTGCAGGACCGTGTGTAAGGATGGTAGGCACTTGCAGCTGATGCTCATTCACCTTCCCCTGAGGATTGAAGGGCAGGAGAAGAGCCCAGTCCATGGGCATTGAGTAGCTATAGTGGCAGAAGGATTGTCCTGTGGAGCCTCCAGCACTGGGGACCAAGAATTATGAAGACCTGTGTGGGTCAAACTCAAACTCAGATGAGAGCCTGGGTCAATATATATGGCTGAAAACATGAGATAAGCCTTCTGAGAATAACTGAAAAGTCTGGAGAACAAGACTTGGCAGAGCTGCTTGCAGCATTGTAGCTTGCAAAAGAGATGCTACACAAAGATGGAAATCCGTTTGATGACAGATGAAAGGAGATGAGTGTGCCAATCCATTTATGTCCCACCACCTTGTCTTGGGCCTTTATTCAGCTGTTTGCTGCACCGTGGTTTGGTGGAGGGAATTACAGTGATCTCCATGTGTAGAGGAGCTGGTAATCTGCACTGTTCTGCTGTATAATAAAGCACTATCAACAGTGCTTACGAAAATAAAATATAGTTCATATATTTATGGAAAACTTGTAAAATAAGTTGCCAACACAGCTTGTACTTAATGGCAGTGAGAATCAAAATGGACAATAAAAATAATAACTTTTAAAAATTAAGGCTTGCATCTTGGACAGGAAATTGAAAATGAAATATTTCCAGTTTGTTGGGTTATGCCTAAGTACAGTTTGTCTTGCTAAGCTATGTCAGGCTCCATTCCTACTTCAAAGTTTACTTTGATCTTCTTTCATTTACATTAGCCTTTGCCACAGTATTCACAAAGAGTTTTCAATGACTGCTCCAAGTCATGTATTGCATTCTGCTAAGACAAGGTTTAAGTCTGTATTGTGATGGTGCACATTATCTGGTGTAACAACAATACCCCCAGCAGTATGAAGTACTACCCTTATTCCTTTAATGCACACTCACACCAGATTTTGTACAACCTCTGTGGTGGTTGCACCTAATTAGGAGCAGGGTCTAATAAACCCTCTCCCAAGTTCCCTTGTAGATACAAACCTTGTTCTCAGCATGCTTTTTCACGGAGTGTGCTCCCTGAGAATGGTACATTATGGTACATAATGGTCCATGAGCAAAGCTGCAGGGACACAAAGAATTGCACAAGGAGAACCAGTCAAGGAAGTATCAAGCCAGGCAACAAGTGTAGTGGTAGAAAATGACTCTAGGCCTCACCCATATTTGCAGAGTTTTTCCCTGCTTTGCTTAGGTATAAGCAATTTTTATGTTTGGGTACAACAGAAAATCTAGCCCAAACCATGGAGTCTCTCTGCAATCTCTTAGCACTCCCTTTCCCAATGCCATGGACCTGGGCAGGCAGGATGGTGCTGGCTTGGTCATTCCCACAGAAATCATGAGCAGACGTGGCTTCTCCATATTTCTAAGTATCCCAAGGATAAGGCAGGAAGTGTCGCAGCATTAGTTCCTGATTATTTCATCACTTATTGTCAGGTCTATTTGGGAAGTATCATAACAACATCTTTGTAACAAGTGATAAATTCATTAGCATGTTGAATCCCAGAGTTCCCCCCTCCCATTGGCTTTGGTTAGGTAATTGGAAGGATGACGTAGTGGAGAGACTGCTGAGATGATCAAAGCATCATGCCAAGAGTTTAATTTTCATTAAGGCCACCTTAGGCTCCTGCAGAGCCAGGGAATCCTAAACCAATCAGATATTCCCACAGTGACAGACAGTGTGAGAGTGCTGTGAATGACTTTAAATTCAGATTTTATTCTGTAATTTACACTAGTCAGAAGGCTACAATAACTATATCACTCACAGAGGGTGGGGAGTATGAATATTCCATCACATTTTCCAGAAGCCAGACAGTTGGTACAGGAGACATTATGCAAACACCAAGCTTCTCACTCCCATTAAGAATCTGTTACAATCCAAGTAATGTTCCAAACCTGTATGTGCTTAGGAAAACACACAGTTCTTAAGATTAGAAAATTAGTTTTATTTATGTAGAAATCTAACATGTTTCTGTTGTCTTTTAGAATAACAATAGAAAACCAAGTAATACATTCTGCCATCCATACTGAGGGGTAAGGGGAGGAAAACCAGCCTCACACCCTGCAACACATGCACAGCAGAATGCCTGGGAAAAGATACTATTTATTTACCATAATGCCATTATAGGAACATTTGTATTCTTACCAGTATTTCTGGTTGCAGTAAGTCTAACTGATTATGCATTTACATAATAGATCTTTTAAACAAAAAAATGTTGAATTAATTAGTGAAAAATTACCAAGTAGTCATAAATCAGTAATAAGTAGCTATGGCAAAATATTTCAATGGTTGTATTTGAAAATAGATCTGGAATTACTCGTTTGGGAGGTGCTGATTTTTCTGCCTGTGACAGAACGACTGTGTTGTTTAAAATGGAATGTTAAACACTAATTCCCACTTGATACTATGCAGTATGGGAAAACTGTAAAAGGAATGGACAGACAATCAGAAATTTAGGTGTGACAGTGGACCCAGTTAAATTTTTTTATTATTTTCTTGAATTTTCTTTGTCCTAATTTCTCTTTCAATCTGAGACAATAATGTTCTTATCTTAATAAAATATTTTGAGGCTGTCATATACGATTTTATTAAGAAATGCAAACCATTGTAACTTCACATATAGAAAATACAGTCAATATTTGCATTGAATACTGACCACTGGGCTTTAATCTTCCCTCTGTAATATCACTGACACTGTCTTGGGAGCACTGCTGACTACAAAAAAAGGTCACGCCCTTTCTGCTTTCATCATACATCTTAGTGAATGGCATGGGGAAAAGTCCCTATGACATTGAAGAAGTGTCAAACTAAAGTAGGGGAAGAGACGAGCACCATATTCCAAAGTGGAGGTGAAAGTGCAACTGGACCACTTACAGTTTTGCAACTGAAACCACTCATCTCCACCATTAAATAAAAAATTTTTTAAAAAAATTAAAAACCCACACAAACAAAATTTTAAAAAACAACAAAAAAAACCCCAAAACAAACAAAAAAAAACCAAAACAAAACAAAACAAAAAATAAATTAGGGGAGATGCTGGGTATTAAAAGTGTATGTCTGTTGTGTTGTCCTGGGTCAACTGGTTATAAAATCAGGAGAGCAGCTGGAAATAGAGCCCATAGGAGGCATTGATTGTGGGAAAGGAGACTGCAAATTCTGTGGAGCACAGAGGCACCAAAGATTAAAGATAGGCAGTGCTCCTCAAGCTCAGATAGGAACTTAAGCACTGGACTTCAAGACTCCAGATTTAGATGATTTCCATTTTAAAATACAGAGTGTTTCTTCTTCATAATAATAATAAAAAAAATAAAATCCAAACTCAATCAACTTCATAAGAGATGAATGAAATTATTTTTGTACTTCAGGGTGTAATCTGCAGTCATCTTAAATCTTTGTAGGCCCATTAATCTCTCCCAGAATCTGACCTTTAACATTTTCTCTATGTTTTTTTCCTGAACATTTGTTTAGGAAATACTAGCAGCATTGTCAGCCATGGACTGGAAGTGTTAGAAATGGCTCATTAAACCTCCCAATGCCAAAGTTTTCCATTTAGAAATGTATTAGTTAAAAAAATAGTGACCATATCACTCTACTCATGAATACATTATAACCCATAACAGGCAGGTAATCTTTTTTTGGAGATGCCTTTTTTTTCTAGAAATTATATGAAATTTCATGAAATTATATGAAATTATATATCTTCTGCTTGCATATATTTTTTTCTTTAAAGAAGAAAGAGATATTATTGCCATGAAAATTGCATTGTGCTGTCAGGTCACCATCCTGGGCTGCTGGGACCAACAAGGGGTTCTGGAAAACACTATTAATCTGGAAGGCTTTTCCATAGAAGGACAAAAGCTTTGCTGACCTGCCACGAAAACATCTTGGGATGTGCAACTGCAAAGCAACACCAGCGATGTTTTCAGAGAAGTCTAAAACAGGAAACCCTGTTATCCAGCATATGTGAGATGCCAGCCTGTTTGTGTATTCCCATGCAGCCAGCCAGTGCTGATTTTCAGAGTAAATTTCCAGCTGGGGAAAGGTTTAGTCAGGGAACATACAAAGGCAGTAAATTAAAAGCTTCAAGGACCTGAGTGAATGAAATGTCCAGCACCATCTTGTGGCATTACCATTAATTCAACCAATTGGTCTTTTCTACTGTGGAAACTTTGTAACTCTTTTGCTTTTCTCGCCTGAAGAGACTGATCATCAGAAAACAAGAGTACAGACAGCTTTGCTGACAAAAAAGAGCTCAAAGATCTGTCTAAGTGGTTCCAGAGGAAACTACAAAAACGTACAGCAGGCTGGAGCACCTCTCCCATGAGAACAGGCCAAGAGAGTTGGGATTGTTCAGCCTGGGGAAGAAAGGGCCCTTGGGGGACCTTGGAGCACCTTCCATTACATAATAGAGGCTGCAAGAAAGCTGGGGGACAAACTTTTAGTAGGGCCTGTTGTGATAGCACAAGAGGTGACAGTTTTAAATTGAAGGAGGGTTGATTAAGACTACCTAAAAGGAAGAGATTTTTTTTTTTTTTTATAGTTAGAGTGCTAAAACATTGGAACAAGTTGCCCAGAGAGGTGGTAGATGCCCTGGATACATTCAAGGCCAGGCTGAACTGGGTTCTGGTCAATCTGTTCTATTTGAACCTGTCCCTGCTTATTTCAGAATGACTTTTAAACGTCCCATCCAACTCAAACTATTCCGTGATTCTGTGACTAGAAACAGGCTGGGGAATAATTCTCCTTCTGCTGGCCTGGCCAGCATTCCTTTCTGCATAAGCTGAGATGAGCTTGGTGCCAGCTATTGCTGAAATAGAGCTGCTGCCACGTTTGCTTACATAGCTGGTGCGTGACCAGGATCTGTCATTGTTTGTAGAGTGCTGTGCAAGATGTTCCGCATAATTGTGTGTAGAAACCCACATCACGCTCTCAGATAAGTTTATAAAATAGTCCCATACAGCTTCACAGCTTCAGCCCTGAGTTAAATTGGGCAAAAAAATTGAAAGAGTAATTTCCAGGAAGTCTTCAATTTTCTGGACTGATGCTTCTTTGTCTTTGCTCAAACAACAAAACAACCCAGCTGAATTGCCTTGTGTTCTCCACATCTGTGCGTGAATTAAATTCCACTGTGAGGTACTTGGTTCACAGATAAGATTTTATCCAACTGAGAGGAAATTCTGAAAGCTCTTCTTATCATTACGTGCAAGCTGAAGTTTCTATGTCTCTTCTAATGCTTCATAGCCCAGAACTTACAAGCCTGTACTTAGGAATAAGGTTTTAGTTCACTCATTCTTTGGCCTCTGCTGAGACTGATAAAACATTCCAACACTAAACAGCACCTGGCAGGGGAGCTGTTTGTTTCTTTTTAATATGGTTGCAGCATCATTACCAGGTTAATTTCAGAAGTCATTGGATTCTTTGGTCTCCACCCAAAAGCAACCTGCATGGGTGTAGCTCCCCAGAGACAAAACCTGAGCATCTGGCCAGAATTTTTTAGTAGTGGTCATACCTCTGCTGCAAATATGCTAATGCATAAGGCACATGTGCCTAAGTTTTTTTTTTTTAAGTACCCACATATTTTTTAAACCTTAAGCTTTAAGTTGTAAAGCTCATGCAATTCATTTTTATGAAACCTTTGGTGGAAAAACAAAAAAACCTAAAAACCAACAGCCCTC
>VWZN01010402.1:104706-122347 GCA_013396955.1 Regulus satrapa | reverse complement strand
AAAAAAAAATCCCCAAAGCACATGAATCACCAAGCAAAAGGATGTAGTACATTCTTCAGTTCTGTAATTACTAGTTAATCAGAATGTCTTGATCATGCCTTGAATTAAAATGGTGGAGCTCAAGTTTTTCCTATAATAACTCCCTGCTCATGTTAACCCCTGGCCACTGTTCCTGCAGCTGGCCATAGCCCAGCAGTCAGCTGCTGCACTCCTTGGTGTGCTCTTCCTCCAAAAACCAGGAATGCAATTTCCAAGGGAATTAAAACAGCCTCTAATCGGCTACTTCTGGCAGTGTCCTTCTCCCCTCTCAGACCACATTCCGAGGTGCAGAGGATGCTGTCCCCAGAGCCTGGGGACATGGAGATCAGGGGGCCTGCTGAAGAGCTCACTGTGACTTGCTTCTGTTCCCACCATGGCACTGGTAGATACTGCTTGGATACCTAGAAAGCCACCTGAAAGTCGGGTAATTTAGGTCTAGGATAATGTTTTATTGTAACAGCCCTTTCAAGCAGGGAACAAACACAGGTTCTCAAGGTTCACCTCAGCAATGTTGGCACTTGTCNTTTATTTTATTTTATTTTAACAAAACAAAGCTAATAGCTATTGAATCTCAGATGTAGTTGATACTTAGCTCTCAGTTTACTGGCTATTGAAGTGAGACAAGGCTGTACTTTATTCAAGCCCATAGTTACAGTAATTCCTTCCTTGCCTTTCACAATAAATCAGGCAAAACAGAGCTCTGAAATAAGACACGTGTGATGCATGATTTGTAGTCAGTGACCAATGCAAGGTATTTTAAGTCACAGAACAAGTGGATAAATTACCAGAAAAAAATGGAAATTTAGTTGGGAATATATTTTAACCACATGGGTGTCAGGAAGATTTCTTCATGCTTCTGTAAAAAATTGCTTTAAAAACAGATGTCTGATCTCCAGCTGAAGGGATTACAGAATAAATAGCAGATTTGTCCTTCTAACCACAGCTTAGTGAATCATAGGCAATATGTCAAACTTGATGCACATCAATAAATTGACTTAATGTGCAAGTTGATGGGTGGGTTATTTAGTTTTGGTATTTGTCAAATGGAATTTCAATCTGTCAGTAATAAAGTACCATTGACTACAGCAATGGAATACATTGATGTGCATAGAAAAATAAGGAAAAAATTATCAAAATTCAGCATGGACAAAAACAATTAACTGCTTTGAGCTAAGAGAGCAGACTGTGGCTTTATTAATTTATACAGGACAACTAAATGAATTCATACCCAGAAAAAAAAGCTAAAACTATAAATTAAAATGCAACAGTGATAGATAACTGAAGTGAAAAAATGTAATTATTTTATTTGCAAAAATGTTAGAGAAAGTTACATTATTCAGTAGTCAATCATTGACAGAAATGCCTCTAAATGCCATGAACATGTTTTTAAAGAGAAAATTTATCTCACTGTTGCCTGTCTGGAAATTTGACAAATGAAGACTTTTTAATGCAGGATTACTAAATTTTTTTTTTTTTTTTTTTTTTGTATAGTGCTACAGAGCAGCAACATTTGCCCTTATAAATGACAATAAAGACATAGTATTGGCTTTGACAACAAATTTCTGTAATGCTGCTTCATATCCATCATCTTCCTAAGCCTGCAACTGTGTACTAAGGGAAGAGGATGTTTTCTCTGAGAGTAGAAATGCACTTTTCTGTGGGGCAGTATGCCTCTTGGCTCTTCTGGATTGTCCCAGGATACTTCAGAAAGAGGGAATTATGTATAGTTTGAAAAAGGGTGGGCCCACATGACCTTACAACCAGTCTTAATAGAAATAGATATGTTTGCTTCCTATGACATTGAAAGGATTAACAGCTGAGATTGAATCCTACCCCCTCCTATTAATCCACTGGGCAAGCAAAACATCCATATGAGCACTGGCAGCTCACTCCAGAAATTATTCTGTCACTGCCCTCTGCACCTTAAATAACTTTCAGCATCAGTAACCACTGTGTGTGGCATGCCCACTTCTTCAAGACATTCCCCTGTGGAATGTGGCAGCTCCTGCCTTCTATGGGGAGCAGAATTGGCATGGCTCACAGGGCTGCTGCCCATGGCAGGCTGCAGCCAGTTGAATTTCCTTAGCCTGAGAAAATAAAGCTGGTTTAAAGTGCTTTTCTTTTGGTTTTCACATCCCTGATCTACCAGGTGGGTGCTTGAGGTGATGTAATGGAGATGAGAGTTACTTTCTCCTCCCCAGTGAGGGGACTTGAGCTCTCCAAACCCCGCTCCCTGAGAGCAGGAGAGGACCCCCAGCACCTCCTGGCAGTCTTGTACTTGGGGTGCTACAGAATAATTTCTTGATAGCATCTCATGGAAATCTTGGTGGTAACATAAATGTTCTCGTGTAGGACCTTGCTGATGGTGGAGTATTCCTTTGGAAATCTTCAAGTGGGCGTTTGCTGATGGGGTAAAACTGTTGTGGGATTTTTCTTGTAGGAGTTTGTTGGTGGTGGAGGGCTTCTGTGGGAGCTTTCATGCAAGAATTTGTTGGCAGTGGAGCACTTCTGGATTTATTTTGATGTGCAACATTGGAGAGTGCAGCAGTGGTTTGGTGTGAGTTTTTGGAGAAAAGAATCCTGTGGGCACAGTGCAGACAGCAGACCTGAGGTCTCCTGTGTGGTGCAGTGGAGGGGAGAGCTAATGAAGGTGCTTCTCCAAAAAGGAAGAGAGGTGAAGCAAAGCTGTCTACTTCAGCCCCTTCTGCCAGGGCTGAGAAAGGCCCTGTGGAGATGAAGAGTTTCCCCAGTTTGAGGAAAAATCTGTTTCCAAGATACAGCATCTATTAAACAGTCAATGAACTTTCCTCTGTATGGAGCAGATTTGGATAGAAGTGGCACTGTTCAACTTTATTTCAAAAGAGAATTCCAAAACATATTGAAGTTCATTTCAAGAGAGGTCACTCTAAATTATCAAAAAAGATCACTTCCTATAGAGCTGTTATGATATAATTAAATAAAGTTCAGGAACTTTATTAAAGACTTAATTAAAGAAGAGGAAAGGCAACACAACCATCAGCATCATAGTGAAAATGAAATAAAGCCTACTTTTCATGGAGGGGGGGGTTATAGCAGTGTCTTGCCTACTAATTTACTTTAAATAATAGAGACTCAAAGTTCAAAGAAAATCTCACCTAAAACCAAAATAAATCAAACAAAGCTGGTGTTAAACCTAAATTACATCCACCTGGGAGAAAGGTGGGAGCTCGAAACTGGGAGTGGAAAATGTTAGAGTCAAGGAGGGAATTCTTTTTGGCAGAGGGAAATTGTGCTTTTGGGAGGGATGGGGATGTGGTTTAGGTAATAAAAGAGCAACTCTCGAGGCTTGCCTCCTCTTTAGGAGTAGTGGGCAGTGAAGTTGTGTGGTTCAGAACAAGTGCAGGTGAACTGAAAATATAAGTTTAGGAAAAAAAGGAGAGTCATGTTTGTCAGTCCAGGTCCTGCTGAGCTGGCTGCCCACTCCTTTTGCACAATGATCTGATCTGGAACCAGGACAGTGTAAAACAGTGTACAACTGTGCTGAGGAGCTTGTCTCATGAAGAAATGCATACACAGGCCGTAAAATGAAATTACTTTCTTCCATGTGGCAGAAACAGTGGAATATCTCCAAAGCTAAGGGGTTTGCACAGTTATATTCCAGGTTCCATTGTGGTTGAAGTGTCTATTAGAAACAGCTCAGTTGTTAAGAGGTATAGGAGACATTGAGAGCACAGAAACATACGAGAAACTCATCTGGTTGCAGCCTTTGCAGGTAGCTGGGAGATGGGCTACATGTGCAGACCATGCAGGATTAGACACTTAGAGCAAATAAAAACCCCAAATCATAAGAAAAGTGCAGTTAGTTCAAAAGACATGTTCTGGACTCCAAAGGAAGACACTGTTCTCAATTGGAATACTGGTGCAAGTTTACATCCCAGCTTGGCCAGAACATCTCTGGTTTCCCTAAATTAGGCTGTTTGCACAGGGTTTCTTTTCCTCTCTTTTGTTCATCCATCAAAAGAAACAGAGAAAGGAAATCTTCTCTGTAGGAGCTGGCAGTGGGTGGTGTTTGGGGAGCTCCTGTCTCTCTGGGAAGGGGAGTAAGTGCAGCTATGTGATCTTAGTACACCTGTATTGAATCTTTTAATCTTCCCCTCATGAAAATAAATGCCCAGTCCACCACCTCTAAGGATCAGAAGTAAAACTGCCCTTGATTTCTGGAGTGATTATGGGGTACAAGGAACAGCCTTGTACAGAAGCTAAAGAGCATTGCTGTCTCTGTTCCTTTTCTGACTCTAGATGAAAAAGTATTTTCTGGCTTTTGCTTGCAGGGGTTCAGCCTCTTCTCCCTGGGTTGAGGGAATGTGCTTCATCTACTGGCTTACATTTGTGTGTTGTAGGCTTTTATTCTGCTGGTGGTCTGTAATACTCAGTGTCTCTCATTTTAATCTGGTGTAATGACTTGACATTTGAGTCACATTCCTCCCATCTGCAGCCATAGAAGGCACTTCCTGGCAGGCCAGTGTTAGCAGCAAAGTGCAAACAGGTTCATTCCCTTGGCTCCAAACTGCAGTCAACTAGGACAAAAGAGTTACAAAATGAAGCAATAATGTTTTAGAGGCCTCCTGTAACTAATTATTTCCAGCTACAGCCTGCTCCTACGGTGACACTGGAGGAAGTTGAAGTTAATTAGTGGGTATTTTGGCTGTCTGCTCAAATTATATTTCTCCATTCAGCTAGGTCAGGGTATCCAAACAATAAAAAAAAAGAAAAAGAAAAAACCTTCTAAAAGTCATGATGAACTGCTTTTTTTTTTTTTTTTCCTCCTTACAGCATCAATTTTTCAGAAATTACTTGAGCATATTTTGTAGTGAGAGGTGTAGGGGGACACCTCTGGAGAGAACAGCCAGGCCAGGGAGCAGCCTCAGCCAGGACCCACTGGTTCTCCTGAAGCAATGTGCTCCTGCACATCCCAAGAGCAGTTGCATGTTCCAGGCTTTAATTCTGTTCTATCTGTGATGCACAACCAAGCCTAAAGCACCTCATAGAAAGTTTTTCCTGGGGAAGAATCATCCCTGCATCTGCTGCATCCCCCCCATGCTTGCAATAGCAGGTGTGTGGCAGCTTAGATTGCATGGAGTAAGGGCTTCTCTGGAGGAGGATCTGTCACAAAGCAATGGATTTTTTCTTTTATTTTCTGTTTATTTAATATTTTCATTTGATATTAATCTTTTATTCCTATCATTCTGAAAGTGAAGTGCCCATGCTGTTGTGTTGTATGATTCTGCCTCCTGCAGATCTGCTGCCCAAATGCCCACAGGCACTGCACATGTCTCCAAAGCTTTTTCTTTGTGTGTCCACTGGATAAAAAGTGTTAAAGCAAATTGTAGCTATCTACTCTATTCAGATTTAGGCTTTATTTTCCCAGGAGGTAAGTACCAGCAGTGATATTCACATCTGGGTGCAGCTCTATCCACTATGAAAATCCAAGGGTATTTGTATTTGTATCGCAAGTTGAAGCTTTTATTTGAGAAAGCATCACTGTTAATTCTCCACCTGCAGGCTAGTCTCAGTGAACCTCCTACAGAATTATTCTAGGAGAGACTCTGACTCTACAGAGAAACTGGTACAAAGAAACCTTTTATTTTCTTTTCTAGATCTACCCGGTTCTTTCAGTTTAAAGAAAGCCAAAGCAAACCAACAACCAACTGAAACCCAAAAAACCAAACCAATCACCACGTTGACATTTCCTCTTCTGCTTGCAGATGAAACAAATTTTTCCTGCTGTTAGTAAAGAGCAGTTTCTGCAGTCATGAACTGATTTCTTTAATAGCAGTATATGCATACCAAAAGTACAGCTTAGTTGTTGCTGTCACTGACCTTGGCTTGTGCATCAGGAAGAAAAGAAGTGGATTAGGAAAGGACTTGAAAACTAGGTGACTGAGAAAAAAGAACGAGTTCTCAGGTCAGACAGAAATGCTTAAGAGAAAAGTAAGATACTTAGTGAGGTAATGAATAATTCATTTAACTAGTTAGAATAAAACTGGTACAGGGGCTTGGGTCTTCAGGATGTTGGCATATTTAACCATATGATAATGGTTAAATCGGTTTAAAACAGGCTGTCTTATCAACCATCTGCAAAGATGTCAGAAAAGGAATGAGGACAGCACTGGACTACAATTCACTGAGCCTGAGCATTATCTTCATTCAACAGGAGAGCAGGCAATTTCACTGTCCTGGCCAATGTTCACCCCATATTACTTTTCCCATTAGAAAACTTCTCCCAGACACTTCTCTCCACACATCATGCTTTCCTTTGGCAGCCCCTTTGCAGACCCACTCCAACTGCAGCTCTAGGCTTACACTCAACCTAAACCTGAATCCTACCACTAAAAATAACCATAATCTGAGGATTATCCTTCCACACATGGCAATGGTAATGGCAACTAGTCATTACCCAGGAAAAAGGCTTTTATAACCCAAGTATCTCCACGGCCCACACTTCTCTTTGGTGCTCATTTCTAGCCCCATTGCAGCTGCAGCTCTCCAGGCTCTCTTTCTCTCAACCCCAAACCTAACCTTTATTTAGGCTGAGCCTGTAAGAAAGACCCCCAGTTATGGTCCAGTGAAAAATTTCTCAATTTCTCAAGGCACACTTCTCTCTGCAGACTACACTTTGGTGGCATCCCTCAAGACAGGATTTTATTAAATATTGTCTTTGTGAGTGGACATCACACCTGCAAACCTCTGGTTTCCTTCATCTTCTGTATTTATAAGGAAAAAATTATATTCAGTGTGTTTAATTAGGCTGATATGTTTGGGCAGGATTTCCAAGAGAAGCAGTCCAAATGAAGTAACTGTAGAAGGTTTCTTTTTTGGGCAGGTCACTGATTATTTGCATAACAGAAAGCTTCTGAATAATTCCTCCAAAGCAATAGCAATCCATGAAGTGCAAAATCACAGGAAGAAGCAATACCTGTATTCAAAATAGAATCACCAGGAAAGAGGAGAAAGGAGAAATAAGTCTTGAACACACATATTTCTATTGAACATTGAATGATGATGCTGAACTTCTAGGCAGTGTTTGCACTAATAAAACAAACAAAAATACCTCAAAAATCTCACAAGGTAAGATTCTGAACTTGAAGGGCTAAATATGGAATAATGAAGATGTTTGTTACCTTATCTTAGTTTGTTTACACTGGCCTGGCTGTGCAGAATGGCAGAAGCTCTCTCCTCAATCCCTTCGTGTGAAAGCCCCTAAGGAGGAATGACCTGTGGGGCACAGCAAGATGAGCTGAGGTGCTGGAACTACTCCCCTTGGCCTCAGGTTGCAAGTGCCCACACGAGGTTATCAAATACCCACCTGTACTAAAATTAATTACTCCTTTGCTATAGTTGCTTTGTTTAACTATGCTGCTGGGTACAGATTTTCAAAGGATTTGCATCTGCTTTCTCCAAATAAAATGTGGCCTGCATAAAGAAAAGTTTTCTATCAGTTCATTGCTGAATTGTCTTTCTCTTCCACAAAAACAAGGAGAAGTAGTCCAACAGGATTCCTTTTATGTAATGTTTTCATCAGCAAGAAGCCCCATATCCCACAAGGTCGGGGGGGGGGGGGGGGTAGAAAAAGTCCTTCTGATGGGAAATGTTCTCCTTTAGCTGAAAACTACACTGAAGCAAGACATTTGTTCTCTCAGATATACAGGACAGATGGAGTATATGGCAGGAATGGATGACTTGGTTTCTGTAGAATCTTTCTTGCCTCACACATAAGACTTGGTTGGCAGAGAATCAGCCATGAGATATGTGGAGAAATGTGCTTGCAGGTCTTGGTTGTGATCTTAATTGTGGCATTTCCAGGTATCTTGTGTTTGGTTATTTAGGCAAAGTAATAACAAATAAATCCAGATCAATCTTGATGCTGTTGCCTGCATCATTTTTGGAAGCACACTTGCTCCTGTGACACTGGTGTGGAATGACAGCAGTGATTCTTGGATTCATTTATTGGATTTCTTGGGCTGTTGAGTTCAAGCAGTCAGTAAACAATTAAGCCATTCCCTTTTTTCTGTGTGTCACCTTTAGAAGAAGAGCTTACACTTTCCCAGAGCATTTCTATTTTGAAGGCTCGGGTCTGAACTTTCTGCTGCTTATACTTAAAATCCAGACGAACAAAATAAATTCCATTTTTCTAGAGTGGTATTTATTGATATCAGAGTTAAGCATGCAGACAGTTTTCCTTTGGAAATCACTGTAGTCAAATGGACAAAAAATAAATTGAAGTTACATTTCCTATACTGCAGAACTGAATCTGCAGGACTTAGCTGCCACAGGATCCTAGGTCAGGATATGTAGTTTTGATCAATATTTCAATTAACTGGTAAATTACCACAATTGAAAGAGTTGAAATTTAAAAGGCTTCCAGAAACCTAAGCCAATTTTTGATTGTTTCCTTGCTCTCCCCCCATTCCTAAGGTAACAGATGTATGATGAGAGCTGAAGGAGGAAGAGGTCATGGTATGCTGGTAAAGACAGTAAAAGTGCACTCCAAAGCAATACCAATCCATTCCATCCAGTATTGATGGAATACCTTCATGCTTTAGAAGCACATATTCGGTAAGCTTAAGTAGTTTAATCAGAATTTTATCACAGAATTCAGTGATACCCACTGACAGGATGGGGAGCAGTAGCCATAAAATAAAGCACAAGAAGCTCCACCCCAGCATGAGGAAGAACAGGGGGGGGGGTAGAATGGCAGAGCACTGGAACAGGCTGCCTGAGGGGATCGTGGAGTCTCCCCCTCTGGAGACATTCAGCTCCCTCCTGGACACATTCCTGTGTCACATGTCTTGCTCCAGGTGGGTTGCCTCCCTGCCTCAACAGGGGGGCTGGACTGGGTGATCTCCAGAAGTCCCACCCAACCCTAAGGATCCTGTGATTCTATTAATTCAGTATGTTTCTAAAAATTAAAGTTTTTCTACAAATTTCACTTCCAAATGTTAGAAACATCAGGTGATTTGAAGAAATGCTAATAAGACTACTGCTGACATTAGCAGAGTGATAAATTTTATTAATTGCTGTCCTGAGAAGGTTGTAAAACTATTCAAATTCTACAAAAGCCTGAGCTGAGAAATATACGGAAAATAGGACATAAGGACGTGGAAAATATTAATGTGAAAAAGGAAAACTTTGAACTTTCCGAGCTGGCTGGACCCAGAGATTGAAAGGAGTGTTGGCAACATCTCTTGGCCAATGCAGAGCCCTGGCAGAACTAGGTCATGGTGTCCACAGACCTAACTTAGGATATCTGCTGCCCTCTAACAGCAAAATATGGGAATCACAAACTGGTTTTGCTAGTGAACTGAAACCACAGGACCAGCTCATGCTCTGAGCTGCACCCTCCCCTCTCTCCTGTACCTGCAGAAGTGTGAGCTGCTCCTGTTTCACTACAGTTTTAGTGACAGCCTGTACATGGCTTTCGCTTGTCACACACACTCCTCTGATTTTAATCAGCCCTCAGGAACCATCTCTATGTAGATGGACAGCTTGGAGTCTTCTCTTCAACACTGCTTTTTAAACCAAAACCAACCATTCCAGGGAACAAAGGACCTTTTGGGTTGGTGTTTTTTTTATCCATTCCCTCACTACTTCTGGCTCCTGAACACAAAGTCTGACTGCTACTGAGTGAGTTGCAGTTGCATTTGTTAAAAAAACCCAAACCAACAAAAAAAAAAAAAAAAAAAAAACCCAAAAAAAAAAACCCCCACCCCCCCCCCCCCCAAAAAAAAACCAAAAAAACCAAAAAAAAAAACCCCAACAAAAAAAACCCCACCCCGCCCCCCCCCAAAAAAAAACCCAAAAAAACCAACAAAACAAAACAAAACAAAAACCAGCCTCCAAACTAAAATTCAGAGGCATGTTATCTTCCTGAACCTGTGAAAAACAGTGTAGAGGCTAAGGTAAGACTAATGTCTGTGCTACAGAACTCAGGATATCTTCTCCCTAGACCCATCTGGATGATGTATAAAAATAATTTATACTATTTTTGAGAGGAGGTTGTGAAGAAAGGTCTATATTAGCTGCTCAATTTACTTCCACTTTATGATTGCTATACTCTGATTGACCCTTGAAAGGGAGACAGCATAAATAGAAATGCAGGAAACAAAGTTTTCTTCCTGAAACCTATGCAAGTGCAGTAGCATAAAAAGGAGGTTAGTATTGTTTTATGGTTTGAAATTAGTATAATAAGCATATTCAAGCAGGATCCTCTTGAAATGTCTGTTTAAAATGACAATTTAGAAAACCATTTATGTAAGTACTGTAATTGCACTCTCGTTCTGCATGGTAAACACATGCTGTTCTGTGCAGGCAGTTTGAAAGGGTGAAGAGAAACTCTTTCCCTGCCAACCTAATTTCTTTTGAGAATTTATTTTTCATGCTGTGTAGTTCTTCAAATCTGAAGGAGAAATCTAGCTAAAATAATGAAGCTAAGCAAGACTGTCATCCAGTATTTCGGTTCCAGTTTTAGAAACTAAGCAGCTAATGCTAATGGGATTAACTGTTAGCCCACTGGCACACTTGGTGATTGTGACAGTGGCCAATCTAATGAGCCCATGGCACTATGAAGGTAAATAAATTACATAGAGCTTAAAGCTAGCAGCTGCTCTGTCCTCCTTCTTTATCTAGACATTGTTTACTCCTCTCAGGAGGCACAAATCATGTCATTTTCATAGTTCTAGCTGAGATCTGGACCCCTAACCATGTCACCCAGCTCAGCAGTACACAGCTGCTTGCTTTGTGCATGCAGTGCATTATCTCCGAGGCGTTTATGGATGTTCCCTTTCCATATGTCTTCTAACAATGAGAGAATGACTTTGGTCCCTCTGCTTCTCTGGAGTTATACCAGAAATAAGAAAAGTTAGTAAAATCCTCCAGAAATTAATAACATCTTAGCTGACATTAATTCTCCATTATTATAATTAGGGATTTAAAAGACAAATTACTATTTGCTTAGCATTTGATACAAAACATATTCACAGATCTTTAAGCACACCTTAATAAATGGCAGTCTGATTTTGATGTGAATCATTACCTCAGTTAGGTGGGAAGGTGATAGAGAAAGCACCTCAGCAGAAATATGATGACTGAAGGCTTAATCCAATTTGCAAGTCCAGTCACATTGACCAACTTTGACAGCATTTAAAAGAATAGGTAATGCCAATTGCATTTCTGCTCTGGCTGTGAACAATCACTGCTATGGATTAAAGAACCAAGAGGACCAGGAAAAAATTTCCTTTCTAAAATATCCATCATTTAATGAAATGAAATCTTGAGATTTAATCTAATTCCCAGTCCTTCCCTTCCATTTCAAATTTTGATATTTCATTTCCTTCCATGAAATCCTTCCATGATTTTTGGAAGAGGAGCTCCAGATTGGTAACTTTCTCTGCACATGTGGATAAGCCTCTTGCTACCTGAATAATTGTTAGGCATAAAATACCTTCTGAGGGTGAGAAATTCAGTTGGTTCCTTCTGTGGAGTTTTTCCTTCATATGGAAAAAGGAAATAATTTAGAGATTTATGCAGAAAAGTGAAAGACAAATTACAGACAACCTTATGTATCTGTGTATATCTCTAGGATTTACTTATCTTAGTTTTACTTGTGATCTCCTCTCTTTTCCTGCTCCTGAAAGTGTGAAATAATAACTTGAGTGTGCCAAGGAATGGATAGTAGTTCACAAGCTGCAATTTTCTACAAAGGTTTCAGATACTACCACTTTCCTCAGCTGGAAAGGGCAGCTTGCTTGCAAACAAAAAATTTCATGGTTCTCAAAAAATCACTGAGGTGCCCTGCTGAGATGCAGTGCTGAGGTCTTTTGCTCTTAAGCAGTGGATAAAAACCAAACACAATGCCTGGCTGTGCAGCTTTTTCTGGCACAGATGAAGCTGGGATTTCTCTCTGTGGGTACAAAATCTTGTCTGATGACTGCTGGACATTTATTTCAGACAAAAATGTGAAAAGGCACTACATAAAAGTATTTGTACAGGATGTGCTTCTTACTCTGTCACAGCCTACTTACCTCTATGTAGAGTGGATCTGGTGTCACAAGTATTTTCATGCACTGTTCAGTTCATGTGGAAGTTACTGCAGAAAATAACTATATTCAGCTCTTGCAGGTCTTTAGCTAGAGTCAGCTATCAACTTTTAGGCTGATAGTGTATAGGGAATTCCATTTTTATCATGGCCACAGAAAGCCAGCCATGTTGAGTTGTCTTGCACACTCCTGTGGTTTGGCAGCTCTGGCCCCCTTGCTGCTTTGCACTCCAGTGTAGATTTCCCAACAAGCCTGCATGTAGGAACTATCTGTTACATTAGATGGGGTTTTTTTTTTTTGTTACATTGGTCATAAAACTTTTGCACAAGGCCAATGTTGTATACACAAACTATGGAAACATTTCCCCAAGTTTTTATGAATGCCTGGGTAGAGATTGGGTAGAGATTGATCCTCTTTTTTTTCTGGTGACCATCACATACAACCTATATGACCACATTAACTATGACAGCATGATTTCTGTTTATTAACCACTCTTTACTATTCAGCAATTTTTCTTTTACTTCTGTCTTCAAAAAGAAACCAAGGGGAAAAAAAACCCCATCCAATCAAAATTGAGCAAAAATTCCCATGTCAAGTAACTAGTCACAGATCAGAAACACATTGAAGAGATGTTGGAGAAAAAATTCTAAGCCAAAAAATTATTCATACAAACAATTCTGCAAGGACACAGAAATGAGGCCAGGTTTGCAAATAATGTGTGAACTGAATAACCAAATAAAAAAATAACTTTTAATGATTAAAAAAACCCAAATATTTTTGCAGGGAATGCTTTTACTACTGGAAGGTATCCCATTAGATCCACTATACATGCTGAATTTCTCAGCCCTAATCCCCAGATGGCAGTCTGAACTCATTCTCTGAAACAGCAGATTTGCTCTGCTGACATTCTGGTTTTCCCTCATTAAGGATCATGAAGATCAGGCATTCTTTCTTTTCTAGAATTCTTCCTAATATTTCTCTCAGATCAGTGACATCAAAGTCTTACTGAAATGAAGAAAGGATTTGAAAATATTAACTTCAAATAGAGAAAATGAGTATTCTTTTGCTTGATTGGTAGCATGGTAGCAAAGCAGGAATGATACTGCATCCATGGATATGTCAGCTGCATTCCTAACCAAAACCAAAACAGGTCCCTAAATTTTAAGCACCTCTTTAGAGAGGTCTAACTTAGATGCTGAAAACCCATAGTTATTGAAATAATCACTTATTTTTTAAAAAAGTACTTCAGAGATATGAGTTATGTAAGAAATTATCCAGTTGGACTCTGTCACTAAATAAGCCTATGAGATTTATATATTTTGCATTATTTAATGCTCTAGGTAGTATATGAGAGTTGCCTGAAGATATGTTTGTGAATTAAAATTTCTAGAAATCTACTGAAGACCTCTAAAAGCAGGGAAGAAATTGAACAAATGATTGACTGATACTCACTACGAGCAAAGCTGCACTGGTACAAAGCAATCACCCTTACTTATTTCTCTCAGCTTTTGTTTCAGTGCTCTGAACAAGAGGAGACAGTGATAAGTTTGTTCAGATTCACTCACATTTTAATTTCAACAAACAGTTCTTGGCCTGTAAATTTTCCAGTCTAAATATACAATATTTGAATTATAATTTATATAGACTTGTCACAATTAGACCAAAAGTTCAGTGGGGTACACATATGCTACATGACTGGTGGGGCTGTAACCAGCAGAATCACATTTATAGCACATAGGGTTGGTTTTTTTAATAATGTTCTTCGATATTTGCATGCTTTTTTTCCCTGAAACTACTTCAGCCTGTGAAATAGGTTTCTGAAATATTCATGAAAAGTGAACATAGATGGGAATGAATACTATTGCAATGAATTAAGGACGAAACATTAATATGATTAGAAAAAACTTGCATAGTTTTTGTTTGGCCTTCATATCTCTAGAATAATAATGTAAGGTATCAAGCCAAATAGCCAATGTGCTTTTTCATGGAATGCTATGATCAGATTCTCAGGCCCAGGAATTCAGGCAATACAAAAGAACGGGAGCTGGCAATGCTTAATTAGCACACAACATCTTATTGGAAGAAAAATTCTCTATGAGCTATGCATGAATGCTGAGTGACATTGTTGTTATGATTACAAAAAAATATATGGTGATTCCCCAGTCACTACACAGTCATCTGAGACAGCTGCAACCTTGATGTCACTCAAACCAACATGGCTTAAGAAGGCAATGGCCTTTTCCTTCCATGTTCTTTATCTCCCACTAAAGGTGGCTGTGAGGCTGTGTTTAAGCCAGGACCAGTGAGAGGCTGAGGTGCAAGGTTTTATGGCAGCACTTTTTGTTCACCTGTTTCTATTATGATATTTTCCTTGAAGATCACTGGATTGGAGTTTTTCAGTGTTAAGTGATATATAAGCATAGAGACAGCACTTGCCCTGAAGAACACCTCATTCTCTATGTATTTCTTCCATTTAGGCCACATACATAATTTCTTCTTTGCTTCCAAAATTCCCTCTTCTGTTCTGACACTCTTTGTTCTCTAGTGCAAATCACAGCTGCCTTTTATTTTACTGTTTTTTTTTCCTTTCTCCTGCCTGTTCTTCAGCTGTACCTTGTCTTCATCACAACTAATCTAGTTAATTCTTCTTTTTCAAACCAGTCTGCGATGCACAGTCCACAGCTGCTTAGCAACAGCTTCCCTCTGTGTGCAGGAATAAGGGCAGGCAAAGATCACAGGCTGGAAGGCTGATCCATCAAGATGAGGAAAAACAGGAGCAAGACAGGTTGTCTCCCTCTGGGCTTTAGTGCTGCACATCTTACTGCTACACACTGGCAGAAAAGAGGGGCAGGGTTTGCTCTCATTACCAGAAATGGCTTTCCAAGTAAAAAATCCTGTCTCAGCACATGATAGGAATCAAGTATGCACAACTCTGGTATGCTCTGGATGCATATATGTGTGATCTAAGCCATTTCTTTATTAAGCATTAGGCATGGTTTACAATTACTCAAATCCAAGCACTCACAACTTCACATAAGCCTGAAATGTACCAAGGAGGAATGTTGCTAGCTTTATCACACAGAATTTAGGGGACTAAGTGTTGCAATCTCAGACCAGGAGATCTGGCACTTTCAAGATGGATATGAGTGATTTATGGTACCTATCTCTCCCCAGACAGGCTTCAAAAAATGTAAAGGAAACAGTGAAAGTTAAAATGTTGTGGGCTTTTATCATCCTCTATAAGTATGTGTATGTGGGAATGTACTTTGTCTCTCTGTTAAAACTCTGTTTACATCACATCCTTGGGTGAAAATCCAGAAATGCACATGATAGGGCTCTGAGGGAGCAGCATTAATAACAAATATTCAGTGGTTTTAAAAGATCCAGGTTATCTTTAAAATCTTATTACTTCAAAAACATAAACCCGTAAAATGACTTTAGGATTCAGGTTATCTAGAGATTGGATTAAAATATTCTTGTAACTGAAGGCCAGGATAATAAACACTCCAGAGGGCTTTGTAAAAATCTCAAGAGTAGTCAGATTGAGACACTAATCTTCATGCCCCCTACATTACCTCAGGTTGCAAAGAAGGAATTTGGAACAAGGCACAGCCAGAATTTTCTTAAGTCTTACAGGCTGCTGTAGATTAATTTCAGCTGGTGATGCCTACAGTGGCCCTAAGTATGTAGAGAGGAGAAAAAGTTGCTTAAATCCAGACTTAATTCAACTCATAATGATCAGATGAGACATGCTGTCTGGCCCATCCCATCTTCACCCCTATCCTGCCTTTGCTGTGAGTCAGAACACCCAGTCTAGGTATAAAATGGAAGGAATTTTTCCAGCACATTGGGATTTTCTTTGCCAAAATAAAGGTTTGGAATTCTTTTCCTATATGAAAGAAGTGCAATGTATAAAAAAAGAGAAGTATCAGGTGCATCTTTCCATCCTCTGTTCTTCAAATACAACCTCTACTAAATTTTATAAACAGTCTGTGACAGCAGTAAGAAATCCTTGTGCTCCTAGTCCTGCCCCCATTCTGCCTCCTGCGCAGGTAGGAGCTCACAAGGATTCAGTGCCTTGCCAGCTAAGTCTGTCACATATAGCCCAAGAGACAATACTTTGGGACAGCTGGTTTTATATTTTAAATATATATTTATACTTTGTATATGGTTCTTGTTCTCTCCCCATGAGTACTAGCCACATTACTCAGAAGGCACTAATGAATGTATTTGATAAGGTGATTGTTTGTATCAATTTGACCTTATGGTATAGATGTGTCTGTTGTAACTATTACTAAATTGCTGGTTTAATTTTCACTTAATATCGAAGACCAAATGGGGAACTCTGCATATGACACAATATTCACATTCATTTATGTTAATTAACAGTAATGAATGACAGATGGAGATCATCGGTGCTGCTGAAGAAGGCAGAGTTTTACTCAATGTACTCCACAGATCTTAGAGTCATAGGGTGGTTTGGATTGGAAGGGATCTTTAGGATCACCTAATTCTTAGGGCAGGTTCACCTTGCACTAAACCCAGTTATGCAGAGCCTGGCTTAAAACCCGTCATTGAACTCTTTAAGGGATGGGGCATCCACAGCTGCTCTGTGAGGGTGCTGCCTCAGCACCCTGACAGTCAAGAATTCCCTCCTATGCTCTCAGCCAAAGCTACCCTCTGTCACTGTAAAGCAACATCTCCTTATTCTTTTAGCACCTGCCCTTGCAAGGAGGCTCTCTGCAGCTTTCTTCAGGCTCTTCTTCTTGCGGTATGAGCCAGTGCAGGCCCTGGGGAATTTAACTGGTACCTCACTCTCTGCAGCCTTTTTCCCACAAGATTCTTCCCAAACCAGAAATTCTTTGGAACAGTGCTCCTGCAGGAAGCACATGTGTGCTTGGGTCAGGGGCCAATCCAATCACAGCCACAGTGGGGAGCAGTGAACTGCCCAAGCTGCATAATTCTTCCTGCAAAAGGTGCAGTGAAATGCAGGTGCAGCACATACTGTGCTGGCCACATCAGACAGAGGAATGTCCGCTGGCAGGTTTCCATGCCCTTGCTGCCAGTGAGCTGGACTCCAACTAATGAGAGTGCTTGTGGCAACCTCATGTCAGGGTGGGCAGTGACATACAGTAATTGAATGATGACTTAGACTGAGAAGGGTGCTCTTGCTCTAAGCCATAGACCATTGTCCATGCCATTCTGCTATGGGAAATCAGGTGCAAAAGATCTGCAACATTCACAGATCTTGAAGGTCTGTTCCAACACTGTGATTCTGTAATTCACTCAGGAAAAGGGGCACGCCAAATGCAGTTTGTGTCTGTACAGCTGACTCTTTGGTTGCTCCTTCTCTCCATTTGCCAGGCTTATACAGCCCTCTCATCTTCCTTGGCTCCTCCCTTTCTCTGCCCTCATCTCCTCCCAATTATGGAGCCAAGTCCTGGAATCATTTCCCCCCGGGTTCACAGATTTCTCCTGCCTGTGAACAGCCTTGGTCTTGCAGGTGATGTTGCCCCACTCACCTTGGC
>VWZN01010402.1:4846-73873 GCA_013396955.1 Regulus satrapa | reverse complement strand
ACGACTTCACCGGCCGGGTCGGACTTTGCGGGCGTGCAGGAGTTTCAGGTGCCCAGCTGTTCGCAGGTGTCGCTCCTTACCCCGTAGTGTGGAGGTGAAGTTCTTTGGCCACTGACCCCCCCCGCTTCCTGCGTGCCCCAAACTTTAAAAGTTCGTAGGTTTCTTGCTGGGAGTGCGGTTGTCTGGAGACGCTTTCGTAAAGACAACACGCGTTGTACGTGCGAGGCTATCTCGGAAAGCAGAACGTGCCGAGAGCGTAGGAAAGGTTTAGCCTGGCAGGTTAAATTAAAAGCCGAAGGAATCTTAGAGCAGTTTCGGTCTGCAGCTGTGGACCGTGTTTTGCTGCGTGAGGCAGTTCACGGTGCAGGCTGAGCTGCCTGCCACAGATGCTGCGTTCTCGGCAGATCCATGCCCAGCATGGAAACCGCAGGAAACTGGAACAGTGTTCCGCGTGTTTGTTACTCTGCATACTTTGTTAACTGTACACTGTGTGTGTATAGACATAAACCCCCCGATATATACAAACCATGTCTGGCCGATGTGGTTTTTGGGTTCTTGCAACAGTAGGGAGGGAAAGTGTTCGAAGAGGTTAATGAGGATGCTTGTGAAAATCCTCACAAGCTGTGGACAGAGCTTTAAGAGAAAAACATTAAGGTGCTTGTTTTAAAATCTTAAAAAGCCTGTGGGGGAATTAGAAGAGGGGAGATCATAGGGTGGTTTGAAGTGACCTTTAAAGTTAATCTAGACCAGCCCCCCTGCCATGAGCAGAGACACTTTTCACCAGACCGTGCTGCTCAAAGCCCCACCCAGCCTGTCTTTGAACACTTCCAGAGATGAGGCATCCACAACTTTTCAGTGCCTCATCTTCTTTGTTATCTATAAAAAAAAAATCTACCAAATTTGCAATATAAATCCATTCCCCAGTTAAAACCATTGGTCCTTGTCCTGTAACTACAGGTCTTGTTAAAGAGATGACATAACAATTGTTAAAAACTTTTAAAAGTACGTGGTATGTTCAGCTAGTTAATTTTGCCACTAAAATTTCTGTGTGCAAAACTTTTGGTAGAAAGCAGTTTCCTGCTGCTGCTTGTTTTGTAACTCTGATAGTTTTTGGAAAATGATTAACAAGTTCCACATGGCTTTTCTTTGGTATCGTCTGTATCTAAAGGAGAGATGCTGGAAGCAGAAGGCTTAGGTTAATATCTCTTGAATTCTGAATATAAAAACAAAGGATTGGAATGTGTTTGTGTTTCTAAAAGTAGGTGTTGAAAGAAATGAAAATATCTTTTTCTTATTTGATGGTGCATGAGACAGGTTTGTGTAAAATGACTTGGTTATTTTATGGGGGTGGATTTATCAAATGGCAGCCATAAAGAGATAATATTTAGTATGTTGCAAAACTACCAAAATAATAGAAGCAATGAAGATGCATGTTTCAAAGCGTGCTGCTGTTCCATTTTAATGAATGGGCTGTCTTCTGGACTATTTTTATATTTGCCTATTCAGTCACTGAGGCAGAAGTGAGTGTTTTTCAAAATAATGCTCATTTAGATTCATTGAAATCCTTTGGATTTGTGCCTGTGATTTTTTTGCTACCACAGCTGTTTTCATGGTTCAGGATAAATAAGTATAAATGTCAGCAAGTGAGAGTTCCCAAAGTGGTTTAGACATAAGATTGTAACTTAGTGATTTTGAAGCAGGAATTCTTGGTGCATTTGTGTTTGTCGAGGGAGAAGTGCTGCTATGGCTTGCAGAGGTACCTTGAATTAGAAGTAAATTGTGCTTTTTATCAGGGAATGCTTTGCATGTACCTAGTGTTTCAATACAGCAGTTTTATAAGGTTGAACATTTCAAAACTTGGATTTTAATCTGTTTTGATATTTTTACTCTATAGGGAAAAAATTAAGTGTAGGGTTTTTTTACTAATAAGTTAAACAGAGAAGATGTTAATTTGCTCTCAAATCAAACTTTAGAACTAAACTTAAACTGTATTAATTTTTATGCAAACAGGTAGATAATAGGAGCAAACACATGTCAAAACTTATAAGTATTTTTTTTTATTTTTACCTGAGGATGAGAACCTTTCATTTACTTTTTTTTTTTTAAAGCTATGCTTCATTTGTGGGAAGCTAGTATTCAAAGGTTGTAGTTAAAATGGATGGCTTCTTTAGGGAAAGAAGTATATATTAAGTATTTTCATTTAACAAATCACATTTGAGCTAGCAAATTCTTTTAGTCATAACTTAATGTTTCAAGTGTTTAGTAGAATTTTCAAGAATTCCTGTCAGGCTTTGAGTAACAAATGTTTTTGAAAAAGTGCCTCTGGCATCTTCAATATGTGAGGTTTAGGGTTTTTAGTGGAGGCTGTAGGCCTTGTCTTTTTTTGTTTTGTAGTTATAGAGCAAATAAGTTTTGAATGCTGTTTTAATTTGACCATTTTTTAATTCTAGCAAAACTAACCAAAATATTTTTATTATTTGCTGCAGTAAAATTTAGGGTTTTTATTCTAAAAGCATTTTTGCAGTAGCATTTTAAGTGAAGAGGATTTGATTACTTCAAAAAATGCAACCAGTATACAGTTCTAAATCATGATGCGATACTGTGACTTTAATCCAGTTTAGAAGTTAGATGTTTTTAATTTGAGTAAAAAACCTGTAACTTGTCACCTTGTATTTAAAATTGCATATTTCATTTATATAAAAGTTAATCTAGGTTGTCAATTTCAAATGTAACTTGAAAAGGCTTAGCAAATTATGTTGCATATATTAAAAATAGTGGTGTAGCTAAATAAAAAAATTCCGGATTTTTATTCCAATGGGACTTGATTTTTTTCCCCCTTTCTTGGAACAGGTAAGCATTTAAACACATTCAACAGTAGAACAAGATAAAGGAAAACATCCTATCAACTACCACTTTGCTTAAGTTTTTCCTGTAGCCCAGCAGGTTGGCTTGTTTGTGCAAAGGATATAGTTGGCTGGTAAATTGGGAAGGCAGAGAAAGCTGTCCTCCTGTTCTGAGTCTTGTGTGAAGTCACTTCTTCAGGTGCCTGTGTCCTGCTCGCTCAGTAAACACGGGAAGGAAGGGTTCCTGTGCTTCGTGCTTGTCTCATGCAATCATCTGTTAGAATTGCCACTGATGCCATGCTGGAATAATGTAAGAAATGTTCATAGACTGCTTGAGCTGACCATTGATCTGCCACGAGGCAAAACGAAGCTACCTTTTATTGTCCGTGCTAGAATAGAGTAGCAGGTGTTGGGTTGGATCTTGGCTCACGTGCTTTAAGTAAATAAACCTGGTGTTACAGAGTGAGCTGGTTAAAGATGCTTCATATAGAGTTGCTATAGCTTTATTCTTTAGGAAAAAAAAAAATTGGATGCATTTTAAGGAGGAGTACTTAAGCATGAGACTTTAGGAGTCTCAGGAAAAGTAATGCTGCTAATGAGGCACAGATCCTCTGTGGAATCTGAGCCTAGCGGTGTCTAAGTGGCTCTGAAAACTGCTGCTCTAACTGTGCAAATACTGAAGTGTTTGCATCACATTTAATTTGACGTCTTGCTGTGTTGAAGAGATTTTGGGCTGCCGTTGGCTAAATGGCTGTAACAGTTAACACTCTTTTATAAAGCTGTCTAGAATAAAGGCAGGCATATGAAGGAAAAAAAATCCGTCTTATTTATGTGATGCAATATGTGATAAAGCTTTGCAGGCACTACAGAATTTTAGCATTCAGAAATTAATTAATGGATATTTACCTGAACAGAGCAGAAAGTAGAGCAAGACAGATATAATTTCTGATAATCTTTATAAATTGTTTAAGTGCAATTTATTTATAGCAACGTGTGTCTCTGTTCTTCTAGTACACTCACAGCTTGAACTGTGTTTTAAAACATTTATAGGCTTGTTGACAGCAATTCAGTGACATGGCCGGGAAGGACTGCTGCTGGATAAACTGCAGGAGTGTTAAGGTGAAGCAAAAAAATCAGCACCTTCTTTATTTGGAGATATTTTTGATTCCCAGGTGTTTTTATCTCCTGTTACCTACATGAAATTAGTAAGGAAAAAAAGAAACAAACCCAAACTTGACCTTGAAAATTCCCAAGCAATGATATCTCCATTTATGATAGTGAGTTTGTTCTTATTCAGGGCAGGAAAAAAATTGATCCCCTGACCTGAGGGCTTCCTCAGAGCTATGAGGTGTCACATTGCTTTTGCAGTAGAAGTGACAGCTTAAGCCTGTCAGAGAAACTCCTTCCCGAAATCCTGCCTTGTTACATCGAGAGCAGCCTGAAAAGTGCTTTTCAGCCCAGTTCCTCTAAAACAGCGTCTTTGGACTTGTACACTTTGCTTTATCTGGATCAGCTGATTTAGTTCAGAAATACAGAAGGCCAGGCTTTTTATTTCAGAGTTGCCAACAAGGTTACAAAGAAAAAAATGCATTACAAAATTAAATTCTAGATTGCATTTAGCATTAGGGTTGGTGTTAACTGCTTCTGTATCAATCTTATTGAATCAGTTTTATTCCTCTTGAATGCTCTTCTGACAAGCTCTTTTTCATTGTCTCTTTAATCAGATCCTCCCTTTCCAGACTGTAGTATTTACATTTAGTATTCATTTCTTCCAGTTTTCTTGTACAGTGTCATTAAAATATGTGCTCTGCCTGAAATGGGTTGTCCCTGTAGCAGTTTCAAATATGGGAAAGAGTTGATGATACACTATCAGCATACGTGACAGAATGCTGGCAGAGTACTTCATCAAAATTATCTCCTCACCTTCTTTGCTTCATAGCTTTTATTCTTTCTTGCTTTAAGGCATCACTTGCATCTGAGAAAAAGTATGGAAAACTACGTTTTGTATCTAACCTGTTGAATTTGTTTGCTATGGGCTTTGTTTTTTTCTTGCTGGTATTTCATATTTTGGTTTTGGGGTTAAGTTTTAACTGTAAGCTATGGAACTTTGCACTATTACTTAAAAAAAAATCTGTAGTACCTGGTTAATTTTAAATTTAGTATTTTTTTACTTTGTCGAGAGCAATTGTGACCTCCTTAAGGAAGAAAAAGTGCTCTTGGTTATTTTTGTGATTAGGAGACTTAGTTCTGCTTTTGGGGTTTTTTTTCCCCACTTAAGGATGCTTGAAGTGAGAAGAGAGAACAAATATAAAACTAGTCTCAAGAGAAGCTTCCTAGTAATGTTGGCAAAATAACCTTATCTATTTGTCAGTCCTCACACTGGAGAAGCTTTGGGAGTAAATGCCCTATGATTCCTGAACAAGCAAGAAGGTTAGCTATTTCTGAAATTCCTTGGCTTGAAGAGAAAAGAAACTGCTTCTGTTTCTTTCGTAATTGTGCAATCCAGTGGTATCAGAATTGCAGTAAACATGCATGGAAGAAAACCTGCAACTCTCACACTCAAGCAAGCATTTCTTACACTATTACCTAGTAATGTTTTATATTCATAAAATATGGAGGGGACTTCATTGCATGTGTCCAAGCGCATCCTCCAATGACCTCCTGCAAAGATTTGCAATGTAAATGAGAGGGCAGGAAGGAAATGCTTCAGCTGCCTGCCCCAGGTTGTGGTGCTGCTCTGAAGGAAGGGCACTGGCAGTCCTCTGTGCTCAGATGTTTATTCTGTAATTTGGGAAGTGAGTAAAAACATCTTTCATACTAAATTTGACCTGTGAAACCAGTTAGACCTCAGTGGTCTGCATCTGTTGCTATTTTTTCTTTCTCCTCTGTTCTCATCTTTTAAACAAAATATGCTTATAGGTAGAAATTGTTCTTGTGGGTATTGTGTTTAATGATAAATATGCTTAAATGAGTTTTCTTATGCATTAACACCAGTGTTGAACATGTGCAGCATTTAAACCAGCTGTAAAGTTTCAAATGTACTGATGCTATATGCTTCAAATTAAAGAATTAAGTGATTCATGTAAATCCAGTAGATGAAGTTTTATTTTTGCAATCTCTGTAGTAAAGCAAATTCTGAAATATTGCTGCTGCTTTATCCAAGTAAGAAGAACTGTTTATAAGACATCTGCTACTAGTCAGAGATAGAGTTTAATGGAAATGGGGATTTGTGCAGGAAAGTTTGATTTTTAAAATTTTTTTTATTTTTTTTTTTTGCCCTGAAGAGGGACTGGAGAAAATGATGATGTTGCAACTGTTTAGGGCTTGCTCAGGTATTGGTTACTAGAAAATCTGTCACGTACCACAGTTGCTAGTTCTGGTCTGTAATGTTACTAAAGGAAATGGTGGGGGATTTCTTAAAATCTTGGTTGTAGCAGAACTTTTGGACGCTGTGGACTCAGACTCTCACTTGACCAACCTTATCAAGTGGTGGTGGGTGGGAAAGGCTGTGCAAGCTGGCAGCCTCCATGGAATACTTTCTAATTCTTTGGCACAGGTGAATTCCTGGTGTTTGGAGTTACTTAATGACAATGTCTTCTCTGCCCATTGTTCCAGGAATCGTTTCTGTTGTTTAATGCCTTGCTTCACTTTCATTGCATAGGTGAAACATCTAAATAATAAGAAAGATGTGAATAAGAAAACAATTTAAATTTCACTTCTTCTTAAAAAAATAAACAATGTGGGGAAGAAAGGCAAGATGGATGCAGGCCTTGATAAATACATATGATGGCACATCCTGGGATGATCTATCCAAAGTGGACGATGGATATGGAGTAGCAGGCTTGTAAACATTGTAAGCAGGAGGAGGTGCTGGCTTTGCGGAGCAGGCCACTGTTCCAAAAGATCTCTGCAATTTCGTCAGTGGAATGGTGACTCACCATTACATCATTTTCCCGTCTTTTTTCATTTATCTAGTATCATCCCAGCGTGATGACAAATACCATGAAATTGTGGCTATTCACAGAGGCAGCAAGAATCCTCACAGCTGCAGTTTTATGCTGTGGGTGTTCAGTCTCAGAATTGAAGTTGCTGAGGTTTCTTGGGGAGGTCGGTCTGCTCTGTGCTGCAGGGAAGGCATTGGCCCCAAATGGGTTTCTTAGATACAGTTCTTTTTCTCCCTGGACCATGGCACATGGACAGATTTCTTTCCTCCATGAATTGTATAGGAAGGAGATTTTTTTTTTTTAATCTTTTGGGATAATAAAATGCAAACAGAAGTAGAGTTTTATTAGCTATCTTAATCTAAACATTGAAGTTAACTACTGATTTCTTCTTGTGGTTACTATAGTCAACAGTATTTGCCATAATTTTCCTTTATATGTTTGTACACTGCAAAAATTTTCAGCTTCAAGTACAAGATGAGACTGTGACCCTTGGAAGCTTGTTGCTTATATAGTGATGTCTGAAATAACTGTGCATTTATATCTGCATTGATGATGATGCAGTAAAACTGCTTGACTTGCCCATTTTGCAGATGGTACAGACCTTTCCATTTTACAGAGGCAAAATGGAGTGGGCATTTTGTTTTCTGCATTCCCCTAAAATACCTTCTTGACAGCATTGGGGAAAAGTTTGTCTTAAATAATTTTTTTTTTCTTTCAAAGGGTTTTTTTTGTCTTCATTACCCATACAGAAGATTTAAAATCTAACTAAGCAGAGATTACTGTTCTGTTGCTCAGCCTGTCCTTGCTTGGTGGTAACAGAACTCTGAGTTTTTTAGACCAAATAAAATTGTTCTTAGTACAAACCTTCTTGTCTGTACTTTTTGACCATTCAAAATGGCAGAATCTTGCTTGCTTAAAACTAAATTTAAAGTCATTTGAGACATTATGTTTAAACTTCTTCTCAAGGTGGAATTTGCATTGACAGCAGTTAATGAAAAAAGTTGAAATAAATCCTTGGAAAACTCTTGAAGTCTTATTCATGGTACTGCTTCAGATTTCACTCTAGTGCGTGCTTGGATGGAAGTCAGTCCTTGGCTTTCCTACTGAACTACAACGATGTTTATTGATTTATTGAGGGTCCCAGTGGTGGTAGTGTCTAAGAATTGTACATCTGCTACTACTAAATGCCTGTGGCTTTTCAATTTACATCAAGTTCTGTATTTTAGGTGAAAAAGAGAACTTCACATTGACTCTTACAACTAGATAAGTAGGCCTGTCCATTTGAATCTCTGTTTTCTCAAGTGTTTGAGGTATTTTTGTGAGCTTGTGGTTGCTCTGAGGTTTCTGAATGACATAATTGAAACTGATCAGTGTCTCATTAATTTTCTTCTCTGTTGTTTTGCAAAGATGTGAATGACCAAGGTCTTTGTGCTCATTTTCTTCTCAGAGGCGAAACCTTCAGTTTTTGCTTTGCTGGTGGGATCTGCTTTATTCTGGGCTCAGATGTTTTGTGGTCACAGACCAATTTTCATGTACCAATGTTCCCTTTTTAATGTAGGGCACATCTTCTGTTAATACTCTTCTGTAGTGTCAGAAATGGAAGTAAAATAAGACACTTCAGGGTTCTTTCAGTAGAACTCCTGGAGTATCTCCATAAAAAAGTTGCAGTGCATTACTGGGGAAAGGAAAATTATCATTTTGTTGCCTATGCTATATTCCTGTGACAAGTCTTTTTCCACTTAAAGCAGGTAAATCAACAGGCTGGGAAGATGGTGGCTGGGGAGCCTGGGATGAAGCAGAATTACAAGAACCTGTAAGTTCATATGTATGCATATGTATAAATATACTGCTAACTTCCTTATTATACATGACTTTTCCACTACTTTGTATGTGTGGTGTTCTGGTTTTTTTCCTCATCTCTGTCACCTGGGCAAGAAGTGTCTTGGCTTGTGTTTTAAGTGTGACTGCTTGTTTGTCCCTTGCTCCTGTAGTTTTTTCTAGGTATAACTTGATGTTACCTGTTGAGATAAGTGCTCATATTCTTGTGTTCTGTACAGCTTTTCTCACCAGGGTATACATGCATCTTCCTGTGCTACTGCACCTGGGGGCATTCTTTTTTGTCCTGAAGCTAGTCAGAAACAGTAGGGCTTGGCAGTGAATTTGTAATTATCATGAATTAAAATAAATAAAAAAATTCCAAGTCATGAATTACTGGCATGAGCATCTTCCTAAGGACCACTAGTGCTCCTTTAATGTTGTGATGTGTGGATGGTGTTACAGGAGGGTTTAAACTACCTATGTGGGATGGAACAGCACAGTTGCTCTTTAAAGGGAGGAAAACGTTCCTCTGTGCAACTCGTTCAGCTGGGAATAGTAGCAGGGCTGGTCTGTTAATTGTTTGTAAGGCTGAGCTTTCCATCTGCCTGCTGACTTGGTGTCAGTGAGGCTGCTTGTAGAAATTCTTTGCACCTGAATGAATAATCTCAACAGAATTACTTGACTGATTCCCTCTAAGAGCTGGTGGAATCCAGACCTCACCTTGCTAGCAAACCCCTTATCTGCTATCTTTTTCTCAGCATGTAGGAAGGATGCCCAAGCTGTTGGACAGTATCCTTGTGAGTATTCAGCAGAGAAACAGATTTTTCAGCTGAGGTGACAGACAAACTGAAATGAGCATGGTGTCTCCCAGGGATGAATCACTGACGCTGTCAGGAATGACGGGGTATAAAACCTTTTAAATAGGCTGGGTACTCGGCTCCACTGTAATTGTCATGAAATGAGTGTGTTTCTGCGGCCACATCTTTGTTAGATGTGCTGTAATGTTTATATCTTCCTCAGTGAGTGGAACAAATACTTGGTTTTCTACTTTTGTTGTTATTTGATAGAATCAACAGGCATTTCTAGATTGAAATACTTCCATTTTTCACTCTTTTCTTTAAAATGTCACACTTTTCTGCCAGGTGTTTCACATTCTTCTTGCATCTTTTACTTGCATGTTTTCCTTTAAAATTTCCAGTGAACCAAGGCCGAACTTTAGAAAGGGTTTGCTGTCATACACAGCAAAGAGGTTGTTCTGTGTAGGAGCATATAAATACAGGAGTCTGTGTGTCTGAACACAAAGCAAAATGAGTGTGTGAGTCTAGCACAGAAGTGAGAGTTATTAGTAAAATATAACAATCAATTCCCTTGTTAAAACTTTTAACTCTTGATTTGCATGATAGTTGGTGAAAAATTCATTGTTTCTTGGAATTACTTGTGCCCTGGACAAGTATCTTATTTCATGGAACATAGTAATTTCTGACAAGGCATTGAAAATGGAAAAAAAAGTTTTGAATTTTTAGAAAGTGCTCTTTTATGGGTCTGATTAGTTGTTTTGTAGGAATGATGATGTCTTTTCTTAAATGCAGATTTTAATCATTCTGTCTTTTACCTTTAAGGTTGTTTTGACCAGTTCAGTGCTTTTCCTGTTTTAACCCTTAGCTTATTTTTGTAGCTAATATGAGATGGTCATGTTTTGTGTCGTTGTGTTTCAACTCCTTTGTTCATGCTTACAGATAACTTTCAATTTTCTGTCTGAAATAATGTTGTAATTCCCTTTAATCTTCTAAATTAATTGAATTAATTTAAATTTATTTTTCTTCAGTCTGAAAATAATGACATCAAAAATTAGTACAAGGCTTTCTTTGGCTTTTGCTTATGTGATTTTGCACATGACACATTTCTCTCTGTCATGAAGAGCTAAAATTGTCATGAGTATCTCAGAGAACTTCGTTGTCTTTTTGTAAAATCTTGAAAAATGCCAGTAAATAGAGGTAAATTGTTGCTAAAGAATTTGGCATTCATCAACAGACAAAAATCACATGAAAGTAGGTTCTCTTACACAGATTAGGAGATTGTGTGGACAACAGTAGTTAGCAGTGTTTGTAGTGTGCTAATGTAGACTTTTTCATGGATACAGCATATTTCTATGTACACACAGTGACCATTTTTATGCTAGAAGCTTATGCAAGGAAATAAATACAGTAAATAGGTGATTAAGAGAACGATATGCAAAATCTCCCTGCAGTTTGGTGTTTAATTTTCTTTAGGGAGTAAATGGGCAGATTTTCAAGCAGATGCAACTTTACTGTAACAGAATAAATAGAATGAATCTGAAAATGATCACACTGAAATTAGTTTTTTTAATTTGTGCATAGCTGCTTTGAGATATTAGAGGATGGAGTAATAATTTGGAGAGCCAAGAAGAAGGTAGGGCTGGATATGGAAGTGGAAATGGAGTCTGTGGACAAGGGCAAGTATGTTGCTATGATTGGTTAAGAGGATGGACCTAACTAACTAGGAATGTCAACTCTGCGACTTTGCAGCAGTTCACTCCAAGGCTGTTACTTCCTGCCTTTGAACTATGATTAGCAGGAGCTACTTTGTTTGTTTGTGCCACAATAAAATATTTAGCTTGTTGTCCAAAGGATAAAGATGTAATTTTTTTTGCTTACACGTGAGGATGGTATCCAAGTTTTTTCTTAACCTTCTTTATTCCTTAAAACTTTGCAGCATTTGGTTTGGAATTGTTTCATGTGAAGTTACTTTGTGGAAAGGCACCTGATACCTGTTGCCATGTGAATACTAGCTTTGTTACCTCCTTCACATGTGTATATATTTGCTTAATGCTGGTCAATGTTTGAGCTTGGGTAGATTCTTCATTTTGGGTATGAATTGTAATAAGAATAACTGAAGAGATTCTCTCTACTATCTAATCAATGTTTTTTAAACTTTACATCTCATTCTCCTAGCATCCCTTTAAAAGGAGATGATTTTGAGTAGAGCTAGTGATGAGTACTTCTTTGTTTTCTGTTTGTAAACACACAGGATTAGTGCGAGGCTGATGCATTTCTCAGGGCTTTTCAAAGCAAGTTGGAGCTGAAGTGATGTGGTCAGTAATAAGAACTCCATGCAGAGCTGCTGTGGAGGGCAAGCCAGATTGTTCTCATCAGTCTTGCAAGTTCTGCTGTGTCTAAAAATTGTTGCATACATTGACTAAAGCTTTACCTGCAGGAGGAAGAGGAATCCAATTCCAAGAACCAGCGAAATTACTGGCTTCAGGACTGTGTGTTGTCCTTGTCACCAACCAATGACCTGATGGTAATAGCTAATGAACAGAAGGCAGTCTTTTTAGTGCGTAAGTATCCATTCCACTGAGTGTTTATGCCAGGATGCTTGATAGTAATCAAAACAAAATTTGTTTTCCCCACTCCCTTCTGTTTATCTCCCAAGTTGTCCCTTCAGGAATTTTGTTTTATAGTACACATCATGCATTTTCTAGGTGCTGCTTCTCAAGTAAGCTGCTTTGTCTTTACTTCTTGGCAGTGTTTTGACCTGTGGGAATTACTTTGTCACATAAAATGCATATATTAAATATATGTTATAACCATCCAGTTGTTTTAAAATGCTCAGAGATATTGACATTAATTTTTCTCAGTAAGAAAATTAAAAGTTTTGTATTTGTTTTAGCCATTGAGAAATGTTTGACCTTAGTTTTCTTTTCCCTTAAAAATTACCAGAGCCAGTATCACTCTGGGAAAGGGGTATTAATGTGAATTTTCCTTGAAATTCCACCTTTGATAGAAAATTCTTGAATAATGAGTGAATACCATCTTGAACACTGGCTGGCTTTGGATTTTACTCCAGAGTTGGGCTCTGGGAACTTTTAAAGGTATCACTAGTAATATATAACCATGGATCAGCCAGCTTCTGTTTATAGGTGTGCTGTTGTTTGGGGTTCTGGTCTTTTGGTGGCTTCAGTGGGTGACATATGAGGAAAATGAAGTGAAAAATCCTGATATGGGGGCTATTATGGCATTTTAAAACAAAACATCAGACTGTTGAAACTCAGATTTGCGTAATTGGGCAGATGAGATTGACCTGTCATCCTGCTTTGTCACTCCTTGCAAAGCTGCGTGTTCCAAGCCCGCTGTAGACCAGTTGCTAATTTGTCATCAAAACTGGAAAAACAGCAATACTGCTCATAAAGGTCTTAATGGATCAAGCATAAAGAAGTGATTTAAATCACTCGCTGGAGAGCTACCTCTGATGAATTGTGCAGTGACAACTGTCCCCCACTGGGCAGAGGGGTCCCTGTGCCTCAGGTTCTGGGTGTCAGACAAGTGGCACACAACACTAACTTAGTTTTGGTTATCCATTGACACCTGGGAGATGAATCACCAATCAAATACCAGCTGTAACAGCACCCTGTGAAAAAAAAAGTATAGTGTCTTCTAGCCTTGAATTATGATGCTGTGATTAAAGATTTTCAGATTTATTGTGGGGTACTTATGTTCTTGGCAGTTAAAATTTTCTATTCGTTATAGCTCATGTTCATTAGTTTTCCCAGAGGTTTTTCCTTGCTTAGTACTTCTTTCCTAAGGATCCCTATTTTCTGAATTGAACCTTTTAAAATTTGATGGATTGCTGTATAAATATTTATAAACAAAACTAGATATTTTAAAATGTTCGTGTCTTGTTCCATGTAAGTTTCTAAGAAAACATGAGTCCTTTAGAAAAGTCACAAAGAATATATTTTTATTTTTATGATCTTCAAGGTTTGTAATTGGCACTTAATCTAAGTGTGGTAGGATGTATTGTACCAAAGAGAAAAACTAGAAATAGAACTACATTTGTGAGATGCAAAACATTGGAGTTTTATAGATGGTATCTTTATTCTTCATGGCAGCTAAGTGGAAGCACAGTGACAAGGGAAAGGAGGAAATGCAATATGCTGTTGGCTGGAGTGGCTCTCTGAATGTTGAAGAAGGGTAGGTGTTAAAATGCAGCTGTGATTAGGATGTTATTTTCATGTTCAGCAATTAGTAACCTGCTTTTTACTTGTACTCTTTTTCCTTTCCTCTGAGTGCATTTGTGGTTTTATGTATATTAGTGTAGGAAACAAATAACATGGGTAATGAGAAACGCTGTATGCAAAGCTCACTCCTGTGCGTTGTGTGGTATCACAGAATAAGTTCTTACAAATTAAAGAATAGTTCTCTGCAAATCAGTGTATTTGTGTGCAGTTTAGACATGCTTTTTGTAAGTTCTTGTTCTAGAAGGGGTACAAAAAAGAGTACTCCTTTGAAAAATCTTTTATAGTAGAGATGAAATTTTCTTAGGGAATGCTGCAATTGGAAATGTATGAAGTTGTTCTAGAAATACTTGTCTTCATTTTCAAACCTCACTGAAACAAGCATAAAGTCATCTCTCTGATCAAAATATGGTTTTGGGCTCTAAGTCACTTAGGGACTTGGAAAATTTGCTTTGGTCATACATTTGGTATTTATACAATATTTTTGCTTCATTTCTCTTCAAATAACCAGACAGATGCTTTTTTGAATCTCCCATATGGAATAAGATTTTGCACTTTGCTGTTACATTTGCAGCCTTGAGTCTCTGTCTGTCTTTGAACATGCTCCCTATTGCCTTCAGCCTTCTGTTTGCTGCAGGAGGTGTTGACTTCATCAGCTTCTCTCCAATCTGTAAAAATCACAATCTTTTATAAAACTGCTGTTGCCATGCATTTGAAATTGCCTTGACATATTTTGTTAAAAAAAAAAGAAAAATAGAAATTCTGTTTGAGGGCTTGTTTCTTACTGTTGTTACAGCCNTTTGAACATGCTCCCTATTGCCTTCAGCCTTCTGTTTGCTGCAGGAGGTGTTGACTTCATCAGCTTCTCTCCAATCTGTAAAAATCACAATCTTTTATAAAACTGCTGTTGCCATGCATTTGAAATTGCCTTGACATATTTTGTTAAAAAAAAAAGAAAAATAGAAATTCTGTTTGAGGGCTTGTTTCTTACTGTTGTTACAGCCCTGAGGGATGCTAGCCTATCCAAACAAGCTCTGTTTAGATAGGGTCACTTATATTCAATAAATTTTGATTTATTTTGATTTATTATTGTGGATGTGTTAATGTCTTAAATACTGTCGGATTGTCAAAAGACTTGACTAGTTTTGGTTGGTTTTTGTTTTGGTTTTTTTTCTTTCCCCAAAATTGCCTTCAACTGAGAATGTTCTGTGGTGGCTAAGCTTTGCTATTGAAAGATGAGATGCCACTGAGATATTTACCATTGCTTTGAGGATGCAATGAAGCTGCAGCTCATCTCAACCTTGCATTTAGAGAGCTTTCCTTCTCCCATTGTTCACCTGGCTTATTTAGTCACTCTTTGGGAAATGGAGGTGACCTGAAATGTAAATAATAAACAGTACTGCTGGCATTTATGCTCTAAGTGCTGTTTGGGATATCATCTTGAATTCTAGGCTGTCTCATAAACCTTTGTACTGTTTCTGTTTCCCCAGACAAAGTGTAAAACTTTGTGTCGTGGTAACAGTTAAAAAATTGTAATTTGAGATATTGAGGCCTGCTCATCTGCTTGGCTTCTGCATGCTTTGTCTGTCATTGAGCATCCTCAGTTACTGCATTAGCTGGGAAGACCATATTCAAGTGCCCTCAAATTATAAGGCACTGAAAGGCAATGGATATAAAATCTACCTAACGGCATCTTTCAAAAATCTATTTTTATATGTATGGTTCAGTTGGGCTTTTCTTTAAAAAAAAAATAAGTGGCTTTTCATGGCATATCATTATAGATCAGAAGAAATAATTTACCTTTAGGCACATGAAATATAATTTGAATCTGCTCAACAGTACTGACAGAATAATCAGTTTGTGATTTATGAAAGACAGCATTAACAAGATACAAAAAGTCTGTTTGCACATTCTTGAACTTGTAATTGAAAATGGAGGGACTTTTTAAGATTCATACGTGAATTTGATATATGGTGTGCTGCATTAATAAATTATTAAAACTTTTAAAGTGCTGACATGGCAGGATCTATTGTGTGGATTAAAATTTCAGAACTGAGGAAAACAACTAATTTTGTGTTTCTGTTTCTAGTGAATGTGTGAGTAGCGTATTGTGTATTCCACTGGCAAGTCAGAAGAGGTAAGGATGCACGTGCATCACTGATGTCCTTACATGACACTTTTCTATGTCTCTGGCTTAGAATGGGATTTGCTGTTAACTTGAGTGTATGTTTGTGAAACAGGAGCTCTACAGGCCGCCCTGACTGGACGTGTATCGTGGTTGGTTTCACCTCTGGCTACGTGCGGTTTTACACTGAGGTGCGTTTCTCAGCGGGGCAGGACAAGGGAGCTCTTGGCATAAACATCTGGGCGTTTTAAACTTTGGTCCCTGAAGATTGTGCTTTTTGCCTTCCCTAAGAAAAGGGACAGAAATGTTCATGCTTCTTGTCCTTTCTATTCTAGAGTGGAGTGCTGCTTCTTGCACAGCTCTTGAATGAAGATCCTGTCCTACAACTAAAGTGCAGAACCTATGAAATTCCCAGGCATCCTGGTGTCACAGAACAGGTTTTGTCAGATTATTTCAAAAGCGAAGTGCCAGTGTTTTGGGGTATGGAAGGGAGTCTTCTCTGTGAATCCTCTGTGTCCTTTACCAGTTTTTAATGGGATGGACAATTCTTTAGAACAAAAGACCCTTGATTTCTTGTAACAGATGTATTTGTGCCTGTATAGTTTGAGGATTCAGCATGTCTTTGGGTATTAGCTCTATAGATTTGTTCTGTTTTTCTCTGTTTGCAAAGGAATACTTCATTCACTTTCTGTTTATTCACGTATGTGCAATAAATAAAATGCATTGATGAAGGGAGAAAAGGTAACTTGACAGGTGCCACGAACTATTCATGCTCATTCATAAGAAGTTATCTTAATTATTTTATGGAGAAGATAGCTGGAAATTAAAAGAGTATTTATAGGGCTAGGAACCTGCATGTCATTTTGAGTATTTCCTGCAGAGAAGGCTCTGCAGAACTCAGACTATTTAATAAAGAAGGCAGCTTTCCTTGCTTTTGGCTGAGTGGCAAGCTTTATGTGAAAAATAAATAAAATCACAAAAATTTCCAAGCTTTCTTTGTACAAATACTCATATCATTTAGTATGACATTTTTGGGAGCAGTTTTGAAATACAGAAGCATTAAGGAATTTGAGTCTTCAATTTGTATCACCAGATTAGCATTATGTGCCCAAATGGTAATTCAGGTAGGCATTAATCCAGTTTCAGGATTTGGCTTCCTAAAACTGTGATATTTACATTCTAGATAAACCTGTTTTTCTGTCACCTTCAAAAGCTGCTGTAGCTTGCGTATTTTCTTCCTTAAACTCCTAAGCCATAAGATATATTAAGCAAACAATGAGGTTATTAAAAGAAGATAAAAATATAAAGCTATGTGGCTAAAATATTTTGGGACAGTTTAATACTGTATTTCTGTAGCTTTGCCTTAGTCTGTTGCCTGTGGCTTGTTTGATATTAAGTCTCTGGATGTAATCCTCATCTTTGTGTAGTTAATAGTATAAAAAGCCAGAAAAAATCTGTTCTAACAGTAGCAGTGATCTGATTTTTGTCTCCTTCTTCTCATTCTTTCCCCAGAATGAGGAACTAAGTATCTTGTACCCAGCAGCAATTGTGACAATTGATGGCTTCAGCCTCTTCCAGTCCCTTCGTGCGTGTCGTAATCAGGTAGCAAGAGGTACGTGTAAGGGGAAATGTTTATTTTTCAATGGGTTAATCTTTGTTTTTTAGGGAATTTACTTAGATTAAGTATAAAATCAAGGTAGAATTTAGATCTTCCTTGCTTGTTCATCAATATATTGACACCTACTGCATTCAGGGATGTTTCTTCCTTTACGGAAAATGTTCTCAGAGCCCAAGTTGTCCAAGTAGTATTGACTGTCTTCTACATGCTCACCATAATACTGTACACTGGTTTTGGCTGGAATAGTTTTAACTTTTTTTCTAGTGGCTGGTATGGGGCTGTGTTTTGGATTTGTGATTAAGACAGCACTGATAGCTTGCTGATGTTTCAGCTGCTGTGGAAAGGTGCTTACTCAGTGTTAAGGCTTTGTTTTTCTGCCATGAGAGTGAGCAGGCTGGGGCTTCCCAGAAATTGGGAGGGACACAGATTGGACAGCTGACCTCAGCTGACCAAAGAGATATACTGTGCCATATGATGATACTCATGTAAATAAAAGCTGTGAAGAGAAAAGGAGGAAGGGGAAGTCATCAGAGTTATGGCAATTGACTTCCCAAGTAACTGTTACATGTGGTAAAGCCTTGTATTTCTGGAAGTAGCTAATTACTTGCCTGCTAATGTGAAGTAGTGAAGAAAATTCATTATTTTGCTTTGTTTGCACACTGTCTTTACCTCAACTCACAAATGTTCTCACTTTTACTCTTCTGACTCTCTTTCCCATCCCACTAAGAGTGAGTGAGCTGCTGTGTCGTGGTCAGCTGCCCACTGGCATTAAACCACTTCATAGTGCTAAGGTGCTTCTTAGCATGCCACTAGCAGTGGAATGTTCTTCTTCCCAATAAAGACTTTATGGGAAGTGATAATGCTGTGATTATGGCAGTAGTGGTCACTGCTCTTTGTGTTCATGTTTAAGAGCTTTTTATACCTTGTTTGATTGTGCAGACATTGATCCTGTCCCTTTACTGTGCCTGTTTGTACTCTAATTTTTAATATCTGCGGCTGGAGTGCTGTATCTTAGTTCTTGATCATCTGTATTTGGAATAATAGATATTTTGAAAATGTCACTCACTCTTTTAGTCTTACCGCTGTTCTTACCTCCCACCAGTGAGTATGCTGATTTTGCAAGTAGCTGGGTAAAGAAGTCTTAAGCATACCCAAACCACATAAATCAATTTTAATAGATTTTGAAAATTGTACAGAATATTATGCCATAATAGTTAGTGAATACAATATCTGTAAGTACAGAATGTATTTATGATGGAATATCATGTGCAGTTCTGTTCAGTTAATTTAAAAAAATGTTTAAATTTGATGATGGCAAGTATTTCAAAAGGCCATTTTAACAGATGTTTCAATGTATGTTAACTTAAAACTAGGTTATTTTGTGTCTTCAGTTTGCATCAGTTGGGTTTTTTTCTCCTCTCTGTTATGCTATTTCTTTGACCTTGACTCAGTAGAAATTTTTTTGTGCTTTATTGACTTTTGTCAGCTGCAGCATCTGGCAATGAGAACGTTCAGCCTCCACCATTAGCTTATAAGAAATGGGGTTTGCAAGACGTGGATACAATTGTTGACCATGCTAGTATTGGTAAGCATTTCTGTTTAATTTCAAGTATTTAAAGAAATGAAATGAATGTTTTTGTGCAGTTAAATGCTGGTTGGCAGCACTTAGTGATACTGATTGGATAGAAATACATAGTGAGAGAAGCCTGTCATAGTGAATGATCTCGTTAACCACTATCAAAAATACATTTTACTTTCTTACCTAGTCTGGTTGAGTCTTCCCTCTTACAGCTGTAACTGCCTTGTTCTTTGTTGCTTGGTAAGAAACAGCTGAGAGAGCCCAGTTCAGATGCAGTTATTTCCATTTCTGTCAGGTGAAAGAACTGACAGGCAGGTTAGGACTGGTGTGGGTCTTTCCTGAGCCTAGCACATAAGGAAAACTAAATTTGAGATGGTTCCTTTCTGAAAAGGACAAATTAGCTCATAGGCTCCCAAAGACTTTTACCCTTCAGGAGTTTGCAGAAGCCCTGGTTCTTGTCAGAGAGGTGTATTTGAGGGACAATAAGCTTAGTTTCTCTTCCACCCTTTCTACAAAAGCAGCTAAGAGGTCAGAAGGTTGCTGTCAAGGCAGGTGAAGGGAGTTTGGTATGTGTATTTTTACTGCTGAACTCTGCTGTTTGGGGTTTTTTTTTCCTTTTTTTTTTTTTTTCTGAACAAACCAGATGTGCTTTGTAATTAACCAAAGTCCATTATTTCTAATTGTTTGGCATTTCTGTGGTCAAAGCTTTTCCTCTTCCCTTCCCCCTGAATGCTGTCTGGTCAGTTGAGAAGGCAGGAATATATTAATGCTTTTAGAGCAATTGCATGCCTCTGTTCTGAATGTGTAAGACATTCTCTTTAATGTTTTTGTTAGGCATCATGACACTGTGTCCTTTTGATCAAATGAAGACTGCCTCCAATATAGGAGGATATAATGCAGCTATAAAAAACAGTCCACCTGCCATGTCCCAGTATGTTACTGTTGGAACCAATCCTTTCACTGGGTTCTTTTTTGCCCTGGAGGTATGTACTACAAAGCTGGAACTTTGAATAGTTAATCTTTCTATTTTTCTGTATATTTCTGAAATATTCTTATATTATGTTGACATTTCCCCTTCTTGATCTTCTGGAACTGGAATGATTTGAGTGGATATGATAGTAATGTTTAGCATGGGTTATGGCTAATGAGAAATTTTATTTTCTATCTTAAATTGAGTGTGATAATTAATTTTTTGGAAATTGATTTATTTATTGCCAACTAATGTTTTTAAAAGATTATGTTGATATTTTGTAAACATGCATCTTATGGGTTTTGGAGGTCTTTGGCCTTTGATTGAACATGACCTTAGTACATTGTAGTGATTTCCTGTAGGAGAAAACTGCAATTTCTGCTTAACTATGGCATATTTACATCTTCTTCTGTTGTATGGGAGGAAAAGGATGTCAGTGTAGCTGAGTTTGTACATTCAGACCCTACATGTATGCTGTCCTTACCAGGATGATTAAAGTTAATTGAAAATGCTAGAATTGGAATTTTGGGTTTTGTACTTGCTTTCCAATAGGTTTGTGAAAAAACTGCCTTCGTTGATATTTGCAAGGATGCCAAAGTTATACACCAGCCAGTTCTTTGTGATAGATCATACAGGGTAATTTAAACTTCTGTTGCAGACAATATACCAGTGACTTGCAGGAAGATTTTGAAATGGTAAAGAGATGTCAGAATGGCTTTTCTGGGAGCAATGGATTAAAATTTTGCAGTCTTAGAGCTATGCTTTCTGAGGTGAAAGTCCATAGGAGGCTTGAAAAACTATTCTGCAGCTGAGTTCAGTGTAAGAACTACTTCTTGGCTTTCTAAAGGCTTTATTTCTTCATTTCAGGGTGGTTCACAGCTGACTGTTTCTTGACTTTCTAATCATTTTATTCCTATATTTCAGGGTAGCTCACAGCCACTGTTGTCTCATGTTGCCTTAGCAGTTGCTAGCAAACTGACTTCAGCATTATTTAATGCTGCCAGGTAATAAAATCTTAAAAATTTTCTTTTTTGTTTTTTTCTAGTAGTAGCTGCATAATATTTTGAGTATTTATGGGATCATTAGTGTAATTCTTGTTACATTCTTCTGTTGCAAGTGGCTGGCTTGGTTGGAAGAGTAAACATGAAGAAGAACCTGTCCAAAAACAGAAACCAAAAGTGGAACCTGCAACCCCATTGGCAGTGAGGCAAGTTGGTTTTTTTTCCACTGTCAGTTGTTTTGGATGCCTTGTGTTTTTAAATATTTAAATTATTTTGAAAAGTGTATAATAGATTTAAGCAGTAATAGTATTTTGCAGGTCATTTCTTTTAGCTTAGTTTCATTTCAGTTTATTGTTCTGGTCAAATCATTATTCATCTTTCCCTTCCAGTGCGTGGGTTCATTGTTGCTGTACAGTCATTGCCTGACAGTGCATGACAAGGCAACCCTTATCCTATTTTCTGAACTTCGCCTTTTCAGGATGACTTAAGCAGAGCTATGATGTATCTTGGTAGACAGAAAATTAACTTTTTTCATTATTTGATCTTAATTTTACCCATACCTTCTGTTATCTTAAAAAAAGAAATCTTAATCCTTGGAAGACAATTGAACTATTCCTGAAGAAAAGGATGCATCTAGTGACTTTGCTTCATTATTTTTTTTTTTAGGTTTGGACTTCCCGACTCCCGGCGCCATGGTGAAAGGATATGTCTTTCTCCATGTAACACTTTGGCAGCAGTAACAGATGAATTCGGAAGGGTTATTTTGCTGGATGTTACAAGAGGACTAGCAGTTCGCATGTGGAAAGGTGTGGTGGTGGTATTAGTATAGCACTTCAAAACACTGGGGCTGCTTAGACACATTCAGACTTAGAATTCCAAGAATTTTAATACATTGCTTCATTGCAAATCAAAGTCAGCTGTAAGTCCATAAGGGCATTGTTGTAAATCCCTGGAATATTTATATGGCCTGATCTGTTTGGTTTGTATTTTTTTTTTTGGAAGAGCTTTAGCTCTATTCTCCGAGGTTCTTTTTCTTTATAAGCTTTACCCTCTCTAATTCTGCTGAGAAGATAAACTTTGAAAAATCAGTAAGACATACAGCTTGTTAGATTTTCATTTCGTTGTGATGGCTGCACAACAAGGGACTTCTCAATTTCTTGCATTGGTGTAATGTCCAGAGTACTGACCTGATGAGTTTTGGGATTTTTTAATATCTTCTTCGGAAGAATTTGTTCTTTCCCAGAGCTTTGCCAAAGGCTGCGTTTGGCCACTCTCTGGTTGGCCCCATTCCAAGTCAATAGACTAGAGTTCTTTACAGGAGTCAAGAGTTGCACAGTTTGAAAAAAGCTTAAGACAACAGCTTGGTACACTAATCCTGTATTAATTTCTGCATGCTAATGACCTTCTGTCTTCTCTTACAAAGGATACCGTGATGCAGAAGTTGGTTGGATACAGACTGTAGAGGACCTTCAGGAGAGGGAAACTGAGAAGATGGATTCTTCTCCTTTTGGAAATGCACAGGGTCCAAGCAGGGTAGCTCAGTTCCTCGTGATCTATGCTCCAAGAAGAGGCATTCTGGAAGTGTGGAGCACGCAGCAAGGACCTCGGGTTGGAGCCTTCAACGTGGGGAAATACTGCAGGTGAGAAACAGGCAGCAGGTAGGCATGGTGGCTGTGCTGCTGCAGTAAAAGGGTATGTGGCTATGCTGGGGTAAAAGTGCTAGTGGTGCTGACAAGTACTTTTCCTGTGCTGCCCAGTGTTTCCACTGAATACAGCTTGTTGTTCTAGAGGTGGGGACTTTGTCACATTTCATCACTCTGCAGTCTTTTTTGATAAAGATGTTTAGCAGTTCTTAAACCTTGTTTAAATGTAAAACTTTTTGCCTCTTTATTTCGTTTGGAGACAGGAAAGGTTGCTAATTTTGGCCATTTTTAAAAAATTTCAGGTTGTTGTATCCTGGTTATAAAATAATGGGTCTAAACAATGTGACCAGTCAGGGATGGCAGCCCCAGACTTACCAGATTTGCCTTGTTGATCCAGTCTCTGGAAGTGTAAAAACTGTCCATGTACCTTTCCATTTATCACTGAGGTAAGGACTTTTTATGCTCTATATAGGTAAATTAATTTAATTATTGCTTTTGGAAATAGTTGGAGACAGCAATTCTGTCTCTGCTGAAGACAGCAATTTTCAAGCTGAATAGTACTCTATGGTATTCTCTTTGGTTTGTATGGATTAACATGATTTTCATTATTGGGATGTTACCTTAAAACAGAATAATAATAAAAATACAGTTTTATTGAATCATTACTTTTAGTTCTCATCATTCACACAATTAAAAATTCTTTTCCTTCAGTGATAAAAAGAGTGAACGAGCAAAGGATATGCATCTAGTGAAGAAGTTAAATGCTTTACTAAAAGCTAAAGCCTCAGATCCAGGTAGGTTCTCTTGTATAATTTCTTAAGCTTGTGTTATCAAAGAGTTTTTGGATTATCTGTGTTGTGAGTGTGCAACCGCAAGTATGATTGTGGGGCATTCTGACTGCTGTATGTGCTGTGAGCTGTGATCTTTAAGTAGTTCAGGGTTTCTGTTATTTTGTTTCGTTTTCTTCCAACTGAAGACACTGCAACAGTGTCTTCATCTTTGTCCTGAGTCCTTATGCACCTTAGTTGTGGTGCAGGTTGACTTGCTCTTCAGAAGGCATTTGAAAAATATGAATTGAAATTGTGATTGTCTTTGTTTGCAGATTTAATTGAAGCTGAAGCAAAGGAATTAATACTTGATATCAAATATCCTGCTACAAAAAAACAGGTGAACATTTAGAGTATATTTTAATATTAGAAAAAAAGTACTGTATTATGGGAGTGCTAAATCTTTCAAAAGAAGTTATTTTTTTCCTAGAATTACTTGACACAAATAATTGAGCTGCTTATGGTTTCTGTGTGGTTTTTTCTGGGTAGTTTTTACAACATATTGACTAGAATTAACTTTGACTTGTGACTTCCCCTAGGCAATTATCCATGAATAATAAAAAGAGAGGACCTTTCTGTAGGAACTAATTGTGCCACAAGTATATGTGAAGGTGAAACGCAGATGAAAATTCGTGGTCACAGTTGTGCTGTTGTTGGCTTAACTTCCATGTCTTTATAATGGGATGAAGTGAATGTTTAATTCTCTTGAATATCTGCTTAACAGGCTTTGGAAAGTATATTGACAAGTGAACGTGTGCCACTTTCATCACTCACAAACATCACCCAGACATTAATGGATAATTTAAAAAAACAGGGTAGGTGGATATTTATTTTGCAAATATACAGAGGCACTTGTGCTTTGTCTGCAGTGCTGTAAGACTGTTGCTGAAATGTTCTGCTCCACAGGGAGATTGGGTTTGGTCTGCTTAGTTTTGATGCTAGACGTCACAGGATGTTGCTTTTTCATGTTTTTATTTAATGCAGACTACAAATAGCTTGCTAGCAAGTATGGTTGGCTAAGCTTGCTGTGTGCCTAATAGCTTGTGATTGTATTTATTTAAAAACCCAACAAAACAAACTCAACAACAACTGCTCTGAGTACTTGCGTCCTTCTAAAGCCTTCCTTTAGAAAGAAGGTTCATATGCTTTTGCTCTAGATCTTTAAATTTATTCTCTCTCTGAGTAGGAAGTGAGGATGATCTGTGAATTTTAATGTACTTGAAGCACAAAAATCTTTATCATTGAGAATCTGGGCTGTGACCAGATCAAGTGTCTTTTTTTGGTAAATGTTGCTGAAATTTACCAAATACTTCATGTTTTGGTAGAGATTTCAGAGCTTATGTCAGGAAATGCCATTACCAATTCAAAATATTATTATTGAAAATCAAAGAAATCTCTCCTTCATTTCTATCAGTGGTAGTTCCTTTTTATGGTTTTCCTTAAGTACATATAGGAAATGGAGACTTTCACACATGTAGTTCTCTATCTAAATTCCCTACCTCATTATAAATCAGTAGTATTATCCATTTCTGTTAGAGCTCCTAAAAATCTGAAGTAAAACAGAAACATGACCTTCATTTCTGAAAAAAGGTTGACAGAGTAGCATAATTCCTAAGGTCTGTGTGTTTGTGCATTTTCCACCATTAATCTCAAACATAACATCATTTCCCCACAGACAAAATATACATTAAACTTAACTGATGTTCCAGCCTTCTAATTTCACAAGAGCACTGTTATATTCCTCCACTTCTGACTAGTAGGTAAAAGATAATATGAAGCAGATCCTGGGCTCTGTGATTGTGAATTCAAGGTCAAGTGGTCTGTGACAAGCTCTCTATGTTTTTCTCTTTTTTTTGGTAGGATTTTAATAGCAATGTATCAGAAGTATTTAGGGGTTTGTAAATGAAAATCATGTTTAGAAGCAGCTTCAGGTAAAAATGATGTATTCAGAGGAATATTTTGTGTAGAACGGTCATTTTAGGATATCACAAAAAAGATTTCTTGAAAGACATAAGTTGGAACAAAAGGGGTGGGTTTTTTGACATGTTGGTCAGTATAGTTTCCTATATTGTTTGCTTGAATTGTTACTGGAATTTGAATTTCAATAGATGCATGAAATTTCTGAGACTAAGATTGAAAAAAAATACAGAAGACAGTGTCTTGCTAAGGTAAAATTAAATTCATGTCAATAGTTATCAAGCCTTCTTCAGACAAGAGGAATATGCTTAAAGTGTTGTCAGAATTAATAAAATATTATTGTTTGTTTTTCTTGATGAAAGAAAAGAGGAGCTGTATTTCAGTTTTTGACAGTCTCTGGTTTGGCCTTAAACCAGGAGAAGACAATAGATTTGTCTTTGTTGAGGACATTGTCAATGTCCAGTTTTAAAACAAGCCTGATATCTTTCTTTAATACCTCTTGTAAAAAATTATGTAAAATCTTATTCTATGCTGCTCTGAATTGAATGTAATCATGTAATGCAAACAGCATCAAAAAATTACAGTGAGTTTCAGAAATCCTCCATTCTGTGTGTGTGTGTTTCACTATTCCAAGCTACATATTCAAGCTCAAATGCAGTTTTATTTCTCCTCAGAGCTGGAGTGTGTGGATGAAGGACTTCTGCAGTTCTGTGCAAACAAGTTAAAGCTGCTACATCTTTATGAACTGGTTAGCAAACTAAATTCCCAGGGCATACAGAAAGAGACTTCACTTTCAGATAATGTGAGTAAATTAGAAATTCAGTTGTCTTTTAAATTCAAGTGATGATTTAAGCATAAAGATATATTTTCAAAACCTCAGATAAAGTAAGTAGGTAAGCAAGTTACCCATTTTCATGGCCTGCAGCTTTTAATTAAGTCATTCTTTGTAATACCTTCCCTGTAGCCTCATACAAGTGTCTGGTAGTTCATCTATCTAATATTTTTTAGGAGACACAAAGTTGAGATACATGTGAAAATAAAACCGCAATCTCCTGTTTTCAGTCCTTTCTTCAAAGTATGTAGCGTGTTCTTAACTGTGATTTTGGAGGAGTATTTTGAGACCTGCAGAAGTTAAAAATGTTGATGCTTGCATAGCAGCATAATTTGGTTTGCTTTTGCTATAATTTATGTAAAGCTGCTTATATATTTACAAAACCATACTGGCACTTTATAGGCTTGTTTACTTGATGGATGATGGTTATGCTGGGGATAGAATCTAAAAATGGGAAATGCATCTGTTCTGGTCCTTAAAAAGGAAGCTAGCTCGACAAGCTCTTCATTTGAGCAATGTGAATAACTGATTTGGATATTCTTTTGGCCCTTCTTAAGGACGTTTTTAATGTTTGACGTGGAATATTTTGACTCTCCTGACTTTTTTGATTTTTACTATGTTTTGAAAATTATCTGCTTGTGTAACTGTTGCGAGATGAGATCGTTTATTTGCTTTTAAGGACTTGGCAAAACTGCTTCGTCTTGAAGAAAAAGATTTTCATAGGCTTGAAGCTTTACTGGAGAACTACAAGAAAGAAAATACTCAAACTACCACTCAGTTGACTGATGAGAAGGATGACGTGTTGTCTGTGAAAATATTCTTAGAATATCTGGAATATGAAAAGGATGTGATTACTGTAAAAAATATGGAAGATGGAGAATATGTGGCTTTAGGTAAGAGCTGTTGAACTCTGTCACATTACTCAGACTGATTTTAATCTAAGATGGTATAAATATTTTAGTCTTAATTTGAGGGCCTTAGCAGCCTGTCTTGACTTGAAGTAGTATGTAACAGCGCCTTTAAGACTCTTACCTTTAGCTGGAAGACAAGTCTTTATAGGTGAATGAATATTAATACAAGTTAACTGCATCTGTGGATACAATTACCCGGAATCCATGTAACCACTGTTCATTCATTTATTAACACCACTAAATTGGGTAGTGGTAACTGGACACTTCACAGAGCAGCTGTACCCTGCTGTTCCTTTGATGGTTGCAGCACCCTAAGAGTTGAGTTAATGGCAGGACTGACTGTAGCCTCAGAGGTGGGGGGGCTCAATGCCATAAGGTGTGGCAACAAGGACTCCTAATTTGTGGAGTTGAGGTTTTCAACAAGGTCCCCCTAAAATATCCATTGAGTTAATTAAGTCCATGGCTGTGGGCTCCATCTATCACCGTAGTCCTGTGGAGTCCTAGGAGAAGTGCTGTGTGTTGTTGGATTATTGCATGCTGAAACCAGGTCTGGTTCCATCACTGCTGTGCTTGTTATGTTATAGCAGCACTGCACTTTGCCAGACTCATCAAAATTAAATTGTCATTAATCTGGGTAATTTTTATTGTAATACCATTGATATGGCATATAGCATCTGTAGTAGTGATGCCATACAACACTATATAGCAATGCACATACAGTTCAAATCACTGGCTGTTCTTGCCCACAATCAAATCCCCTTGAGGTACATACATATCTGACTTCCCCAAGTGCATCCAGGTCCTTTAGCAAAAGCAGTTCTACAAATGGGTTTGCTTTTGCCTAAGGCAGGAATAACATAAATTCTGTTCCCCAGTGCATTTTTATCCCTTTCTACTGTGCAGTAGAGTTTTGATTGGGCAGGGGTAGTTTGATTGGCAGATCCCATAGTGCTGACCAACCAAGTGAGCCTAGCTACCTCTGTATCCAAATGTTTGAATGTCCCAGCACCCACTGCATTCCACAGCCTTTAAAAGCCCATTGCATCTTTCAATCTTTCCAAAGGCTGGCTTCACCCTGTTCTGTGCAGTCTGGATCAGTCCACTTGCCTGGGAGACATGTGATTTATTCCTTGAAGGGATTCCTTCCCTTCACACCTGGGAGGAGTTGCCTCTAGAATCTGAGGATTTGTGTCCCTTTTCCGATTCTGTTGTCATTGCCCTCTTCCCTATAAAGGGATCCCAGCTCCTTGGCTTCTTTACCCTCCTATTTCGGGCTACTGGCTCTGTTATCCCACCATAAGAGCATGACAGTGCTGCATGAGAATGCACTCACCTGGATTTTGGTTGAAATCTGCATGGATATCTTGCAGCTCGCTTGGGTATAGGGATTTTTTTAGTTACTGCCTTGTTTACAAGTTCTTCCTCTTCCTTCCTGAGTAGTGATAACCTCATTCTACTGCTCTCATGCTGGCCCTGCTTTGGAGTAGCCTGCCTCATGCACCTCCTGCTCCTCCTGCTGACTTTCACTTCCAGTATTTCTTCTTGTGTAGAGTTGTCACAAATTCAGGGTCAGCTTGGTTCTCGAGCTCAGCCACGGTGCTCGTTGCTGGGCTCGGAGCAGCTGCAGTGCCTGTCACTCTGCCATCAGGTCTTGAGGCCTTCTCTTCCCTTTGGCTATACCGAGAGCGATGGTAATTCGGCTGGAGGAGGGGGAGGCAGAGGAAGGGAAGGCGTTTCCCTCTGGATGGGCCCTTGGAGGAGCAGAGGTGTAATTGCAAATCGTTCCCATTGCACGGCGCCCGAGGCCTGGAGCTGGTGGCAGGGCTGAGGCAGAATGCAGATCAGTGTCACGACAGAGATTTTTATCGTGCCGTGAGCCAGCTTTTCAGAGTACAGGATAACCCAAACCAAACCCTCAGGGGTGATAGAGCACAACAGAGAACGTTTACAGCAATTTACACATCACTCAATGCAGCTCTGGTAGCAAATCCATCAGCACTGTGACCCCCAACTATTAAAGTAATGTAATGAATGCTTATGACAAACGTGTTTTAATGTGCTCTGGTCAGATCTGTCATTATCTCAACCCTCTGTGCCTCTTGTTGGGCATCAGAAAGGGCTGTTGTGGTTTAACCTGGCAGGCAGGTGAACACCAGAGGGTCCTGAATGTAACTTGTTCTTTTGTATTGCACTCACTCACTGGGACCTGATCAGTAGATTCCTTTTTGGGTAAGTGTAAGGAGAGGGATTGTGGGTTTGGATACCATTCATAATGTCAACTTATTCTTGCTTCAGGCAGTTTTTTCTTCTGGAAGTGTTTGTGTGGGGAGAGTTCCACAGAGGAAATGTGCCGTGCGCTGGAATCAGCAGGTTTTAGCCCACAAACCTTGTTGGTAAGATGTTTATTGCATACTTCAAAACTTTGATTTAGTGTTTTGAAAACAAAATACTGAAACAAAAATTTCTGCATGTTGATCTTTGGATTACTGCTGTATTCACTCTGTGTTCAAATACCCCCATGTTCAGTTTTTTAGTTGCTCGTATTTGCATTTCCCAGTTAAGGGTTATCAAAGGAAAAAAAGGAGAAAATATTCTGGTAGAAAATGTGGGTATTCTAGTGGGAATGTGTAGAATATTCCTTAAGGACTACAAATGTTGTAACATTTCCAACTATAATATTAGTAACTCCTAATGTTTGCCAAGTTGAGCCTTTGAAAGGGAGTGTTTTCTAATCTCCCTAATTAAATGTACAGATTGTATTATTTTATTTCAATATCTGTCATGGAGTGCATTGCACTGTATATTTTTAACTTGCAATGTTAATATAATGGTTCATGGTAATAAAATTTTTATTCTGTGAAGGAAAACTTGTTTGAGAAACTGTTTGCATTAGGGGTGTTGCAATATTAGACTTTCATTTTACTGCTTCATTTTCATTTCTCTTTTCTTACAGTCACTACTTCTCAATTTGTGGCTTTCCAAGGAAAAAGATATTCTAGACAAACCAGATTCTGTCAGTTGCCTTCACAGTATGCTGTCACTTCTGAGCAAAATGAAAGGTGAGATGTGCTTTTAAAGTACTCTAGGGCAACTAGAGTTATTACTAGAAATTTGCTACTCTGACTAGCCTCTATTATCAATTTGGGTTTTCCCCCCTCACAAATTATGCAGCAAAACTTAATGCTGCATGTTCATGGACTAACTAATAGTGCCATGTTTTCACTCATACTCTATACTAAATTGACACAACTCCTTTTTGCCACCAGAACATGGCTGTCCAGCTTGCTTTCCACGCATTTTTTTGAATGTGTTGTCCCATCTCTTTAATTTGCCCTGTCTGGCTCTCAGATATCCTTTACTGTTACTTTAGCAGCATTTGTAACTTGAGTGCTCTATAAAGTTGGTTTGCCATAATTTGGGGTAGGTTGTACATATGAATAAATGCTGATTCTCCTACCTCACATACAGCTGCTGTGGATAAATCTGTGCCAGGCTCCCTTTTTGTCTACTTCACCATAGAGCAGGATTATCAGCTTCAAACGGGAAGCATGAATAAGCTACTGCTGCTGTCTGAGTAAATTAATGCTGCTGAACACAAGGTAGCCTGAAGTGAGACAGCTAGAGCGCAGTGAACGCGTGTGGCATCTTGAAATCAGAAATGAATCTGTCTGCGTTGTGAAGTGTAACATCCCTTAGATCTTTTAAACATGCAGCAGCTTTGCTACCTAGTGATTCAGATCTGTTGTCTGTTTGCTACAAATGAGTTTTGAGAATGAGTAATTCACATTCTGTTTTAAACTTGAGCTACAATCCAGAACCTTTGTGTGAAATACATGGAAAATGGTCGTGTAGGGTAATCAGAAGTTGCTCTTCCTGGACCAGTTGTGTTCCCCAGCGCTGTTGTCGGGGTTGGTTGCTCTGCTCAGTGGCCTGAGCTGAGATTCCTGCTCTCCCTCTGTCCCCAGTCGCTATAGACGAGTCGTGGGACACGCAGTCGGTGTCCCCATGGTGGCAGCAGATGCGCACGGCCTGCGTTCAGTCGGAGAGCAACGCGGCTGCCCTGCTGTCCGCTCACGTGGGACACTCGGTGACCGCGCAGATAATCGACAGCGTCACGGAGAAGAAGGTAACTCATCTCACACCTCCCCTTCTTACTCCGTGCAACTGTCCTGCTTACAGCAACATCCTCAGCATCTCTCCTCATTCCAGCCTGGGCACAAGCCAAACATCCTGCAAGCCTGAAAATTTGCCTTCAGATTTGAAGAACATTTTTTGCGATGAATGAATGATATGTCAGGATTATTTACTAAGCATATTTAAATACGGAAACTGTGCACTGAGTTTCTCTCTTGATGGCAAATGATGTTGACAAACTTAAAAGCCTGCACACTTTCCAAATAAATTTGAGAAGTCCACTGAACTTTGGATGGCAAACTAACACAGTTGCAATAATTTATTTTTTTAAGCATATCATTGAATTTTTGTAGTACCTATGTTACTATCCCTTCTTAACATGATGGATGCTTGGTTTTCTTGGCAATAAATACCTTTATCAAGTTGTGATTAAGGCTGTGAAACTGCATACGGCAGTGCAATTCAACATGGAAAACATTATTCCATTTCCAAATAGTGCCAAATAGGCAGATGTGTCTGAACAGATTAGATGGGATATAGGTGATATTCAGTCTTGTAAACAGAACCAGAGAATGGTTTGGCTTGGAAGGTACTTAAAGATGGTCTGATTTCAGCCCCTGCTGCCATGAGCAGGGACACCTCCCACTAGACCAGGTTGCTCGAGATGATCATTATCCTGGCCTTGAACCCTTCCAAGGAAGGGGCATCCACAACTTCCCTGGGCAACCTATGCTTACCATCCTCACAGTAAGGAATTTCTTCCTAATAGTCAGTCCAAACCTCCTTATTTGTCTTTTAAGCCATTCCCCTTTGTCCTATCACCTGCCCTTTCCCCTACCTGCCCTTGTAAAAAGTCCCTTTGCCATAAAAAGACCACTTTTAGGTACTGGAAAGCTGCAGTAAGGCGACACTGGGGCCTTTTCTCCTCCTGGCTGAGCAATCCCAACTCTCTCTGCCTTAGTAGGAGAGTTGTCACATTCAGCCCCCTACTCTAGAGCACCAGGAAATGTTTTAAGTGTTTTTGTACACTCACCTTAACTATTGCAATTCTCTTTATCAAAATTGTCAGTGTTGCAAAATAGAGATGTTGATAAGTTGCAACTTATTATCAATTACCTATTTGCCCTCTTTGTCCCTTTTTCTTTTGTCCTGCTGTAAAAAAAAAAGTAACAGATGTATTTCCTTCAGAATTTCCCTTCCATAAATCCATGCATCTTCCCCCCTTCCCCCTGCCCTTTTTTATCATCTACTAATCTGGAAAGATTCCTGGGCTTCCTGGCACAGCATTTGCTGATAGACATGAGAATTATCAAAATAGTGCACAGAACTGCCATGTGGTGTGATCCAGTATTTCTGGGTACATGATACATATTTTTTAATATATAGGAAAAGGAAATGTAGGTGGATTAGTCATATATTTGGGGAAGGTGTATATAGTGGAGGATTTAAAATTAAATATTTTAAGGGATTCTAACCCACTTTCCAGCTAAATCTGAACTTTAAAATGGGATTGTAAGATGATCCTTCAGGTCCTTTTATTTCCTTTAGGCTTTTATTTAAGGATCTGTGTAACTTGTAAGCAGTGTGGGATATTAATTGGTCTTTGTATAATAGTTAATGCATACTTTGAAATAAGTTATTCTTTAAAATTCAGTAGCTCTTGGGATATAGCTTTGAATTTTAATGCTATGTATTTTTTATGAACAAAATTGTGGTGCTTTAAAATGAACAGACCTAAACCAGTTCATATCTTCTGTTAGTTTTCACAAATAATTGTAGGTTCAGACACAGAATCGTGGGAAGCACTTTCCCTTGATACTGAATATTGGAAACTTCTGCTGAAGCAGTTAGAGGATTGCCTGATACTTCAAACACTACTACACAGCAAAGTGGCCAAAAGAACAAAAAGAGTTTCATCACTCCAGACTGAGCCTTTGGGCACACTGTCTGTTAAGAAACTTCTTGAAGCTGGAAAAGGTACTTTTTTTTTTCCCCCCCGTCGGAGACATTGTTGAATTTCTTTCTAATTAGACTTCTGAGCCATTCTTACCTATTTAATGATGTACTCTGGGCTGGAAATTTTTTTGCTGGATACCATTTAAAATTAAATAACCAATGCAAATCATGTAGAACAGTGCTTTAAAATTGTTAAAAGCTATTACTGCAAAGACTGCATTGTAAGCTTCTGATCATTGATCAGGAAGTTTTTTAATTGGTAGAGTTACCCATATGTAATTACTACCCATATGTAGTTAAAACCCCTGTATTGTCTCTTGTCCTTAGATTGTGAACCATAAATAATCTGCAGTACATTGACTCTACCTCATACTTTTCTTTTCAACTTCCTAGGAGGTATTGCTGACACTGTAGCAAAGTGGGTTTTTAGGCAAGGCTTCAGTCCCATTATACTGAATGTGGCCCAGTACAAAAACAATACAGACAGTACTGAAGAGTCTGTAGAAATGCATAATAATGTCTTTCTTGAGGAACCAGAAGCAGCTACAGGCTTGGAAAGAATCCTAGGTAAGAAAATAACGTGAATTCTTCAAATTGTAGAAGTCTGCAAAGACTGTTGTTGTGAAGTAGCAGAAATTTTAGTGGGAAGAACTCTGTCTTCTAACTTCAGATTTTGTTTTTCTAGAGCTGCTGCAAGTAGCATATCAGCAATTTCCATGTAGCCTTGAAGTGGATGTACTCCATGCACATTGTTCTTGGGAATGTGTAGTGCAATGGAATAAGGACCCAGAGGTAAGAAAATGTCTTTTGCAGGGAATAATGGGTAAGACCAACTCTATAGAAGCAGCTTCACAAGTTTCTGGTAGTTCATCAAAACATCAGTTAATAAGACTGACTTTGAAAACAGTTACTAGGTGCAATTTTTACTTTGAAAACAGTTACTAGGTGCAATTTTTCGGTGATAAGTGGCAAATGGGAATTGAATTGAGAAAATGAGAGTATGTCCTGAGGCTGAATGGCACCTCACAAGGCCAGGACTGTATGTTTCAAAGCTATCAGATTCTCAGTACTGGGAGGGTAGAAACTGGGTTCAGTTTGAAAAAGGTGTTTGGCTGTTTGTACTGCAGATACAGAACTATTTCAGTATAGCTCTATATTTCAAAATAGATATGTATTTTTCTCTATTCTAAATGTGCTTAAACAAATAACAGAATACTAAATTTTTTAGACTAGAACCCATTCTATTGAGGGAAGAAAGAGGGATTTCTGGAATGTTCTCACATTCCCTGGCCACTGCTGGGAGCTGTCATAACAAAGAAAAAAAAATTCTTTTTTTCCTCCCCTGTTCTACAGTTTCTCTAATGGAAAATGTTGTCCTAAGTTCAGATGATGTTGAAACTTAAATTAGCACTCCTTAGAGCTGTGCCACATAACTTGATGTAGAATAGAAAGTTCTTTTGAGATTGCTAAAAAATTCCTCCATCATAGCAAAATTGAGTAAAAATTACTCTTTCTATCAAAAGTGGATTTTGTATTTGAAAAGTGACTGTAGTCAGTGGAAGTGCCTTTCAGTAAAGTGTGTCAGCAGTACTTACACTAAAAAGCCCCTGAAACTACAGCTGGTCTCATGATGACTGAAACAAGCTTTGCCATGCACAAGCGTGTTTGTCAGATACTGGTAGAGAAGATGGCAACACCAGAATAACTTACGAGTTTTATAACTGTCAAAATCAGAGCTCTAAGATAATCTACGTGAGCCCTTTAAGAATTAGCAAGTTAAGTTTAAAGCAAGTTTTGAATAATGTATTGACTTGTACTTTTTTTTTTTTCCATAAGGAAGCATGTTTTCTCAATAGGTCTATAGATCATCTAAGATGCATCATTAATGCTCACATTCAGCATGGTAAGTAAAAAGCTGTTAGTAAAAATTATTTTTGTACAAATTGTAAAACAGATTGGATGTTTGTTGACTAAAATAAGGGAATGCTGTTCATAATAGTGATGGCCATTTCATCTTAAAACCTCCAAACCACCCCAAAACTTTGTGTTTACATCCATGCTTCTCTCTTCCGCGGAGAAACTGAGTTTCCATCACAACTTTGAAAATAAGCTAGTTAGATAAAGTTGAAGTGTTTAACTAAAAGCATTTTAAAATAAAACGACTTTGAAATAGGTTTTTACTTGTATTTAAATAGTGGAGCATCAATTGCAGTCAATTACTTTTCATGCATTTCTTGATTCCCTATTTCAATAAAGGTAATGACCATTTTATTTTTTTGTAGACTATGTATTTATGCAAGTAAGGTGCTCTCTTCATGTGTACTTAAACTATTTAACCCAGTCTGCATAATATAATATTTTTAGCAAGTTAATTACATTTATGACTTTATTTGATCACCAGTGTAGTCTCCTGAGCAATCTAAACTCCAAGTATAGAGCAGCAAGGATAACTCAATTCCTTCTTGTTTTGTTCATAATCTTGTAAGATCCCTTTTCTATTCACATGGAGTTGACTAGTCTGTGATTGTCCTAGGTATCGCTCTGATGATGTGGAATACATTCATAGTAAAAAGACTTTCTTCTGCCACATATCTTATGGACAAGGTGAGTGCAGTGTCTTGAGGCTGCTTTTGTTACTAACTGAAAAGTGCAACCAGTGTTTATAAACAATTTTTTTGTTTTCTTTTTAAAAGTATTTGGAATATCTTTGATTCAACTGTGAAAATCTCCACTGTTTATTTGGCTTATTATGTAGCTAACATTTGGAAGTGATGGTGCAATGCATATTTTAAAATATCAAATCTGCTGGATGATTAACTAGAAGCAGCTGATTAACACTGGGTGATGTGTTCTGAGCACAACAATTAAGTGTAGTTTTAGCTTGTAATTGCTAAATAAGAGATATTTCTGAAACAGTTTGAAACTATCTAAATGTGCATATATAAAACTTTGTTAGAAAACAATATCTTAAAGTGCCTGTGCCTGTTTCCTGGTAAGTTATTACCAAGGATCTACCACAAGTCTGCATTTCATATACACGAACTCTTATTCTGCAAAATACACAAGATTTTGTGTTTGTTGTTGAGCGCTTTTGATGATTGCTGCTATTGAAAATTAGCTTTTGTTCTACTATGTAGCCTGTCTGCTTTTAGTTTGAGCTGTCTTTTGTCCCTGCTAAGCTTCAGGCTTTTTCATGCTTATAACGATGCAGTGTTAGCATGCAGTGGGGCTGTTTACTGGAAGAGAGTTTAGGAAGAGTGCTCCTAGTACGTGGATAGTGACTTAAAGAATAAAACTCCAACACAAAACCTGCAAGAATTTGCTCTCCTGTCTTTTCTTCCTTTTCCTTTGCTCCTCTAATTTTCTGTCTTTGCTTTTTGTTTAGATCTCTAAGAACTGGAGAATATTCTTTTCCCCATTCCTTTCAGCAAACAGGCTCAGTTGTGTGTAGTTGTAGTAGGTGTTGCTTCTGCAAAAACCCTTTTCCAGTTTTCCTGCATGCATTTATGCAAATCGTTCACCATAACTCTTCTACCTGAGTTAACACCTGCAGGATAAGAGAAAAAGGTTTTTATTAACTAACTGGTTTCTTCCTAATATCATGCTTTGGTGTTACAGCTTGTGTTCTGCATCCTAGAAATCACTGGAATTTCTTAGCTCTCTCTGAGATCTGGATGGGGACCATGGGGTCTTATTTCTCATCCTAGGCTTTAATGAGGATGAACTAAATACAGGCATCAGTGATGCTCATTCCTTTACAATCTACATCGAGTCTTTTGTTGAAAGCAAGATATGCAGTGTGCTGCATCATGTAGCTGTAATTGAGCTATTTTCTCATTTTATATTGGGACAAGAGTAATTAAAGGTCAAAATGTAACAAATATCAGAATGAAATATTTAGTTGTGATACATTTTCCTTTTTTTTTTGAAAACAGGTTGGAAAAGCTCCAAAGGACAGATTATGCAGAAGGGCAAGTATTACTACTTTGGTCTGAGGGGGAATAAATAATTAGAAATGCCTTAAATTTAATACTAGTCTGTAATTTATTTTTGAAAGTTTTTTAAAAAGTTGAAAATGTCCTAGAGAAAGGCCCTAAAGAAAATCTTTAAAAATTTAAGAAGCATAAATTAATTTTTATCTGAAAAAGCAGATTAGAACATAGTGTAACTTCAAGTATTATAGAGGGTAGGCTTGAGACTGTAAGATGACAAATCACTATTATTTTTCATGCATAATGTAATTAGTTAAAACTTTTTTGGAAGACAACTGATACGATCAGAAAATTAATTTTACTGGGTGGCAATACTTGAGTCAGTCTTCATTGGAGATATAGTATTGTAAATGGCTACATTTACTTTATTCCAAACTTTCCTGTTATTTTTTTTTTTTTGTACTTCATAAGTATTAGTTTATATTTAAAGATAACATGTAAAGAAACTAAGCTGAGCTCTGTATTTTACGTCAACAACTGTCTTCTCAAACATAACAAGCTAATAAGAGCCTGTTTCAATTCCAGCTGAAACAATTTAAATCTTACTGTTTGTTACCAGGACGTAGGGATGAGTGACACTGCAATGACAGCTTTTCTTGGCTGCTGTTCAGAACTTCTTCAAACTTTGCTGGAGGTAAATTTTTATTTTTCCCATCGGAAGGGAGGAGCTGATGGGTTGAAATCTATGTTTCAAGGCTGTGGTTATACTATTTCTGTACAGTTGAGATGAATGTTAATGATACGGTAAACAACATGAAGTTCTCTTCGTAATTTCACTGCAGAGCGCTTGTGGTTGAAGGCTTAGCAGAGCAGGAGGTGTTTAGTGTGTGACTGCTGTGGTGTGTTGCTTGGCAGGCAGACGTGAGCAGTGATGAGATGCAGGCCCCCGTGCTGGACACCGAGGATGCCTGGGTGTCAGTGGAGGGCCCCGTGTCCATCGTGGAGCTGGCCCTGGAGCAGAAGCACATCCACTACCCGCTGGTGGAGCACCAGTTCGTGCTCTGCACCATCCTCTACGCCACCATGAGGCTCTCCCTCAAGGCTGTGAAGCCACTGTCACTGTTTGACAGCAAGGTATAGCTTTGAAAGCAGATAATGAAATATTGCCTTAATTAATACTCCCTTTCTCTTGGTATCTGGGTTATTTGGTGGCTTTCACACTTTAAACAGTTCCTGCATGATTTCATCAAAGCCATTCAGTCCCCTGTGGTGCATTAATGAAGTTGTCACCAGAATTCAGGCAGAGACTCAGGCTTGGTGAGTTTCGTTATTAATAAATGATTTGTAGTGACCTCAGATGCTTATGAAGATCAGCTCTTTAATTATTAGCTGGTCTTGAAAATACTGTCTGGTCAGAACACTGGATGACAGGTTTTTCTGTCTGCTTTGAGAAGTGCCAGACTAGTGGAAACATAAATATTTAAAAATCAGAAATGTTGTTAGTGTCAGTGTTGTATCTATTATTGCTGATGATTAGTCCAGAATTTGCAACTTTCCTGTTATTAATAAATGATTTTTCATTTAACCTATATAACCTATATAACCTATATAAGCCACTTAAAAAACTTAATGCATTTAAAATGGAGTATATTATAATCAGAGCTTGAACCTGATACAAGAAATTGAGCTTTCCTCCTCCTATTATAACCACACTTAGCTTCTAAGAGAATTTAAACACAAAGTACTGGTGTAACTGTGGTTTAATTCCTGCTGTGGAGAAAATAATTTAGTACTGTAACACTGTTCAGATTTTTTCTAAATCGTTTACTGGAATTTTATAAATGCAAAATATTACTTTTCTTTTGATCTGGGCTGTTGTCTGCAAGCTCTCATCAAGCATTTGAGTCTGATTTTAGCATTTTACCACAGGTCAAATTCCATTGATTTTGGGGTTGGGTTTTTTTTGTTTTGTTTTTTTTTATCTGTTAGCAAAAGCATTATGCTACCTTTTGCCATTTAAGAGTGCATATTACACCTTGAGTAAAAATCAGTCCTATTCCTGTGCCTCCATTCTTCAACATACAACTATTAGCCATTCTCTTTTTCCTTCGCTTATTCAAGGCTTCCATTTGCTCTGTGAGCAAGATAAAAGATGCAGTACAAGATAAATTTAAGAAATAAGTGGGTTAGTTTTGGATCAGAGAGGATTTGTTGTATTGCCCTGTTTCCCTGAGGCCTGTCTTTGGTTCTCAATTTCAGGGCAAAAATGCGTTTTTCAAGGACCTTACATCAATTCAGCTGCTCCCTAGTGGGGATGTGGATCCAAACGTGTTATCCATACGACAACAGGTAGGCAGATGTTTTGTACTCAAAGTTCTTAAACTTCTGGAGTTACAAATAATCCTGAAGTAACCTGTGATTTTTGCTTCAAAGTTCTTGCTAAAAGTCGTGAGTGCAGCGGTTCAAACACTGTGTTCATCACAGAAGGAGAGAGACATCTCAGAAGAGGAATATTTTCCCTTTGAAAAGGGGAAGAATTGGTCAACTTTAGCTGCAGACCTGGCTCAGTATCTTCAGGTCTCTGAGGATCTGGTCAGAAGGCATTATGTCTGTGAACTGTACAGTTATGGGATGGATCATCTTGGTGAAGAGGTAAGAACAGTTTTTAACATTACAGTACTGTCATGTATTCTGCTAAAATTACTTTTAACTTAAGATGCCTGGAAGGCTTAGGCAAGATTTATCAAACTCAAAAAAGCCCCAGACTGAAAAGTCAGACACTATTAAAGTATCTTTTCAGGACTAATAATTACCTTTACCATTTTCCCAGTAAGAATCTGTGTATTGTAATTAGTGGAAATGGACAGGGAGTTACATTACTGGTATAACTAGATGGCCTTTGTAATTTTATTCAGTGATTTCAAGAATTGGCTTCTTTTGCCTGTAATGTCTTTTAGGAAAGAAAAAAAAAACTGACAAAAACCCCTTCCCTTCCTTGAGAGTGTATTATGTTACTGGACTGTTAAGACAGACCTTGGGTTCTTGCTAATCACTCTCAAGTACAGAGTAAATCTCTACCTTGAGTTGCTCTGATGCTCCTAATATACTGTGCTTTGTTACAGTAACACGTAAGACAAGAAACAGTCTCAAAGACTATTTGTTCTTTTAGTATCAAGAACTTTTATTTTGTTTCAGTTGTTTGGGCCTCTGCTAAGTGAGCTGTGTCACGCTGAAACTGTTTCTAGTCCCATCCCTTTCTCTGCTTCCAGGCCTTCCTGCAGGTGGCTGACAAAGAAGTGCTGGCATCCCAGCTGCTCATGCTGGCTGGGCAGAGGCTGTCCTTCGCTCTGCTCCATGGACAGATCAAGGATGGCATGGAACTCCTCACCAGGCTTCCTCCAACACTGAGCACTTGGCTCAAAGCTATGGTAAGTTAAGCTCCAGTTTGGAAAAGGGTTTGGTTTACTGAGGCTTCTGTTCACTGGTACAGAGACTACATCCCTAAGGTGCTTTCTTACTCCTGGAAGTAAGATTTTTTGTTTCATGAAGGGTAAAGAAGTTTCATGGGTCAGAGCATCAACCTGATTGTGTTTATAAACATTAGCAATCTATGTTATAAAGGTTCTGGAGGGGTTACATGTGAAATGACTGAGATGCTGAATTTATTGTTTCACACAGGACCCACAAGAAGTCCAAAATGTGGAAGTGCCAATTGCAACAACGGCCAGGCTGGTGAACAAGGTGATTGAGCACCTGCCTGAGAACCACGGGCAGTACAGCCTGGCCCTCAACCTCATTGAGGCTGTTGAGGCCATGCCGGCCTGAGTGCTGGCGGAGCACACAGGCTCCTGCACAGAGCCTGAACTTAATGGGAAGAAAATTCCACGTGGCTCTGCTCAAGCAACAAAAAGAACAATGTACCCCATCCCAGAATTTCAGAAGGTAATTTTAAATTGGAGCATATTTTAAATTCTGCACTAGTAAGAATATGTTTAGTTTCTAGTACACTTGTCAGTATCTGAACTGCTTTGTTATTTATTTCTGACTTGAGTGCTTTATGCAGTTGTTTAAATTGGGTATATTTGACCAGCATTTTTAGTCTCTCAACACAATCACATCTTGTAAAATTCTGTATTTCATGCTGGCAGTAACTGCTGCACTTTCAATGTTCCACGTATTTGTTTTCCAAAAGCAACTTTAGAATTAGACCCAAGAAGAACTTCAGTCTCTGAAGTTACTATGTAAAGCCAATACTACTTTTTCTGAAGCTCGAGCTGGTGTTGGGCTCACCTTGTAACTGCATTATGTGACAGTGACAACTGCACTTGATGTAGGATGAAATGTGCAGGGGTCTTATGCAGTGGGAGAACAGCCTGGGAAGGAGAACCCAACTCTCCAGACATGAGTTTGGACATATCTTTCAGTTCATATCTTTCAGTGGCCCTGTGCTGTCTCTGGGGTGCTGGGCTTCAGCTACAACTGGATTTACATCCCTCTCCATTATTATTAAGCTCTGCTGAGTTTAAGTATGCCAAGGAATATCTTACTGTAAGATTGTTCCTCCATCTTATCACTGAAGGAGATGTAGTATGCTATGAATCTCTGCACATGTTAACTTGTAGTCAAAAATGCTTAAAAAGTTGATCCAACTTCTCTGAAGATCGATAGTACTGAGTACTTTAGCCTTAAAACCCCCACTTTATTGATGGTACCTACAGGGAATCCTATAGTGAGTATCTTCACTATTGGAATGGTGTTGAACATGGTTATCTGGCATTGGTGACTCCTGTTCACTACTTATCTGAAGGAAGCCAAGACAGAAAAATGGAATTGGTGTAAACTTTTTGTCTTTGTCAGCTGAAATTACCAGCTCCATCCTGTACCCTGCTCCTCCTGCATTACATGTAAGAAACATTTATAATATTCTGCCTTGCTGGAGACAGAATTTAGAACTGAGTCTTATCTTTCTGAAGTATGTGCTGCTGTCATTGAAGGGTTTGACTTCCCCTCAAAAGGGTGATGCAGTTGGCTTGTTCCACACAGTCTCCTCCATCTGTTCTGCAGCCCCAGTTCCTGACCATTGCCCTTCAAGGCAGCTGGTTAAGGATTCTTGCTTTGATACTGAATCTTTGACTTCCTACACATGGAGCAAAGAATAGTCAGAATTCCAGTAGAATTCCCCAGTCTATGTTCTATTGTACGTCTCTACTAACTTCCATAACTGAGGTTAAAACAGCTGTCAAGGAGAGATGGAAGAGGCAGTGTTGGTGGCCATGACCACCTTGCCTGACAGCACCTCACGCTTCTGCAGAAATGAGTGAGCTTGAGATTTGGTCATAGTGGAACCTGAGGAAAGCAGAGTGTTCCTTAGCTACATTACATTCCTCTGTCCTGGTACAGCTGTGTAAAGGAATTTACTGTAACTGTCAGAGCTGACACACTACACCAATCAAATCTGTAATGTATTGTAAGTAATACTCTGTATATAGTGCTATTTTGTGTTTAATTTGCTGTGGATTTGTGTAAATTGATAAAATAAAATTTGAGGTTTCACTGTGTCTTTTCCTTCCTTTTAGGGAACAGTAGTCACCACTCTTCTGTTGTGTAGAGAGGACTGGTTCTCTGGGGTTATGCTGAACTACCAGCTGCCAGGATAAAAATTAAACAAGAGCTGGTTCACTGGAGATTTTCTCTTAAATGGAAATGGAAGTTCCTCAGAACACAGGTTACTAAGAACAAGTAAATCAGTTATTTTTAACCACCCTTTTTATTAAGCTGAAAAGTGATATACACAAGTAGTGTATGTATATATATATATTTATATATATACACCCACACATAAGGTTCCCCAAAATACATGATACTCCTGCTCAGGCTGGGGCTTAAGCATCTGCTTCTACAGGTTCCAGTATGCAGACCTGCTGCTTCAGCCACTTTGGAGCAGCTTTTGCATAGGCATTTTGTCTTCACGTGCTCCCCTTTCCAGCAGCAAGGACCTGGAGGCACCGTGGGCAGGGAGTGCTTGAGGACTCGGCTGTGTATCTCCTGCAGCGAGGGCATTTTGCTTTGGCAATGGGTCGGGCTATAACTTTGTATGAAGATTGTTCACAGATGTCACCACCTGTCAAAGAAAGTGTCAGCGCTGAGAGAGAGGCTGGAGCTGGCGGTAAGACTCAAGCCATGAACAAGCCTGTGCTGTAGGAGGAGCCTGTTTGGAATGATTCTCTTACCTTCCAAGTTAATCAGAAAGGTCCCTTTTATAATGTTTGCATCTGAAGGTGTTTCTTTGGGGAACTCGCTCAGCAGGGTTGTCTGGGAAGCCATCATTATTTCATTCAGCTGGGAAACACTGGAAGTTTCTTCAGCCTGCAGTGCCTGGGGGGACAGAGAACTTTCTTGGAACTTGGACTTGGAACTTGGTTTTGTTTTTCAGCACCATCCATTCTATAAAATAAATGCTGAGCTGTGGTTCCTAATCAGAGTGGATAGTTAGAACCAAGAGTCTGATTTACACACCTGCCAGGGAGCAGGAGGGTAGACTTGAACTGCAGTGTCCAAGCGAAAGGAGCCTGATGGTCAAGCAGCTACCAATGAGCCAGCATTCTGCTCTCCCTAGGGCCAGGGCCAGCAGCATCCCACCTTAGGATGCTGTGAGAGCACAGGCAAGGGCCAAGGTGATCCTTCTCCAAGAAAACACAAAGCCACTTTTATCCTGTCACATACTGGCACAGGTAGCCCAGAGAGGTGGCGGGGTCTCTGTCCTCAGAAGTACCCAAAAACCAATTGGACAGAGGCCGAGGCAACCTGTTCTAACTCAACGTGCCTGAGCAAGGGCCTGTGTTGTACAGGCTCCAGCAGTGCCTTCCGCCCTCAGCTGTTCTGTGATTCTCTGGTAAGTACAAAGCCGAGGAAAGTTTTCACACAGACAATGCTACTCCCAGTTGCATTTTTTACCTCCATTAATTCAAACAGCAATCCAGGCTCAATTACAATGATGACTTCATATTCCAAAGCATTCTTGCCAGAGATGGACCCAAGGAAGGAATCTCTCATTGCACATGCACCTTCTATTGCTTCCTCAGTGCCAGGCTTCTTCCATGCTGAGCTTGCATTAATCCAGCCAGTACGAAACACACCCTCCGAGTCTGCAACACAAAACAAAGCAATCCTTGTTTTAGGCTATTTGAGTGTTTATGAAATGAATAAAAAAGCATGGCACATTTCTGTAATTGCATTCCTTTTAACTGTGCAATTACACAGTGCACTAAAGGAATTGCTTAGCAGTGGAATGTGCTTTACCTTTCTTGTAAGGGATGTACTGGAAGACCTCCTCCGCCAAGTGGGGCAGGATGGGTGCGAAGGAGCGCACGACGATGTCCAGAGCCTGTGCCAACACAGTTTGACACGAACGACGCTTGGGATCCTTTGCCTCTTCGCAGTAGAGCCTGCAAGACAGCAGGGAAAGCTGGGAAGTATTCCTATGTTCATGTCTCTGCTCAAGAGCCGTGCTTTTGGGACTGCCACCAGACACACAGAAGTCTGATCCAGCCAACCTTTCTAAGGAAAGCTTTTCTGGAGCGCCCTTCCTAGGCAAGCATAGTGGACTACAGAGAGGATCATCTGCATCTGCAGCCACAGGAAAGGAGATTCTCTGCATGTTAATGTGGGGAGAGAGAATCTGTCCTCAGGGAGCTGAGCCTGTAGCTGTCAGCCCAGCTGTAAAGCTCCACATTACAGCTTCTTTCTTCCCCCCCCTCCTCCTTTACTCACATTCTGGCAACGAAAGATCAGTATAAACCCCTAGCCTGTGAAACAGCCCTTGCACATTTACACAGGGATCAGTCACAGCCTCTGGATTCTTTAACTGATCTAACAAACCAGATCAATACACTCAGTTGCATAGCTAACTGCTCACACCTCTTCTTCCTGTCTTCCAAAATTCAGATGCACACCCTTTCTGTGTAGAAATATAGGTCAAAACTCTAAATATTTGTTTTTAATTGTGCTAGTTTGATGACCTTTTAAAGTGTTCAGTACCACCAATGGACAGAAGAGAGCACAACAGTGACAACCTCTCAGCTGAATGCACTGAGAGGTTCTCTGAGATACCTGTGTGCTCTCAGCATTCACCTGGAACCTTGTTACCTCCATCTCAGGCCCATTCCTTTCTTTTTTTCCCTTTTAAAGGCAGCAGGAAGGAACTCACCTGTCCTTGATCATGCTGAAATAGAAGTTAGACAAGCTTTTGGAACAGAATGCCTGCAGCAGTCGAACAACTTTGCTATAATCATATTGTGTGTAGGCTTCTGTAACCTGGGAGAGGGAGGTAAGAACAGCACATTGGTTTGCATCTCACAGAATATAATGACAGCCCCTGACAAACTAACAGAAAATGGAATGAGTTTCACAGTCTGGCAGAAACTTTAAAAGGTTGTTGGAGGGGGGAAAAAGTTAAGTTGGTTAATAGGCCAAAGAAATAATTTCCATTCAAGTTTGAGTGGAAAGAAAAGGGGAAACCCCAGAAACTATGCCCACATTTTCAGCAGAAGGGTTCTCAGTAACAGAAATGCTTAAATTTCCAAAGCCCTAGTTTTTGGGTTTGTTTTTTTAAATATATATCTTTAGTTATTTTTAAAGACTTCTAATTTGAGACCTTGAGCAGCGAGTGGGAAAATCTGGTTGATGTCTAAACCATGTAAAGAATAATAAAATCATCCTCAAAAATTGAGATGGACTTAAAGGAGTGCACATTGCATTGAAGGATCCTTTGTGGTTGTAATGTGCCTGCTTGACACACACACTTTACTCACACCCCTAAAAGAAAATACAACTAATGGAAAACATTACACACATGTTAAACTAAACACGACTCCCCCCTACCTTGCTGCCGTATTCGTGCAGTAAATGCAGCATGTATTGATCCACTATGTACATCTCTGCAGGGGGGATGGAGTCTGTCTCTGGATTGAAGCCCTCCAGGTTTCCCAGCATGAAGCGTAGTGTGTTCCGGAGCTAGAACAACCCAGAGCAATTAAACATTAGCCTTCCTAATTCCATCATTAACTAAAATTGAATACTTTTCAAAAGGACTGTTTGAATAGTTACAAAGGCATCATGAAGAACACATGGAAAAAGGACCTACAGAAAAATAAAGACTGGCTGTTACCAAAGCACAAAGCTATGAAATGAGTCTTTTTCTCAGCACACTTTATGATTTGACCCACAGGTGTAAAAAGCAGTACTACCTCCCTAAATAAGCTCAGGAAAGCTTTCTTTAGTCCAAAGACTGGAAAGCTTTGCAGGCAGTGCACAGAGGACCTGTTGCTGGGATGAACACTGGTGGCTCCTACCTTGTTGATGTCATCTCTGGCAGCATTGAGCACCACAGGCCCAATCAGCACCTCTGTGAAAACATTGGATTCCGCCACCCACCAGCGGAGAACGTCGGCGCCGTATGGAGGATCCTTGGTGTGATCCTGAGGACAGACAGGAAAGCACAGAGCCATAGACTATCTTCACCTGGAAGGGATCCATAGGGCTCTCCCAGTCCAACTCCCTGCTCCTCGCAGGACTACCGAAAATTCTGTCCCTGTGCCCGGAGGCCACTGTGGTTGGAGGCTTCCCCCTCTTTTAGCAGGAATTACTGTTGAGGCAGGGCTACAACCAACAGCTGCAGCACTCTGTGGACAGGCAGTGCTAGAATCCAGTAAGCTGAGAGAAACTCATCTGCAGCCTTAAATCCTCTGAATGCTTATCATTAAAATAGCAATGTTAGTATCTAAAGCTACATAGGTTTTTCTTCCTCTTCAGACTATTTTCAACTCTGAAAACAGCTTTTCTACTTTTTTAAAGAATAGGAACCAACTGTGTGTTTAAATTAATCAGATAAGTAATGCAAGGATGGATTATTTTGTCCAGTGAGTTGCAAAATCTGCTCAGCAGCCTCAGGAACAGCAACAGCAGGACTGGATAGGGAAGGAAAATCAGAGCATCACTGGCAGTGCAACTTCCCTGACCATGGAATGAAGTTTCCAGAGTCAATAACAGCCTGAAAGCAGAGAGATTGCTGGGGTACAGCTGCTACATCTGACTGCTCCACTGCCAGCTACACATGGTCAGTCAGTCAGTCAGTTTGACAGCAGAGGTTCATTATTTCACTTTTTTTTTGTTTTTATGATTCCTCTTCTCCTTTATTCCATCAACACTAGTAAAAAGGAACCATTCTACATCCTCTGTATAATTTCCTTTTCTCTTAGTGGAGAACAGAGGTGAGGGGTTTTCTTGCACTACAACAGAAGCAACACAACTCGAGGTTTCCAGTACAGCCAAAGAAGAGCCTGACAGAGTTCTGCCACAAGACACCTGGCAGTGAAAGGTTGTGAGTGGCAGTTCTGAGAAACTCGGGAGCTTGACCTACTTCGCCTCCATTGATGACGACATCGGGGTCAACCACGTTGCCAACGGATTTGGACATCTTCTCCCCTTTCTCACCAAGAGTAAAGCCATGAACCACCAGAGTCCTGCAGGAAAGATTTTAATGAAAACAAAATCCCAGGGAAAAATCTGTGCTAAGTATCAATTTCTAATGAGGATATTCTTAAGTCAAAGCACACAGAAAACCCCTGTTTTGGGGAGCCTGAGGCTTCATCCCCTGAGTTCAACCAACCGTGAATATACCCTGTATTACCATCCAAGGAGAGCAAACAACTTTATTTTCCTCATTTAATTTTGTTGTGCAAGCAACAGATTGTTTAGATATCCAAGGCATGAGTATTTCAGATTAATGAAAGACTAAAGTGTTATTTACTTTTTAAGCCAATATGTTTGCCAAAATTGCACAGCCTCCTTGCAGCTGAGCCACATTCCCCTTCCCTATGCTTTCCATCTTCCAGGAGATAAATGGTGTGCCACAACTCCAGCAGAACACAAGCACACAGCTATTCCCAATTCCCTACAGCCTAATATAGAATTCACAAGTCAGTGATCTTGGGTGATTTGCACACTGCACTTCCCAAAGACTTCTTTTAATTATGGTAGTGGGAGAGACAGCAAAAAGTCAGACTTGTATCTGATAATTCCTAAATTACTAAGAATGAAAACATTATTAGAATTATGATAAAAAAATTACACAGTAAATTAATTACAGTCTGAGAAAATGTTTATGCTGAAAATGTAAGAACATGAATCAGATACTTAGTACTGGTTTGATTTCTCTTGTTTATACACTACTGTGCACACTTCCAAAAGCCCAATATTCAATAAATGGACTAGAAATGTGTTTGCAATCCATGCGCTTACTTGTATGGTGCCTTCTTCCTTGCTGCCACACTGGTTAAGAGAGAGGACTGAAACCAACCTCCCAGCTGGTCTTTTCCTTCAAGGTATGTATCTGCTCTTTGATCTGCACCTTTAAAACCAGAAAATTTTATTTGAAATATCAAATCTTGTATCTTAAAACAAGTAACACACAAAATCTCTGAAGGTGATTAGTAACATTTATTCTGCTTTTTAAACCCAGTAACTTACTTTTCTAAATGGTGTGTGGTTACTTAACCATGATACAAGGGATTCATTAGTATCACAATTTTTAAAAGAATCCAAAACTTGCCACACTTCAGAATTAAACAAATAAATTTGCTCTCTCCCAAGCTAAATAATAAATTATGAAAAGAAGCTATCATGCTCACATTGCTTCACAGAAGTTCTCAGAATACTTTCCAAGTACTCCTAAGCAATACTCAAGAAAAGCTCACATACTTTGGAATTAATCTATGCTACCATCTGAAGCTTCCCCATTTGGAATTACTCAGGGCACAGAGGTAACGTGCCCAACCACCCCCTGAAAGGCATTTAGAGGAGAGCAGGAAGCTTTGGCAGTGACCACAGCTCACCTGTGAAAGAATTTACATTTTTGTAAATTTCCAGGAGGATTAAAACCTTCGGGAAAGAGTTAGGACAACATGGGAAACAAGAAAGCCTGCTGGGGATAGAGGCATCTGGAAAAGCCTGGCTTGTTTAGCTTATTCTTGTGAAGGTTGAGTAAAAATATTATTCCCTGTAAATACACACACAGAAAAAAAGAGGAATGCTAGGGAAGGACAAGTGGAGCTAATGAGTACTTTAGAGGAAAATTGGGCTACAAGGCAGGGGGGCAGGGAGGGTATTAGCTGACTGCACATGAAAGGCAGAAGAGCAAGCCCAGCTATTCCACAGGGTTGAGAGAGGACAGCACAGTTTAAATGGCTTTACTGGTGGAATTCAGTCACTGTACAAAAAGGTACAAAACTTGTTGACTCAAGAAGCCCCTCCTTGTCCTAAGCAATCCCAGACAGGTCACCAGAGTAAGAACAGAGTAATGTGGAACACAGCAGAGCATGCAAGTCAAAGCGTACAAAGGTGAAAGCCGTACACATATTTCTCAGGAAATTAGTTTTGATTCTATAAGTTGATGGTGTTGCTTTCTCAAAACTTGAACAGAAGTTTCTCTACTCAATTTTTATTCACTATCTCCTTTTTTCTTCTTCCTAGGACCCCCTGAGACAATGCTTCTTTCTGCTGCTGACACACTTGATTTATTTGTTTAACTTAATGGAAGTTTCGATATTTAGATCCATCCTGCAATAAAGGGAAGTTCAACATTACAAAGGTCAAGGCCACACAGTTCCAGGTAGCACAGGAAAAATGTGTGGGTGGATATTAGGGGTTTTACACATTTGCTTATTCACTCAAGAAAATCTACAATGAGTCTGGGGTTTAGAAGTACAGTAAGTAAGGAGCAGCCTTTGTATTAGGAGGCTGCAAAAATACTTGGGAGGAAAAGGTAAAAAAAGAGTATTTGAGGTAAGGAAGACAGTAACATTAGAAAATCTGTAACAACACATTTGGTGCTTACAACTAGTTTACTAGCCACTGGTTTTAGAGAACTCAATTTTTCATGGAAATGCCAGTAGGTAGACCTTAGAGGAGAGAAGAATTTCAACAAACAACTGATTACAAACAGCAAACTGGATTGGGCTTTTCTGACAGGAACTGGTACACCTGGCAAGCTGGCTATGGTGCTTGCACAGTTAACAGAGGCCTGAACATTTTATCTGTAAAATACAAACATGGCATTTGCATATACAAAACCTGCCTTAAACTGAGCTCCTCTTCCTCAGTTTCGTTAAAGTTGTGATTGTTATATATAAATTAATTACAACAGTGCTTTTTTTTTCTTTTTTTTTTCTTTTTTGCAAATGAAGAACATTTGCAACAACCCCAACATGTCCAACAACCCCAAAGAGACTTTTCTGTTGTTTATTTTAACTGAGATACAGTACATAGGTCATTAAAGAGAAGTACAATTTATGATCCTTCTGGTTTGGATTTCAAGATTCCATATCTTTGATCTTATAGACTTTGACTTTTAGATTAAACATATTGTATTTTAATGCCAGGAATGAACCAGCTAAGATAAATTCAAGCCTCTCAGTCAGCACAAAAGTTTAAACACTCAGATAGGCAAGTTGTAAAATAATCACATTCATTCAGTTAAACATTAGCCAATAAGATAGGGAAAAAAAGTTATGATGTTGAAAACTACCATCATTGCACTACCCACAAAACTGTGGGTAAAAAGCTGTGTGACTTTTACCAGTGGTAAATCATATCACAATAAAGTCCAGTGTGCATTTTTATAGAGAATATTTAAAAAAGAATCATCTCAAGACTGTAGTGAAGATGGCACTCTGCCCATGAAGAAAATTTAGGAGAATTTTAAGACATTAAAAAGAGTTCTCTTAAATGGATGCTCCTCAGGAGCTACTGAAATGTGCTCTGTCGAAAGATTTAACTTCAAAACAAAAGAAAAACAACAGAAAAAATGCTGGGTACCACAGCATTAAGTATTTAAAATCAGCACATGCTTTTGAACAAAATTTGCTTTTACCACACTTTCTTTTTGGAAGCAGTTGATTAACACTCTTCTACTCACAGCAGCATTGTGAAAATGCAGTTATCCATGTATGAAGCATTTGGAAAAAAAAATGAGGCATGTGTAGCAAGAAACAAATGAGATGAGAAGGCACAACAATAAACTTCAGTGAAAACGGTGTTAAGCAAATAGAGCATTAACAAAGCAAACAGCATGCCCAGGAAAGTTTAGGGGCAGCGGGATTTCAGAGAATGTTGCACTTGTGGATCTGCTCTCAGTGATGCCAGTGAGGGGTGTTTATTTCACACACAGTCTACTTGTAGCTGTACAAGTTTGGGGTTGTGACTACAAATCTAGTAGCCAAATCTCTGATTTTAGTGTGTAAGTTTCACCTTCCTACCTGCCACACTGCTGACATAACGGTTTGGTTAATCTGTCATTTAGCTACAAGTGGTACCTTAGGCACACTCAGCTGGAAAAAGGAAGTCAACCATAATTTAATGGAACAAGAGTAACTTTAAGCCATGTCCATCAGAAATAGGCCCAGTCCCTGGAAGGAGATGCAGCAGGGCAAGCATTAGAAATAGGACTGTGCAAGAGTAAAAGGCAATATGACTTATGATTTACACCATTAGGCTTGGCTGTCACTGAGCAATTCCTTTAACATCATTCAGCAGAATCTCTCTTCTTGACCCTCCTCACCCCCTTCCCAACCTGCTGTATTTTCTGACAGCAACCTGTGTGGCCATCAGCTAAAGGGGTGCATTTTGTAACAGCTGCATCTCCTTTAGTAAGCTCAGACACAGCTGGATCAAGTGCACTGAAAACTCAGGCCCAAGTCCCCCGAGCTGAAAAGATGCTGGAGAGAAGGAATTATTTTCACAAGACTGGAACTGACAGGGAAATCTGTAACATCTGTTATTTCCTGCTGGCTTCTAACAGATCATTGATTTAGAATTTTCAATATGAGTTCAGGGTAGAGCAAAACAAACATCAGTCTCAGTTTTAGCCATCTTTTATGTCCTGCAGTTGCCCTGAAATTAAGTTGTGAAAGAACCTCTGCCACCAACACTGACATTGGAAGGCAGCAACAACCTCTGCTATCACTCATCTCCTACCACATTTGTTCTTCTTCCCATTATGACACTCTCTAAGCAATCTTGGATTTCTCCATCAATTTAATCTTTTTTTCTTCAAGAGTGCTTTGGAAAACAATCCCACCTATTAGCCTGTCTGTAAACCTTGCTGATTATCATTGATATTGGAAGAAGTTCTGTAAAAAGCTTTAAAAGCTGGAGCATATGTGGGAAATACATGACAAAACTCTTAATTCAACAACTTCTCTTGGAAAGTTTCATACAAGGTGAGTTAAACCAGTAATTTTATATGAATCCCAGACTGTACCTCACTTCTGGCAGTGGCTGGAAGCCTCAATTACACAGAAAAAAAGGTAATGCAATTCTGCTGTCATTTCTGAGAATAAACAGGGTTAGGAGGTTACAATGCTGGTTAGCCCATCCCCAGCATTTACAGCAGTGGGACCACTCCAGTTATGTTACACAGCAGAAGAAGATGCCTTACACACACCAAGCTCCAGCAAATTTCATGAAAAGAAAAGACTAGGTAGAGAAGAGAAACTTGCAAAGTGTCCATGAAGGAAGTCTGTATTGTGATAACCCAAACATTTATTAGACGCTACAGAATCCACATGGGAGCTTTATACAAATTAACAAATCCAGAGTCCCCAGTCTGCTATTCCTTATGGAAAATTGATCTCCTTCACACAGGATTAGAGGGTTGAGGTGTTCAGCCCTTTGACAATGCAAGTTTGTAACTGCATAAAATACCATTATTTTGTTATGCCTTTCAAAATCAAACCAGAAACATTTCTAAAGAGCATACACCTCAATATATGTAAAAGTCTTCTAGAAAATTAATGTTTGCTGATGGTACTGTTACCTGACCATGTTGCTAAGAAATAAAACTCTGGTACTAACGTGTTTTATAATTCAACAAGATTGTTATCATGCAATTGTGTACAGAGGGTTTAAAGTCCAACAGACTGGATGTATGGGATCAGACTCCTCCTTTAGAAAGGGCTTTTGGCTTTGCACTATCCTCCAGGCAAATAGTGTATATTTTACATCTTTTTATACAAATATCTAGCTACCTGTTGAGAAGCAACTACTGGCAATAGGAATCATAAATAGCATACAGCTAATATAAATATTTTAAGCCACAATATACTGCTTTAGTTACTGAAAGTAATCAAAAGTGAAGAAGCACACCTACACTCTTAAATTATAAAACTTACTTAGACTCAGCAGCTGATCTCAGTCTTGTTCTGCTTCAAATAGCACAGACAAGCACAGACAGAAATTTGTTAGCTAAAAACAATTTAAGTTATCAACTAGCAGCAAAGTACCTTGGCTGTCTGTGCCGTGACACTTCTCCACTCCAAACAAGTATGATGTGATTGGCAGTTACACAGTACACCACAGGGCAGGATCTTTACAAGCAAAAGCAGATTTACAAGTCACAGCCAGCCTACTGCTGGCATAATCTGCCTCAGTTTTGCCAATACCAACGCTGTCACACAGAACAGTTATGTTTTGTTCTCCAAGTATTTTAAAAGAAGGATCAACATAGGAGTTCTTTACCTTCCAAAACATGAGCCCAGGAAGTCCCACTGTCAAACCAAATGTCTAGGACATCCTGTCCCTTGACATAATCTGAAACATCATGACCAGCAGCCTATTGAAAGAACAATTATTAAATAATGCAAATAGAATATTCTATATCATCAGTGCTTTTCAAAGCTAGAAATAAAGCTAATTTAACTGGTTTCCGGACCAGTTATGTACAAGTTCTGTTACCAACTTTGTGAATGAACACAAAATAATGTAGATAATTTTTGACAAGAGTTTTCAGATAATTACTGATGGAAACTCAAGATAGGGCAAGGAAAAATGACAAAGAAAACCTCAGATGGCCCAGTAACACTACAGCTTTGTGCTAGCTTAAGTACACAATTGTTAAGGAACAAAAAAATGTTGGGAAGAATGAAATTAAAATTCTAATCCATCTTAATGACCAAGACCTAATATTTATTTGGGCTCATAATTTGGTTAATTAGGATGTTATTTTCCTCCTGATCTAAGAGGAGGAGGATGGAGATCTCTGCCCTGAATTAACAGCACAAACCCAATAGCGTGTATTTGGCTCTACTCAGATCTCACTTTTTGAATACTCCTACAAGATACCTTCTCACGAGGGTACAAGATGGAAGAGGACCATAGGAATAAAAAAAGTTTTTCAATTATTTCCCATCACTCAACTGTCTTGAGCACCTGCTGTACCTGAAGTCAGAAGTTTACCTTTGCTAGAGCCTCCTTTGACAGGAGTTGCTCGATAGGGAGGGCCCACCACGCATCTGTCCCTTGCTGCTCCACTATTTTGATGACATCTGTGATGGTTTCACTGGGTTAGAAAGAAGAACAAAGGGGTTTATGAACGGAGGAGTTAATCATACCTTTCCACAAGTATCCCAGACCCAAAGCAGTGTGAGATGCTGATACACAGACCAAGCTATTAGAACCTGTGATTTTCCAGCTTCTAATACAGACAAGACTTTAGAGCTTCCTGCCTGCATTGAAGACTTTCTATTTTTATGTTCAAAGATGGGAGGATTTATACAACATACAAAAATCCACATGGATTCCAAATTTCTTCTGCAAATACTCTGCAATTGGGGCACTCAGAAAAGATGCCAGGAGCTTGAAAACTTCTAAAATCCATTTTGTTGCTATTTATTGACCTTGAATTTAAAGGAACTATACAACTATTTCTCCTCAAAATATCTGTTCTTTTTGACAACAGGTTTACTTTTTCTATTGGATACAGAGGCCTTGAGAACTCATGTGGGAAGGAGTGACAAAATGACAGCTTTTCAAGTAGCATCTCTCTCTCTCTTATATATATACACATACATCTTAGGCTTCCAGTTGCCTGAATTTCTCCATTTTAGCAACATATTTTTAAAATTGTAATAAATATATTAATTCAAATAATGTAAGAAACTCAGAATTCTGCATCCAGTAGAGGAGTGATAATAAACCAGTCAATGTACATTCTGAAGGCAATCAATGAGTTCATATCATATAGCGCCAGCCAGGACAAAGGTCCTGAAATAAACAGATATTAAGGAAATAAGAAAAATTTAACTAAGTTAACTAAGCATTTTTTCTGATCTGAACAGATAAGGCAACCTCAAGGTGTGCAGTTCTCTGCACTATTTATGACACCTTGAATCCTTGGCCCCAGTAGGTAAGACTATGAGGAATTGATTTTTAATATTGTTTCATGCAAAATCTAGACATAAATTAAGGTATGTTAAAAAACCAAAGAGGAACCCCACACACTTTATCTTGCTATCTTACAGTACTTTTAGCACTTGCTAAAGAGGTGATTTTTAAGACATCTGCTGTATTTAAGGAGTACAGAAGATCCTCATGACCTACCAACTTCAAACTAAACCTGCTGTGCTACCCAGGCCACCAGAGATTTATTTATAACTCAAAAAACGAAAATTTAATCAGTTAATTAATTTCTTGACACAGTATTGCAGAAGGGAAAAAAGTAAAATAACGATTTGGCACAATTATCTTGAAAACGCAGAAAGCAGATGATCTTCGGTCATCACTTGGTTTTGTGTTTGGTTTTCAGCACAGTATTTTACTGCACAGCTAATAAGCTGAGCTACATCACTAAAACACTTAATGGACTTTTACACACAGGGTTTAAGCATAAAAACACAATCTCCAAGAAGCTGTAGAACAATTTACTTCAGTTCATGACAGGAAGTGCAATGGCAAGAAGAAAATCCAGTTTTGCTCTTGACTGCTCAATTTGCAACAACAGAACATCAATTTTATATCAATCCATCAATCAATCAATCAATTAATCAACTGACTTCTCAAAATAAATTCCTGTAGAGCATCCCAGCAGGTTCTCTGCAGGGAAAGGCCACTAAGCAGCAACACATGGACATCCAGCTGGCACCACCACCTCTCTTGCTCCTTTCAAAACAAACCAGCATGGGCATCATTCACCTTCCACTTTCATGGTGGTAGGACACAATTTATGGCTTTGTAATGCATCTGCTAACATTTACCTTGCTAAAACAACACTGAGGAGCTCCAGTTCTGAATGGTACTACTTCTTTGCAGAAATATTTGCACAGAGCCCTGTTTGGCTACACTTCCAGTTGTGAGAGTGTTACTTCCCAAGACAAAAGCAAACAACCCCAGTCCTGGTACAATTCCTGGCAGACAGCTGAAGTGCAACCCTTATATCTTGCCTCCTTTTCCCTAAATCTTCAAATTCAAAAAGCTTGCAGAAAACAGAAAAAATAAATTTGCCTCAGCCTGGAATAAACTATTCCACTGAATTTGTCTTTTGCAGGATCAGTGCCTTCCACTGACAATGCTGGATTTATACCCTGACCTTTAGTGATGATACTACAGCATCCAGGAAGATTTTAGGAAAGGCAATACAGAATATTGTTTTTCACTCTTTGCCAATAGAATTTTTCACTTGGATTCTTCTCAAATACACAATCAATGTATTTTTAAAGACAGTTATAGATAAACAGTTGTCTTCAAGTGAGGATTTTAAGAGCTCTCTCCACAGCTTCAATGCCTTCCCCTCACTGGCCAAGTCTTAATCCATGGAACTTACCAGCAGAAGACAAGAGTAGCTAAATAAAAAAGAGGACAATTTAGCCTAAAATATGTTTATTACCATGTAAAATATTTGTGTATGTGGCATGATTCATGGAAGAAGTAATTCAGTACTCAGCTAATGGTTCTGGTCTCAGTGAGAGCCAGAAAAATTCTCTGATCAGGAATCATACCCACAATTAGTACAGAAAAGCTACCAGCACATCCTGTACAGCAGAAAATTTAAACAGGAGCTAAGCCTGTCTTCCACATAACTTCTTCATACTGCAAATACATTTCAGTGGAGGGACAAACTCCAGTGATGCTTTAAAAATATTCAACAGGTATTTCACAATATCAGTATTTGGAGGGATTTATAAAAGGTGATAAATCCAGCTATAGACCAAAACTAACAGTTATGTTGGACAACATATAGAAATATACTCTTAACAAACAATGTTTTCCTTTCCATCAGAGGTAGGGGAGGCGAGAGACAAGAAGGAAATAAACCCTTGCTATTACTCTCCCTTGAGAAACTATTATAAAATGCCTGCCTTCATTTACAGTAAGTATTGCCAATGTCACACAGGAGTTATGTACCCTTATGTACCCTAGATATACATTCCCACAAAACATATTATGGGCTATCCTTTTATCGGGTATACTGTTATGCAATGCAAAGATTACACTAATAATTTATGAAGAGCAGATTTTTTAAATACATTTTTCTTACACAAGAACCATCAGGTACAATTGTGCTACAATAAAAGTTTTCAGATAAGTAAAAGAAGATCAGATTTGTGTTATTAATCACTTACAAGAAAAAGGAGTCAAGGACTGCAAAGTCAACTTTTTATTGGCCAATATTCTCAAAATTCTTTCAGTTTCCAATCACATTTTAAAAAAATAAAATATTATAGCAGTGGAAATGTTTTTCACTATATAATGTTTTCCTACAGAATATAACTGAACATTGATGAGCATTTTATAAGAGGAGGTAGTTTAGATGAAAATTTTCCAGGATACCTTTTCAACAAATCTTTTTTTTTCCTCCTACAGTGTGAAAAATACGAGAGAAACAAACACAGCCCCTGTACTTGTCTCTGTCCTTCTCACAGGACCCTTATGATTAATTTTACCACAAGACAGAAACAACTTTATTTAAGGTATCTGCATTGTAAGGAGCAGGATTTTTGCAAAGTACTTTTCTGTAAGGCACAAGTGAAAACCACCTTGCTCAAATAACTACTCATCACTTTATAATCTGCAGCCTTCAAGGTGAGCATGATAATTCCCCGAGTGAGCCATAAAGGGCATTGTAAAACTTTGCCCTGTATTCAGAGGCTATCTGGAAGAACTTGCATTACGTGTCCCTGCTACACTCTGACACCCCTACGGCAATTCACGCTACCAGGGCTCCAGCCAATCACCTGGGAGCCTGATATTGATTATGTTGCACACTTATTTAATCTGTTAACAGAAATTAGGCAGCATTAAGATACAGTCAGGAGCAGAAGAATACAGAGCCTGATGTTCTCTCCATCTCCTTTCCAGCAGCAGCAAAGAGGGAAAGTTATCTTCTGCTTTACAAGAACGTCGATACTACAGCTGTAAGTATTTAGGGGATGGTAAGCTGCTATTAATTGCAATTCACTGAAATGTCTTATTATTTTAAAAACCAAATTAGAGCACAGGACAGACCTTATTCAAAAAGATATTGGGTTTTTCTTTTTCAGAAATTTAATTTACGTGTTAATCAAAGTCACAGGGAAGTGGACAAAAGTTGTCAGGTGTTCGAATGATTTTTGCAATACTCCTATTTATTACCAATATCTGGATGGTGAATTTGTAAAGCAGTTATTGCATGTGATCAGATTAAAGTATGTATCTCACATTTATTACCTGGGTTAAGCTACTACTGGAAATACAACTGCCGCATTTTAGTTTTGGAGCTCTTTCTTCTTTTCCATGAGTTACAGAAGTTTCCTAGATAGAGAATGTTTTCTCTTGAAATCTATTAAATGTTGAAAGGTGTCACACAGTGTAAGCATCTAATTGTGCAAGTACTCTAAATTATTTAGTCTTTTTTCTCCATTTGTGCAGAAAAATCCCACAGAATCTCACCTCTGTATTCGTACTCAAAATGGCAATAATCAAAAAGTGCTCTCCTCTTCTCTCTCTCTTTCCTATAAGGTGTTTTTAAATAGTAATTTTTACATTCCTGGTCACAATACGATCTGCATGACAGAATTTAAACATCATTGGTATATTAAATTTCTAACCATAGATGACTATGTTGCTGAATCAAATATCTTTTAGGGTTATTGGGGGGCCACAGCAGCAGGGAGACTGATGGCAATTCTGCATCAAACATTACAAACCACCTCTTGGCTGCTAAGTTAGAAAGACTGGATTGCTGGTGTGGCAAAAACGCTGTTAGAGAAAGCATTCCACCTTGAAAGAAGGGCTTTCAGCAGCTTTTCATGTGACAAATTCAGGGACAACTCAAAATTTCTCCAAGGGAAACAGCAGTTTATTTTAGGGACTTTTTTTTTTTTCTTTTAAAAAGTCTTTTTACAGGTGATACATGAACAGGATCACTCGAGATCGACCACTGGTGCTCTCACATGTAACAGCAACTCCATGTGGACTACACTGACTTCCAGTGGAGATGCTGTTACTTTTGATAGTCACTCAGAAACTCCACAGCAGCTGCTACTGAAAGGCTGTTTATCCAGCATTCAAGTTAAAAACAGCTCGTGTTTTGAAATGCAAGTTGTTTACTGGTGTTTTCATTATATTAATTATTTACACTAAGTAGGAAACTTCATTACAAATATGTAATATGGTTTTCATAATGATAATGCAAATGTAGCAAAACAATCAGGCTTAGCTGCTTATTTCAGTAAGAACTGGTGTCCAGGAAAATGACCTATGAATTGACAGACTGTCTTCTAAATTTGCCTGTCACTTCTATAGGCCAATATTCTGTGCACTTCTACTCCAGTTACAGAAGTCTCCTACAGTTAACTTGACAAATATTTAAGCTCCAACTTTTTAGAATATTTAATGACTGCTTTACACTTTCCTTTGAAAATTCCACCTAGAGTAAGTAAAGTTAGAAGTAAAGAGTACTGGCTATAAATGACCATCTGAAGCTGTCAGTCAAATTAAATAAATCTCTTTTCAAGCATATTGTCTTGAATATGTCTGGATTTTTTCCCCAAATGTCCCTCTTTACTCCCCAGACCAATTCTACCCTAACATGCCATGCTGTCCCTTTGTTCCCTCCCCTACAAGTCTGACTTGCTGGGCCAACACCTACACACAAAGGTGGAGATGTTAAGCTATGGCAGAGTTTACCACATCAAAATGCCGCGGCTGCCGCCACACTTTGCACAATTCTGTGAATAATCTCACACAGCTCGAGCACTCACAAAAGGCAGGGACTTTAATACAGGTCACGGCCTTTCAAGGTGATTTTACTACAACCTAAAGGAATTCTCACGCATCCTTACTTTCAAATGCCTTCTGTCCCAGCTCCTCAGCATTCAGAAGGAGTTCTTGCTTCATGGTGCCCTTCACACGTGAATGCCAACTGCTGCACTAGTTTTCATTACACTTTTTTTCTTGTTAAACTAAATATTTAACCACTTTTAAGCAACACATACACTCGAGTCTATTCTTCAACCAGAACACAAAAAGTACTCCTCAGAAAAAGTCGCTTTTTTATAGAGACACATACACATACTTTTTTTAGATAAAATGGTTTTACACCCCACAAACCCTCCTCCCATTTATTTCCTGAGGTGTGCGAGCATTATCCAGGCACTATAAACGACACTGTGGCTATTGTGGCCTTTTCTCACAGTTACTGCCTACAGTGAGAGAGCCAAAGTACATCTCTCTGCACCTACACACCCAGTCACAGCAGGTGAAGCTAAGGACTACCTGTCTAAAGTCCATTCCCTGCTCTCCACACCCTGAGCCTCACCTACTACTGCCTTCTATCTACTGCTTGTGTGCGCAGTACAGCCTCTGGAAAACATGCTGGACTCCTGCAGTATACTTATTCAACACCAGAATAAAAAAAAAAAGTTCTGCAGCAGTATTCAAGTTCATCTCCAGCTGTGAAAACTTATTATGGATTTTCACAAAAGTTTGTATGGTTAAGGTGTACAAAACCAAGTTACATCAGTGTATCTCAAGGTAGAAAAAGTTATGGAACTAATTAAATGAATGTGGAACTCTGCAATACTCTTTTTATGAAATCACCTCTTAGAGGGCATTCACAACTGAAAAGCTCTGTTCCCCAAAGAAGTAAAAGCAGAAATTTATTACTACTCCCAGGACAGAAAATGACCATATTTGGTTTGGTTTCTTTGTTTTAAAGCATAGCTTGGATTTCCTCTGCATTACGTTGTCTAGAATTCCTGAAATGCAGTGTTTGCAATATCTAGATACTATTAACCAAAAGATGGCAGAATGAGGCTAGCATGTGAAAATCTGGACATACCGAATCACGTAGCTAATAATCAGTTACACTTGAGACTGGTCTTCAAAGCCACTCTAATTTTGTTTTGAAACAAAATGCACTTATTTATTCTGCAACCAATATGGTTATATCACTTCAGATCTCACTGAGACTTAACTACAAAAAGCTATTTTGACAAAATACCTGGACAGTTCAATGTACAGTGCTATAATTACAACTGCAATCTATTCTAACCACAACTTGCATTTCACGGTTTGCTTAAGTGGAAAGGCCAGTCATGACTGTCAGCTCATTGAAGACGAGGAATGAAAACAACAATTAATCACAAGGAGAATTTTCAGGTAACTTAAGTATCTAAGTAAATTGATTACTATTATTTATCTGCAAGTCTCTTCCAGCAACAAGTTTTTGATTGTTGTAACTTACAGCTAAATTAGATCTGTGTGTAAACAACTACAAGTAGAAACATGTATTCCTACTTGAAATAATAAGAAGTTTTATAATATCATCACTGCAGCACAACAGTGCTCCTCCTATCACTTCTGAGTGTCTAAGGCTAGACAAATACCTGTTCATCAAGCATTCTCCTGTGCTCTTCTGATAAAAAGCAGGAATTGGGACACCCCAGCATCTTTGCCGTGATATGCACCAGAACGTCCTTCTGTCCAGCATCTCCAGCATCCTGTTCACTGCAGACGTAGGGATCACTTTCACTTTTTTCAACACATCCTATAAAGGACACACTGAACTGTTGAACATGCTTCAGCTTTCCCACAAATGATGTTTATGCTGACAGTAAAATATGGTACAGATCTACTCTCCCATTCCCAGTATCAAACAACACCTTCTCAGACAACTGCTGCTGCTCTTCAATAACTTTTTTCAACACAGCATATATATATATGTGTGTATATATATGTGTGTGTGTGTATATATATATATATGTGTGTGTGTATATATATATCTCTAAAAAAACGTGTAATTCCCAACCAAACCCAGTTCTCTCAGTTCTCTGATTCTCTAGCAGACACACCCTAAAAATGAACTAAAAATGGCATCAGTGACTCAATCTGAAGTTTAAAATCTGAATGTATCTTGTACATAACTTCATAGATATGTACTCTTTGACTGATGCTCTTTGACTCAGCTTTAAAATTATTTCAAACAGGACTGTGACAAAATTAACAGGGCAGCAAAGATGTCTGGCCACACAAGGCTAGCCTAACAAAAATGGTAATTTTAATAGTCTCTTGTGATATCTCCTGTGAGATAAAACTGTCTCTTCTAATTTAATTTCTTGAAACATCATATTTTAAAAAATATTTTAGGAAAAAAAAAATCAGCAGCTCTAAGAAACTTCTACATCTGTAAATACAATGACCAAATATACCAGTCCATACCTGGATTATATCAACATTGACAAAAAAATTGACAACATATTTCACTTAAACAAGTAATTAACACTTCAACTAATGTTTATAAACCCTAGAGAAAAACATATTCTGGAGGGAACTTCAGCAAGACTTTTTTGCTGATTACAAATAGCATCAGTTTTCTTCAAGAGTCACTTAAGAAAGCAAAATCACATACCTGTGCTGCAGCCTTCACATCTGCTGTGTTTACAAACCACTGTTTGCTGGCACGAATAATCATTGGTTTTTTAGTCCTCCAGTCATAGGGGTAACTGTGCACATACTTCTCCTCTTTTAACAAACTGCCAGCTGCTTGAAGCATCTTAATGACTGAGAGAAAAAATAATGCAAGATAAAATTTCACTTTGAACATATGGCTGCTGCTAACCTTAACTCAGTCCTTTCCATAATCAACACTTAGCAAGAAAGGCCTGTACCTCATCCATATTCAAAATATGGCCAGTTTATGCAAACTCTCAAAATATACCTGCAGAACTGCAACTGATGAAGTAAGAAATGGTCAAACATCAAATACTCACCAGCTTCATTCCCTTCTTCAAGGACATTCTTGTTTTTAAGTTCAGGGCCTGCTGCTTCTGTAAAATACCCACTTTCATCCACAAGGCAATCCTGAACAAACAAATTAATCATGTCAATAAAATACCACGTGGCAATTAATTATCTTTTTTGGTATTCAAAAGTGAGATAAATACTCTACTGGGTGACTCATTTTCTGATGAATAGCAAAATATTTAAGTACACTTCAGATTTAGTGAACTGCAGTTTAGCAATCTACCAGGCAAGTGAATTTTAGGGGCCAGAAGAAATGAGCACCATTGCATTTGCACACATAGCATACATCACAGTCACTGGTATTTCAGTCTTTTCAAATAAATAGTGCAAAACAAAAGCACAAACCTAACTCTCCCCATGCCCCATATCCTGAATCTTCACTCCCATGAATCACAAATTTGCCATGCATAAATGAGCTGTATCTGTGTACGCGTTTAAAACAAGCTTTGCTGAAAACAAAAGTAACGATGACCTACGTAACTGGTGACTTACTGATCTGCATGTAAAAGAAAATTCTCAGTAGTGAGAGCCAATATCTGAGAAACATTCAGTGTTCTCCTTTAAAAAATAAAACCACATAAAGAGCAGAAAAATCTGATTCTAACACCTCTCTGGAAGTGTGAATTAGCAGAAGGAAACTTCATTCTTTTATACTGATACACATTTCTTTAAGGGTTATCTTGCATTCCTGTAGGCTTTTAGTGATACTCATGCCTCTGTGGATGATTCTAAACATTTTCTAGTTTTATGCACAAATTAAAACAAACAATTTTAGGGGCACACAGTCAATCAGTTGCAGGAAATCAAGAGCAACAGCTGAAAAGATGAAGTACCGTGGGTAGCTGATGGTGAGAAGCTACGCTGTAATCTTCCATACCATGAGCTGGGGCTGTGTGAACTAATCCTGTCCCTTTTGTCATTGTCACATGATTTGCAGGTAACAGGGGAGAGACTCTGCCAGGAATGGTGGGGTGAGCACAAGAACCATCTGCCAAATCTGCACCTGAAAAATACGAACAGAAGATACAATAGAGAAGCACAATTCACGCATTCAGCTTCTTCTATCGGACAGCAGAAGAAGAGCAAGTGGTTAAAAAAACCACAGAAGAAATATTACTAAAGCCTTGCTTAAAGTCAAGAATCACAGAGCTTGAGGAATGTGCCATATGACAAAATGGTGTTCACAGAATGATTTTCTCCTAGAAGGATCATGTTTAAAAGCTACAATCACACAGTTATGCACACAAGTACAGAAAAGTAACAAATATAATTAATTACTGAATACATGGAAAATTAAAAATAACAGGTTCCAACATGAAATTTCTTTTTAAGAAGGTTCAACTCTACTACTCTTGGATGATATCTGTAAATCACATTAATTCAAAGAGGTGGAAGCTGTGAGAAAAAACAACCCAAGTAATTTCATCATTAGGTAAAAACAAGATTTCCTCTGAAAGAGAAGGCGTGGCAAGACAAAAGCCCCAAACAAACAAACTAAAAACCAAAAAGTCACCAAAAATACACCAAAAAGTCATAGAAACAGCTTCCTCACTTCCTTCACAAATGCATATCTCCAGCACTGAGTCACTGACAGAGGCAAATGAATAAAGCTCACAAATGACACACTAAATCCCAACTCATGACAGTGAATCCCAAGCCTGCCTGTTAAAAAATGCAGTTTGGCAGGATGCCAACTCGACTGCTTTCATTTGTCCAGACAAACAGCCACCTGCAATACCTCAACAGTGATACTTGTAATCAGACCCCTCCTGTCAGCAACAACAGGTGGAAAGACAAACTGCACTCAGTGTAATTAAGATTTTGATAGTGAACAGTTGCACTCTACATTTCATTTTTCCAAGCATGAATCCAGATTTTAAAAATTCATTTGAAATCTATGAATGATAAATTGAGCTACAATTCACCAACAGTAAATCTGACTGCTCTTTTATTATTTTAGTGAACTATTCTAACTCCTCCTGCTCTTTGTATTATTGTAGTGAAGCATATTCTCAAATTATAAACACATTAAATCCATCAAAACTGAAGCAGTTTTCGGACACCTACTAGAAGATTTCTAAGCAATTTAAGATTAACTACATTAAAACCTACCTTTACATGTTGATAGAACCTCAAACTGTGTGTCCAGAACAGCAGCTGTAGATTCAACTCTATCTGCAGCAAGGATGAAGCGCTGTCCAGTCGTTGCACATTTTACAATTGAGTATCTGCAATGCAAACATGCATTTGTGATACTATTTTTGTGATTTTAGTTCCATTTGTAATAAATAAATGCAAACACCACAAAGCTACCAATCTGTGAAATGCTTAATGTCTAAAAGACAAACAAGTATGTTTTACATGTCCAATTCATTCATAAATCTCAGAAGTTTCAAGGTAACCTCACCTCATGAAGGAGAAATAATTTGACAAAAATGTAGGCAGAAATTAATATATTAGTAGATAAAGAGCAAAGCTTACAATTGCATCACTTAAAACAAAAAAAAAAAACCGCAAACCAAACCCCAAAAAGATGTCTTAAGAAAACTGTAATGGTAGTCCAGAATGTTTTAATTTTGCTGATAAATACAAGTAAGGACTGACACAGACAACTGAACCAAGTGAAAGACACCTACGCTGAGTCGGGCATGTAACAAACTGCTTGATTGGCTGGCACAGTCCAAGGTTGCGTGGTCCAGACTAGCACACTAGCAGGGGATGATCCATCTACAGATGTAAATTAGAAGCACTTTACTCAAAATTGTAACAAAAATCAAAGCTATCAGTCTCTAAAGCTGCAGAGAAGTCATACCTATCACAGAAGCCAGCTTGGGCGGCGACTTCAGCAGTGGAAACTTCACGTACACGGAGCGACTGACGTGCTGCTCGTTGTACTCGAGTTCTGCCTCAGCCAAGGCTGTTCTGATACACAGCAAACACAAGTCACACACTGCAACATCAAAAGCCCCTGGCATCCTTGCTAACATTTTGAAGACAAAATAGTAAGTTGATTCTTACTTTGTTGAAGGGGACCAGAACACAGGTTTATAGTCCCGATAAATTAAACCCTAGAGAAGACAGTGAGGGGAAAAAAGAAAATTAGGAGAAACAAAACTCATGAAAAATCAATACAAACTTCCACAGAAATTCAACATACCTTATCATACATCCTGTGGAAGACTCTCAGTTGGTTTGCTTCATACTTTGGATCAAATGTAAGGTAGCAGTTGGCCCAATCCGCCATTACACCCCAACGAATGAAGGCAGATTTCTGTTTCTCAATTGCTTTTTCTGCAAATGCTCTGGCTGAAGGGAATGGTTCAGCATACTAAGATTAATAAAATACCACTTCAAATACACAATTGCTTTTTTTTTTTAGCATAGCCAAAGATGAATGTAATGAACCCTATGCCCTAACTGTTATGGTTCAACATACATTTCAGATTGGTTGTGACAAAAAATGACTGCAAAGAGAATACAGATCCAGGAGAGACACTTTTTCACTAACACAGGAACAGTAAGCACATGTCTTTAGACTACAAACTTTCTCTTTAAGAAACAGAGGGAAATCTATTTTGATAGGAAGAAAAATTTCTCAAATTAAGTTCTCAACATAAAACCAATAAGAGTGAAAGTTAATGCTCTCTGTTGATGCTGATCCCAAATTTTCAAACTAACATATACATCTGAAAATAAGTTAGCCCATTTCATTACCACAATTTCAAATTTAAGCAATTTCAGTCGGTCATTACAAAAAGATTTGCAGCAAAAAGATGATGCTCTCAACCCACATTTGAAATTATTTCTTCAAAACACTTTCCATATAATGCACTTTCTCCAAAAGGATCCCCCTATAGTTTTGTAGAATTGTTAAAAACAGTCAACAAATACATTCCTACTTGTGACAGTGAGCCAAGCTATCCTAAAGAGCCTGACTTCTAGATGCATCTTTTCAGTTCCTAATCAAATTCAGTCTTCAAAAACCAAAAGAATGCTGCTCTAATAAATAGCAGCTTCCTCTCACTATACAGTTAACCAAAGCAAACATCAAAACCCCCTGGTTTTTTTTTTTTTTAAACCGAGGCTGCTCTGCATGCCCATTACAGCAATAAGGTCTGTGTGAAATTATCCCATTACATCAGATTCCAGCCTGCTCTATCTGCTTGCCAAATAGACCCAGTGATCACAGAAAATGTCACCAGCAGCTAATAGAAAAGGCCACAGTAAACTCTAAAAGTCTTTATTTACCTCTCTGCCGAATTTCCAGTGGGGAAAGATTTTCAGCTCCTTTGACTTCTGATAGTGCCTTCAACTCAATGGGCAATCCATGGCAATCCCACCCTGGCACATAATGCACTTTGTAACCTCTCATCACATGGAAGCGATTGGTGATGTCTTTCAAAATCTGAAAAGCCACAAGGGTCTGTTACCGCTTTAGCTCCCCCACGTGGAGCAGCCGCAGCTGTAATCAAGCTCCTCCTGTTTCAGAAATACAAACACCAAAAGCTGCAGGACAAATTTGTATTGAAGATCAGAGAAGCTCTGGGTGTCCCATCCTTGGAAGTGTTCAAGGCCAGTCTGGATGAGGCTTTGAGCAGCCTGGTCTAGTGGAAGGTGTCCTTGCCCATGGCAGACGGTTTGGAACTAAATCATCCTTAGTGCCCCTTCCAACCCAAACCACTCTGTGATCCAAATCACTCTGTGATTTTTTATTTTTCTTGCCTATCATTTGTGCCAATTTTGTACATTGTCAGAACCTCAGAGGACCTCTGACCCAAGGAGCTCACAACCAAAGTAACTGAGAGATGCAGTTTACAAACTCGCAAGACTTGAAGTGAACAAATCTGACTTGCTCTCATTTCTAAAACACTGAGGTGCACCTACAGCACTGGCCTAGAGCACATTGCTGCAGCCCAAGCTCTGGCACTGGGACTGTGAGAAGCTGTGGGTGGCAGCTCACAATTTGAGTCTTTCACACTTTGTGGCCAGTGTAACACTGTGAATCTCAGGGCTGAATCAAAACTCACTGAACACTGAGCATTCAGCACACAGTATTTATATCGGGATATATATATATGTATCTATGTCAACATGGCAAAATGCGGCATCTAAATAACCACACCATTTGGTTTTTAAAAGCCCCAGCTCTCAAAATCCCAAGCATTTTAAAGTGTTATTGATTTAGACAGGAATGGAGAACACAGAGCAGGTGACAATAAGTTTTTACCACTTCACAAGAATGAAGTACAAACAAATAAATATTCACTTTGTTCAATGCATGGCCAACATGAGGGTCTCCATTGGCATAGGGTGGTCCGTCATGCAGGCAAAATTCCTGTTTTGTCTTCCTTTGCCTTTGCCATGAGTACAGTTCCGAAAAACCACATTTCTGTAAAAACAACAAGAAAAGGACCAAAACCATCAGAAGTCTCTGCACTTCCAAAACGTCTGGATGTAAAACATACAGTAAAAGCAGGCAGGCGAACAAATACACTTATCTAACTCTGCAAGAGAAGGCATTCAGTGGGTTTCAAGCACTTAAAAGCCACATTCAGTGGGTTTCAAGCACCTAAAAACCCGAAGAGGGTGAAATATTAGGCCTGAGAGATTATTATCCTAGCACTACACTATTCGGACGGTCGCCACTCTCCTGCCAAACTAATATCTAAACCATATATACCTCAGGAGCCCCAGCTCTTCTAGAAAAGAGCCCAGGCTCGCCACAAGTTCGCCCTGCACGCCGGGACCGAACACAAACCCTGGCGGCCGCGCCCGCCCGCCCTCCGGGCGCAGAGCGGCCCCACGGCCCGGGGCAGCCCCGCGGCCCTCC
>VWZN01010401.1:0-12555 GCA_013396955.1 Regulus satrapa | reverse complement strand
AGAGGGCAAAGTGAAATTAAATAATCTCCCAATGGCAAGCTGTCAAAAATAGAGAAACATCATAATTTTAACTGCTTGGCTAGTAGCATAATTTAGAAAATTTTTGCTTTACAAAACCTTTGAGTTTTGCTTCCATTTTTAATACATTATCTGGAGGCACAAGCTTATGGCTACTTAGAATGTTAGTTAATTAAAACAACATTAAATTTCCATCCTTTCCCTTGCCATGGGGAGCAAACAGCCAGAGGATAACAAGTTTTATTAACTCTCATAATGTCAGTGTTGACTGCATCCAAATATTGGATCCCTTATTTGTCAGTCCCCAAAGAACCACCTAGAGAAGCAAATGGGTCAAGGATGAATTGATTGGTTCAATTCACTGAACTGAAGGTTCTTTTCTTCCAGTGCAGTTTTGCTACTGTGCCATTTATATGTCCAGGAGAAGAAAGCCAAGGTGTTTTGAGGCTGGGTTATTTCTGCTCAGCAGCAATTGCCCTCCTTTTGCCTGGCTTCTCCAGTTGATGTTGTATGGTCAGCAACAATACTGCCACCTTTCAGCAGCTGTCAAATTTCTTTACAAAAAACACCGGTGTCAACTGGCAACCACTGAGGAATTTTCTAACCAAACTTTTGGATTTCTGGTTTTGCTTTGTTTCTTAGACCTCATGCTAATTTGCGGAGTTGGAGTCATTACCTGGGAATGGACCCCCCTCCAGGTAATTCTCACCAGGTAAGGACTCTCCAGCACAGAGATTTGGAGAGGCATCTGCAGCCCAGACTAAGGAATAAATCAGTGATTAGGACACTTGACTGGGATGTGGAAGACATATTCTTCCTCTGTCTCACCTTTGCACTAGCCCTGGGCTACTGCAAGAGGAAGGGAATTTTCCTCAATCTCCTCCAAGGGCTTTCCCCTTTGAATAAATAAACCGCTGATTGCCAGGTGATACAAACTGTGTTATTTCATAATACAAATAGATTTGTCAAAATCTACTTGCAATTCTTGTAACTTCTGAGCAGACTTTTTTCCCAAAAATCCCTCTTATCTGCTCCATCAGGGACATTTTCTTGGCTCCATGTTTATAGGTGAATATTAAGCCCACAAAAATTTCTGCTCTCTTAATTGTCTCTTTGTAGGGAATCCAAGAATCATCAGTACCAGCACAAATACAGCAGAGCACAACCAGGAATGAAGGGGCAAAACTGGGTTTTTTTGGTAGCAAGTAATCCTTAAGTTCACTTCATGTGCATTAAATGATCATATCAAATCTTGACATCTTTCTTGACCGTATTTGCTTCTTTTTTTTTTGAGGGGAAGGAAATTGGATTTTGATTTCTTTTATTCTTTTATAAAGACTTGGTTTCACCTCACTGAGGAAAAGAAGTCTGGGCAGAAACATTACCTAGCAATTTTCCACAGTAGATATTTCTGGGGATTTTATCCAGCCTTTATTACACATATCCCTGAGCTAGAAAGCCAAGTGACAAATCCCCATGAAGATCACATTGATTTGGTGTTAGAGATATTTTCTAACCTGTAAAGAGTAAGTAACCCTGCAAAGTCTAAAACTACCACTAATTTAGAAGAAGCAGGTAACAGCAATTGATTCCACTGAGCATTTCTATCCACTGTGGCTGAATTTTCAGAAATTTGCTTCATTCCCCATACTGAGTCTAACAATTTTTATTTACATCCTGACTTACCCTCTGACTCAACTCTGGTGAGCCAGCCAGCTCTGCAGCCAAGGCATGTAGGTTCAAGGAAGGTCTGTCTCACCCTTCTGAAATTAAACACTAATGCAGTATTTCTTACCCTTTAAATAGTCCATAAAGTGGATTTTAGATCATGTTTAAAGGAAACTTGAGAAACAAAGTACATCATGATACTAAAAATAAGCAGTGAAATGTATGAATATAAGTATATATATATATATACATATATATTTAAATGATGCACAGAATCCTTCAGAATATGTTAAAGATGGGAAACACTAGAAAATACAGCACTTTCCCAAGGTATCCTAAATGCAACCTTTTAGGAACTCATTTCCAAATGTCATTTTTGCCATTTCCACAAACAACTACGTTGGCAATGGGAATGGTACATGCTCTGCACCAGCTTTGAAATCCAGCTTGCTCAGTTCCTACATCTGATAAAGTAAATACCCAACAACACTGGTGAATTGGGGCCCTGTAAGAATTGACACAAGTGCCCATGGCTCCCATGGCTCCATATCACTGAAAGGGAAGCCATGTGACCATATAAGATATTCTCCTCTTCTCCACTCATTCCTGTTCCTACTCGGTGTTACACGACTCCCTCAGCTGATTTAATGTTCACAGCTGCTCAAGGGCACATCGTCTTCATAACGCTGGAGAACTGACATGATTTTTAAACATTAAGCAAATTTCAAATTGCTTTAAAGACTAATGAAAAAGTGCCCATAAGCCCATACTTATATCAGCAGCAGGAATACTGTAGAAGGAAAGACAAAGGGGTTTAATGCAGTCAGTGTAATAAACCTTGTGCTTGCCCATCCTCAAGAGGCTCAGCAAAACTTCCACTTAATACAAGCCAACCTCTCTTACAAATAGGAGATATTGCTGGATATTAATACTTAAAGCCATCAGCAACTTGGAAAGTTGCATGTGTTTTAGACTAAGCAAATCCTCAAGAGTAGCCTTAGTTTTGTTGTTTTGTTTTGTTTTGTTTTTTTAATGGATAGAGAAGCAGGTTAAAGGGTCTGAAGATAAATAATAAATGAATGGCAACTTCAGATCACAATTAGGCCAACATTAATAACCATCAATTCTGAAAGACAAAGGATTTGCCTTTAGAAGTGACCACCACATTATAAATGTCCTACTACACCTTAACGGATAAACTAATTTAGCATTATAGTTAAATACAAAACAAGAAAAGGTTATACACAGGAAAAGCCTAAACACTTTTTCTCCCTTTCTTTTTCTTTTTTCCTTGCACTGTCTTGGCAACAGCTTTACAGTCATTCCCACAGGGGAAAAAGATAACTGAGAATATGTCCATCCTCTGTCACACAATACTAACCTTCAAGAAGGGATCTTTCAGACACAACCAACTTTGCCCTGCAGACTATTGGCACACCGTTCTCAACCCTAAGGGGATCCTCTTTCTGTGGCACTTTTACATTTCCTAACTGTAAGACCTATACTAAATGCTCCAGACAAACAGGTAGGTTCTCAATGCAGTTGAAGCAACCTGGAGTAAATAACATTCCAAAAACAAAAATGATGAGTTAAATTAAATCCTGTTTGTTTATTTGTTGGCTTGTTTCCCTTCCTCTCTTCTATCCCTACTGGTTATTTGATCAAACTACACTGAGTGGCAAAACATTCCTCTGATAAGTCTGGCTTCTGCTGAGTGTATTAGCTTATCTATCCCTTTATCCCATCTTTTACAAAACTGACAAATCACAGCATTTCAAACTGTTTTAAATTTCTCAGTTCTAAGTGATTTACTGTTAACCTTTGTTAAAAACCTTTGTTAAAAACAGGTCTTAGAGGTGAGATAATGACAATGTGCAAATTTATTACATTATATCAACACACAACAAATAATGACTGGTAAGAAACAGAACTTTCATATATTATTATAATGATGAAGCTGTAAATCCCATAATTAGTCAGGACCAACTTTGTGGCTTGTCCAGCCTACAGCAGTGGAAATTTAACTTCTAACTTGGAGCACATGAGCAAAGTGCAGGTTTTCATTATACTGACTCCAAAAAAGTCAGTTCCATGGTCCTGCCACAACCCTGGTTTACTGTAAATCAGTGGAGTGATCCTTCAAACCTACACTCTGAGTCTAGGGGATATGAACCCATTTTTTTAACGTGAAACGTTGGGAAGAATGACCCCCAAGGTACAACATTGCAACATATAGTTACTGGGCATCTAGGGGCACAAGTACCTTGCTTTACTGATGGACAATAGCACTACTTAAGTAATACAGATCTTCTTTTACCTAACAGATAGCCAGGAAGGGAGTTGCTCTCTAATCACTGAGGTGTCTTTGCCTAAAGCATTTAGAATAAAGAGACAGAATAAGAGACTATATCATTGTTCCTTTAAGGAAAAGTAGCAGGAGAAGTGAGGAGTAATATGTAAATGTGAGGAGATGCTTTAACGAAAACATATTCACCAACTTCCAAGAGTTTAAGAGATGAACATTTTTCTTATTAAAGAAAATGGAATTTCTTCATGAAATTGCAAAGCCCATATCAACCTTGGACTATAATGCTAGCAGTAATGCTAATACTTATACTAAAATTAAAAATAGCTACTTTCCTGAAGGTCATTCAAGCACCACTATTACTGCAGTCATTGTTTCTGTTGCCTGAAGCAATGGAAGAGACAGTGGAGGAGCTAATACCCTTCTGTAAGTGAAAACTGTCTTGTCAAGGACCCAGCTTAAAGCTGTTATGCTACTGGCACCTCCAGAGAAATATCAGGTGGTATCAACTCAGGTAACCAACCTATCTCAGACAAAGGATTAAATGGATTATGTCCTAATTTCACAAACAAGAGGGCTATTTACCCAACCTCAGTGCCTCAGTGAAAGATTTCAGTTTCCACTCTGTTAGAAGCCCGGTGATTCTAAAAAACAAATTAATACTGAAGATAACAGACCTATTTTCTTACATATTAAAGTATAAAAGTTTTTCCAAATCAATAAATTATAAGTCCAATAGCAACTGCCCTATTAAAACTGAATATGGTCTTTCACAAATCACTTAGATGATAGCTCTCTCTAGGAAGGAAGCTGAGAGGAAGAAGCAAATACCATCATTAAACTAGGCATGAACAAGAAAAAAAGAACATTAACCCCATGCTATGAGTGCTGGATATTTCCAAAGAAACAAAGAAAGAAGTAACTGGTTATAATTTTGAAAGGCTAACTCTCAAACAATTTTTGCAATGGATTATTAACCTGGTCTAATGTCCCTGCTCATTACAGGAGCATTGCAACTGGATGACCTTTAAAGGTCCCTTCAAACTCAAAGCATTCTGTGATTCTATGACTCTATGAAAAGTCTGCTGGATGTCAAATATCTCTGCTTCTCACTGCTCCAAGTTTCCCGTTCTCCTAGCTCTCGCCGCTGAGCCCTGTCTGCCTGAGACAGAAGACTGGAGCCATTATTGGCGTTACCGTGATAAAATCAGCATTAATGATGTGCGATGGTGTCAGCCCTTGTGTTCATTTATCAGCTGTCTATAGACCCTGCACACTTCCAACAATAGCAATCATGTTCCTGATTGATGCATTTTCTTTTTATGCCTTTAGATCAATTCACACTGCGAACACTTATTGGTCGTCTTTACTATAAACCAGGCTAATGCAAATGTTGCTGGTGTTCTCGGACTTTAACATTTCCTCACATGCCAGTTTTCTTCTCTCCAAGTCCTGGGCAATGGTTGTGCATTAGGGCACGTATCCTTCACACCAGGCAGAAAGAACATATGGGCATTACTGTCTTTATATGCAGGTTGAAATTCAAAACCCCTTCGCACCACCTCCAGTCTTTGTACTCTCGTAATTCTCATTAAATCAGTTGGAGTTTTCCCTCAAAGAGCACAGGAAAGTGCATGTAGGGAGAGTTTAACCCTACTTGACAGTTGTTTGGGTGAAGATTATGTACATTAGGGTTGCTCACCAATTGGTAAAATAACTGGATTATTCAGGGACTGCTAATGTTTGTTGAGGTTTTCAGTTCTGTATTACTGATGTCTAGAATAGAACTCATGGTGGCACCAGTGTCAGCTGTTCACTGACCCATGAAAGATGAGGCAGTAGTAGATGTCAAGTCCCTGGGAACCTGACATCCAAGCGGGAAAGTGAGTGGCTACCCAACGAAACCAGTCAGAGTCTTAATGAATTAATCTTGAACTCCCAGAGTTATGGCATTTTAGGGCCAGGAGGGTACTGGCATACTGCAAAGGAATTATCCTACTTGCAATTGCAACATTTTCTTCCCCAGTGCTGGTGGAAACTTGTGCTGTTAATTAACTTCTCATTTACAGCTGATAAACAGCTTCTTTGTTGCTGTGGAGACATAGATAGGGGCACACTGTCCCTTGGTGATGTGAAATTTGATGAAGTGAAATTTGGTTAAATTTAAAGCCAGTCACATAAACCTTGGGATTACCTCCCTGTCACAAGTGTGATCTGAAGTATATTACTCTGTTTATTGTAAAATGAAGTAGTTAAGGAACAACTTCAAAAAGCAGTAAAAAGAAGAACCCTGCCCACATTTATTGCTGTGGTGGGTTTTTTTGGTGCAGTACTAAAAGTTGCTCCAAAAATGGCTTGATAAACTCACACTAGAAATATTCCTTCAAGGACTGTGTCAACAAAATTGTTGAATACAAACTCACCTCATTAAATCCTCAAAATGCAGGTGGCAGAGAACTTGAAGAAGTATCAGAAGTAGTAGTGTTCTATGCCTGTTTTCATATTTTTCGCTAGTGATCATTCAGAAATTAAATTTCTTTTACCTTAGATCTCAACCAGTACTGATATTATTTTATTAGTTTCCAAGAAAGACAAAAATGATCTTATGGCCTTGTTCTGCTTATACATGAAGGAAACTTCAATTATTACTGGATATCACATTTGTTTAAATTTACCTCAGTTTTTCTTCCTTTTCTTTTCTTTTTTTTTNTTTTTTTTTTTTTTTTTTTTTTTTTTTTTTTTTTTTTTTTTTTTTTTTTTTTGTACCTTTGAAGCTTATCAAGGATGCATAAATAAAAAATGTAGCACTTCACATGAAAGAGATATTACTATATTTCCTGTATTTCCACCAAAATGTTTGCCGGTAGACTTTATAAAATTCTTACAGCCTTTTTTCAAAATATTGACCAGCAGAGCTGATGCCATTTTCTACAGACTTTCTCCAAAGTCAGCAATGTACATAAAGATGTATTCATTTATGGTCATATTTTCCAGTATGCATCTCTTAAAAACCAGTGTTGCTCTGTGGTTCTTACTGTGGTTTTCCAAGGCAAATAGGAATAGAAATGCATATAAGTGTACATGAGTAGAACAGAAGGAGGTCTTCAAAGCAAGTATCTTCTTTACAGACAGACATTAAAGAAAACTGGATTTTCCTTTTTGGTATCAGTAACATTTTGTTCCTAATATCAGTGATTTTGCATTAAAAGGCTCATTTTATTTTAAAGCCCTGTGCTCCTGATTTACAACTGCTCATCAAATCACAACTTAAATCCAAAACTTGACGCATGACCTGTGGGTCTAGTATTTTTTCCTTTCAGTTCCATCTAAAAACATAGGAGAAATTACCTGAACACTTTTCCTTCATAACATAAACACTTACTGCAGGCTGAATTCATAAATCAGTATCTTTTAAACATATTGATTTAATCTCCAAATACAGAAGCAGCTTCAGTCTGATTTCATTTCTCTCCAAAGCTGAAAATAAAATAAACAAGAAAACTAACATCTGAATCCCTAATTATGTCAGGCCCTAATTATTAAATATGTAAATATAGAGGGCTACAGAAACAGAACTTATTCTGATTGCTTAATCAGATTTTAAATTCCTTTCTGAAATCTGATTTTTTAAACTATTCTATTCCAAAATGCTGATTTGAAGGTCATTAGTTCATTATTAAAGCATACTTAGTCTATACATAGTTTCTAGCTCACTATTGTTCATGGTTTTTCTATGTTATGAGTGTTTTGCTACAGTGTTTTGAGGGTTTTTGGTTATTGGGGTTTTTGCTAAGCTCTTGTAAATCAAAGTCCGTTCAGGTAAGAATATAGGATGAGGATGTCAGCTCATGAAAATTCATCTATTCCTTCATTATACTCAATTATTTCGTGTCAGTGTTTTAAATACTTATCTATATGTTCCTCCACAATTTTATTTATTTTTATAATAAGCTTTAAAATATTAGTATTTTAGTTTTGAAAAGAGAATTAAACTAACCATAAGTTACAGAATTCTTTTCCTGAAATTTCCAGTAAAATAACACAAATTGTCACAACTGCACAAAATTGTCACAATTGTGACACAACTGTCACAAATTGGATGTTAATGACCTGCTACTTCATCTCACAAAACATTAGACCCATCATTTCCTAAAAATGTGCTATTTTTAGGCCATTAGTAGTTATTTTTTGTATGGTGTTTAAAAAAAACCCCAAACCCTTGTCTGAATTATTGTTAGTGACATGAACTGCAAAATACAACCAGAAAGGCTATAAACCTGCTTCTTCTTTTAAACCACTAAGGTTTTCTGTGGTGCTTAGATTACTTTCAGCAAAGCAATTCAGTAAAGAAATTTTGAGATTTGGCCTTCTATACTAAGCACTCAATAGGCCACAAAATGATGCTTTCATAATAATCAATTTTGCCTTAACAGACTCTTCTTTTTTTTTCTGATAAAAATAGGTTTATAAGCCATGTTGCTTCTTTCCACATCCAGCAACCTTGGGATAACAGTCCCAGGCAGTAAGAGATTTTGAAGTAGGCCTTGATATTGTAAAAAGTCTCAGCTTCTACAAGAAAACATAAACATAGATTTCTTGGCAATTAGACTAGCTGGACAAAATTCATCTCTGACATGATTTATAAATTCATCCAACTTAATTTGCTGATAGGAAGCTGAGCACTGTACCCGGGTCATTTGGTCTGATTTATATCAGAAAAGTGTGAAAAAGAAAATGGAGCTTCTCTATCTTGCTCTTGTCCTCTCCTAGATTCCTGTTACTATATAACAGGCATTCTTTTTCTTTAATTACCTTCTTCACGGCTTGGGAGCTTTGATGACTTGATTAAGCCTTGCGGTGCAGTTCCAGTCCCTACCCATCTGATTAATTAGCCCAAACCTTATTAACTTCCTAATTCAAATCAATAATGCACTGATGCTGAACTGTGGAAGGGCAAACTAAGGATAGCAATTTTGTCTGAAGACACAGAGCCACGTACAGTCTGTTCTTTTACTTCTTCACAGTTGCAAAATTAAAATTACCCATCAAGAATATATTTGCTCAGGGAGGAATTTTGTCACCACCCGTCATACCTGAACCACGTCAGCAATAAAACTTATACTGATGGAGGCCTATTGGTGGCACGTCTGTGCTGGACTGCCTTCTTCCAAATATTTAGCTGTTTCTTGTGAAAAATTGTATCTTCTGTGTTGGAGTCCCCCTGCACAAAACGCTCATGGACTGGAAAGGCGTGGCTGACCCATGCTCTCTCCTGTACAGCCTTCCCTGAACCTCTCCAGAGGTGAGGAGAGCCAGCAGTGCCTTTCACTGTATTTTAAGGATGCCAGTGGATATATTTCAGTGCTGAAGGATTATCTCAGCAGCTGCCAGCTCGGTCAAAACAGCACATAGATAAGGCAGCGCAAGTGCAACTATGAAACAGAGCCGTGATGGCACTTCTGTGGCTCTCAGCTCCTCTGTCCTGAACTCTGTCACTACTCTGCTGCTGGAGGCATAAACACTTACAAAGGCTTGGGAAAAGGAAGTCGGGCTTTTTTTTTCTCTTCCCTGGGATGATCTGAGTGTGCAAGCAGAGAAGTTTGCATGGCTGGGGCAGATGAGAACTGTCTGACAACTGTTTCTCAGGCTGCCACTTTCCCACTCAGGGATCAACCGCCATTTCACATATTTTTATTACAAGTATATGTTAGACCTAACTTGCATAGGCTGTAGCTGTTGAGATTATTATTATTATTATTATTATTATTATTATTATTATTATTATTATTATTATTATTATTATTATTATTATGTTCATTCAGCAGCATTGACAGTGAAAATGGGATCCGAAAGCCTCCAAACGTTTGTTCAGCAAAGATTTCACATTAAAGTAGCTCTACTCATTATTATAAAAGTACTGCTCTTGTCTGTCTCTTATTTGGCTTAGTCTAGTTCTCTTATTTGGCTTAGTCAACTATTGGAATGGGGGAGAGGGAGTGGGGTGTTATTATAGAATCAGAGGATATCCTGAGCTGGAAGGGACCCACAGTGATCACTGCATCTAGTTCCTGTCTCTACACAGGAGTCACCGAAAAAACACACATTGGTTTTGAGAGCAAAGAAGTACAAACAAAAGTAGAAAAAAAGTTTGACAAAAAGACCTCTCTAATATTCTTCCATCAGTAGTAAATAGTCCTGGCAATAGCAAAGTCAGCAAAAGGTACAGCTCACAGAACACTTCTCAGCAATGCACAACTGGTTTGCATTTAGGATAAGAATCAGTACCTAGGATTGATGGTAGAGGCTAACTATCCACCATTTATTCTTCAGATAGGAACAGCCGATTTCCAGACCAAACATATCTGAATAACAAACCCTTAAAGCACTGTATTGTGCTAAGAATGTCTGGGAGAGGGGAGCTGCACAGGTAGGATGTGTGGGAGGACCCAAGGGCTTCTCATTAAATGCCATTGTTATTCTTGTTTTCACTGGGTGTTCATTTTCTGATCACATAAGCAGCTCTTTTGTTCTCATTAATGTCTGCCTTTCTAAACAATCCATAGTAACAAGTACCTCCATTATGCTTTCCACAAGCCACTGACAACAAACCACAATTCTCTGTACAATACATTTTTTGGAGTTAGTGGTTATCAAGGACTCTTAATAGTGCTATGTGGAGGATCAATTGTTCAGCTCTATAGTGCAAGTGTCTCCTGAGCCTCTCAGTGCCTGCTTTTGTGTACAGTATCACTGATGGGGAGTGACATTTCTTTCTTAGGGATCCTTTCCATTACAGAGGTTACTTCCAGGTAAATCCAGTAGTGGAGCCTTGGAAAACAAAACATGGGTAGTAGTGGGCTTTTATCGCATTTGGACATGTGATTGATAAGGAATTAGACACTTTTCCTGCTACTCAGTAGGAAACTCTAGATAAGTACTTTCATTCCTAAACTGTTACTATTTTTCAGAATTTTAAAATATAAATACATGGCATCTCACTATCCGGGTAAATTTCCTAAAGCAGAATTTAAGAAAAAATTTTAAAATTCCTTCACGTCCGCATTTCCTAGGTTTACATGAGCCTCTTGGTTTTGGATACAATGGCTTCAAACATTTAGTTTCCTAAAGGTATGAAATCACATTTTTCATGTGCCGATGCTGAGTTAAGCCAGGGTAGTAATTATGCAAAGGTTATAATGAAGCAAAGCTGTCTATGAGTTTCTATCCCATTAAAACAATATGTATGTTGCAGGTAGACCTGGTTTTGGGCAACTCCTCCAATAACACCCATGTAAAATCCTTCTGCATGTGTGCTAGTGAGTTTTGAGTCCAGCATCATGCTGGAAGCACCAAGTAAATCATGAAGATTTAATCTTTGCTGATGATGGTCTTTACTTGAAGAAGCAGAATTGGTGCAATATTTTTTCCTTGCATTAACAGCCCTCTAAATCCATCCTACAAATCCCTGATTCCTACCTTCTCCTGGGATATTAGGAGAAATCAAGCTGTAGCTGAGGTCAGCAACTGCTTTGTGAGATATGGGACTGCTTATTTGTTAGAACTTGGAGTCACAATGCCCTAGAAGAAACTTAGGAACTCAACATCCTAGCCTCGGTTGGCTAAACACCGGGAGTCAGGAAGATGCATTGGCATGAAAGAGGCTGTACAGCCTCACTATGCCTCAGCTTCCCACCTGCAAGCCAGAAAGGAGCAGCGTGCTGATAAATCCTAACAGAGTTTAGGAACTCCAAGAAAGAGGTGAGCAACATGACCTGGCTTCACTAGCAGGTGGTTCTGTACAGCTGGAGAAGGTGTAAGGTACTTACACTGTGTCAGAACTGAGATGCAAATAGAATTTCATGTTAGCCCAAACTAAGAATACTTCCTCAAAGCTGCTAAGTTTCATGAACACGTGAGACAAAGCAGGAAAATTTAAAGCCAGTTTTGTTATTGGCAACTGAGCTTTGCATGGGAAATTCATGGCCAGCCACGGCCAGCAGAAGATCCCAAGGGTCTGCCAGGTTGGATGCACTACCCAGCCTGGCTGCTCTCCCAGGGCTGGCACAGGATGTGGGCAAGCATACTTCACTGGTCAAGATAAGCATTTAAGAAGCTTCCAATAATCCTTTCCTTCATTAAACCACACTAAGCACACTTGCTTGGTCTTCAAAATTAAACCAAACATGTGAAGTAAGGGAAGTGCACCTAAACTGACCAAAGTCAGCACAGGCACTTGGCACCAGGGGCTGCCTTGCCTGGGACAAACACAGATGCACAAGGCTGGCTGCAGTCTCAGTATGTCCATGCTGGAACAGGTAATGCAGGCTTAATGAACATCCCTGTCACCAAGGGGTGTTGAGAAGCGATGTGACTGCAGGGGTCTTTGCACTCACAGCTTATAGAAAAGTGCACAGGTCCCCAGACAATTTTGGCTTGTGTTTCTCAGTCAAGAAATTCAGGCAGCTAAAGCTCAACACCTATCAAGATTCCAATCCACCTCACCCGATTATTCTCACCACCCCAACTCCTTTCTGTTTCCTGAAACTCTCTCCTCTCCTCTCCTC
>VWZN01010335.1:197060-262811 GCA_013396955.1 Regulus satrapa | reverse complement strand
CTGATATAAAGTATAAAGATATATATATATATATATATATATATATATATATAGTATAAAGTAAAAATATTCCTCGAAAGTAGAGCAATATCAGTAATTTTGTGTTGGATTTGTGGAAATGTAGGAAGTCATCTGTCCTCCCTATAGTCAGGCTCAGAGACAAAGATGGGTCTGGGAACAGAAAAAAATGTTCCCATTTTTGACCCCTGTGACAATACTGCCTTTCCTTGCATGCTCTGGAGTGTTCTCAGGCTTTTGCTGTTCAAGAAACAGTGGGTGAGACCTTTCAGACTGTAATTATAAGTAGAATAGAGTTCAAGAAGCATATGATACAGTTCTTTTCTCTTTTGGTAATCTGTCTTCCATTGCTAATTGTAAGAAACTGGGAAAAAATCAATTTGAAAAACTTTTCTCGTTATGAAGTTTGTTTTCTTTTTACTTTTCTTAACATTCAACCTTAAAATTAAAGGTCACTACAATATTAAAAATTAAAACAAAAATCAAAAAAGAGAGAAAACTCTTCTTCCAAAATATTAGAATGAAACCATTTCCCTTATGAAGAACATTTTTTTACTTTTCCTTAAGAAATTGCCAATCAAATTGATATATGGTGTTAAAAGTTGGGGGTTTTTAATCAAACGAAGTACTTTCTAGAAGAAAAAAAAAAAGTTTCACCAGGTCTAATGAAGATTTTTGTGTTTGAGACATGGATAGAAAACTCAATAATTCATGAGGTAATAAAAGACCCAGTTGATTGTAGCTTAGTGGCTGTGCCCTTCAAATCTAACAGAAGGAAACCCGTTCAGTCACAAAGTCAGATGATTAAAACATATTCTAGCAAGTATGTACATGGATAAGGAATAGCTGCTTTAAACAGGCTTGTTTTTAACCATAGATCTACTTCCAGGCTACTCTCCAGGACAGGTACCAGTTACAGCACTCTTATCAGTTCAGCTGAGCAAAAGGGTTGCTGTAGACGAGGGGTGTCAGAACAATCTCATTTCAGATGGTGATTTTTATACAATTCTCAAATTGTGCTATGTGGCACTCTGCACCACGATGTAAAGAAACAAGTGTAAAGTCTCCATTTCTTGCTAAAACGGAGTGAAAGTGAACAGGCAAACACAGACTCTTCCTTCACAGTGAGCAGAGATTTGCCATGGCCCGTGAAGGACCCATGACTAGAAGAAGACAGCTGTTTGTTACGGCACAGTTCAGAGTGCGGGGCCTCTGCTCATCCACAGCTGAAGGTGTTGGTCCTGCCTAGAGCAGGCAGAGGCTTTTTTTTCCTTGCCAAAAAAACCCACCAAAAAACAACCCAGAACTACCCCCCACCCCCCCTCCAACCCCACCTTTTCACTGGGAGAAGAGGAGGGGTAGCACTAGTGCCAGTGTGGATCGGTGTGGATTTCGGACTTAGTGGTGCCACAGTATGGCTTTGGGAGAACGGGAGGATGGGCTATTTCAAAAGGTCCGTTGGTTTAGATGTAGACAAAGACCACAGTGCTCTACTCAAGTAGCTCATAGGTGACTTTATGGGCCTCAGGGTAGCCAGTAGAGAAAAAAAACCAAACCCTTATTTAGGGATATTTTTGATAATAGCTTTGCTTCAGGCAATTTCTCAGAATTTCTTATGAAATCTTACTGTGAAAATCTTTCTAGGGAACCATAAGAACTACAGCAGTGAAAAGCTGCAGAAGAAATACAGCATATCAAACTTTCTGTCTGGCCAGCTGACTATCAGTTTTCATGGCTCCCAGTGACTGTCTTTTTCTAACAAATATGAATATGTGCTAGAGTAGGACTTCCAAACCGAAGACCACATTGAAAAAAAAGAGTTTGTAAGACTCCTAGTATCTTTTGAAACAACTCTTCTCTCTCAGAGACAGATGGTGTCCAGTATGAGCTCCTGTATTCATCTGCCCTATGATGACAGCTAAGAGAAGTCATTCATGCAAAAAGATTATAGCACTTGACAAGCAAAATCTGTAGTTTATTAATAATTAAAAATTATTCCCATGTTCTCTAACTGATTGAATATTTAATCATTTGTTCAGTCAATACCAATGTCTCATTTATTATTCATTAAAGATAAATACTTTGTAGGGCTTCTGGATTGAAATGTGTTACACCAAGATTATTAAGAGCACCCAGAGTTGATTTATTATTTAGAAATCGATTAAACTTTTGTACAGAATTTAATGACTTAAATAATCGTTCAGATTTTTAAAGTTAATAATAAGTTTTATTTGAAGATTGGTTATTTAAGCACAAGCAGTGATAGTGAAAAAAGAAATTCTCAGACCTGAATTTCACAATTAAACTGAGATGGTTTTGGAGAGAAACATATCACTAATATCAGACTTTCCTCACACACCCAGAATGAGTTCCTTCTGTTTTTAATGTAACAGTATAACAGTACATGCTGTGCCATAGGCTTGCCACCACTTAATCCAGTCTTCTGAGGAATCATTAGAACTCCACTCCATCCCCTCACTTTTACCCCTTCACATTTTGTTACTTGACCTTTTTGAAGGGACTTATGTATGATTTATGGAAGTTTTGCTGTAGCTCTTCTTCTTCGTCTATATCCTGAATAAAGCCAAAGATCAGGAAAGGCAAGTTTCATCTCTTCACATCCTCTCAGTGGTAACTTACCACCTGAGGAGTATAAGGAGATGAGACACTTCTTTCTTCTCTGCAAGTGGACAGTCAGCCTAGCAGCAAAAGGTCTGCTGTCTCTCTCTCTAAAAAGGTTTCTGACTTGACTCACAGTGACTAACTGCTTAGTGAAACCAGTCTCCAAAGCACAAGTCTTTGATTTTTATAACTCCTTAATTGCTGGGGCAAAGCTGGAGACTGCAGCCCGGGCAAAGAAACTGAATTTGCTTGAGGAGACAAAGAAGAGAGTAAGTCCTACCTGAATAGATGAAATAACAACTAGCTATTGTTTATACCTTCAGATTAGAGATCTCTGGCTATATATGTTGTGCAAAAAAATTTGGAAAAAAGAAACAGATCTGTTTATTAGTTTATCAAAAATAAATATAAATCTCCTTGAGATAGTACCATAAAAATTGAAGGTTCTCCACTATGTCCTTTGCAAGCTTTCTATTCAAGGTTTGGAGCTCTTCTTCCTTCTTTCAAATAATGCAGACCTTCCCAATCTCACTAAAAGAAACTTTTCTCGTCATTCTTTTCTCAAACATGGGAAAGAGCTTGAAAGGGTTCAGCTACCCAAAAATACGTATTGTCTAGGCTTACAGACTATAAGGGCATGGGAGTGGCTGCCATATGGTTCTTTCTTCCTCCAGAAAACCACATTTCCTGAAGAATCTTTATTTCCCCATGCTTCTCAGTTAGACACATGCAGACATTGGTGTTGGATGGCAAAGCAGGCACCAGAGGAGAGAACCTTGATCAATCACAGCTATCCCCTTCGGCCCCCTCAGAGAAGGTATAAAAGCTCAGTGGAGACAGCATTTAGTAAAATTTAGAGATATTCTCTCCCATTCTGGCTTATCTGTTCTCAAGAAGAATAGGGAGCACTTATGCAACTCCTAGATAGATTTCCTCCTCTCAAAAGCAGATCTTCCTTTTTTTCTGAGTGCACACATTGCTGAGGTTACAGACATGCACATTTTCCATGCACTTTTTGGAGAAGGATGATATTTCTCTGTGCATTTTCTGTGCAGATTCACTCCTATTTCATAAAGAGTGAATGTAACTATAAGATAGAACAGGCAGAAATGTTTTAAAACAATTGTTGAAAAAAACACCAAAGTTGTTTGTATAGCAAAACAAGAGTCCCCTGTGTTCAGTGCAGAGGCAATTGTAGCTGGGCCCTAGAGCTGGCAGGAGTGAGGGAGGCTGCTTCATTATGGAAAGACTTGGTGGAGAAAAGAGGCCTGAAGAAAAGGAAGTTTTCTGTGTAGCAGCCTTTGGCTGCATCCTAACAAGCCAGACAATTAACGGTGAGCAGCCTGACATGGGAAGGAGTCCCATCTTCTCATCTGTCATACAGGAGACAAGTTAAAATAACTCCTACTCTGTATGTGTCCGCAAAGGCTCCTGAGAGCATTTCCTCATTAAAAGTGAAGGGTAGAGACAGAGTGTAAATATCACCACTTTGCTGTAGTTCTACCTGATGCTGGTTTTATTGAATCAAAGCCCTCCTTTCCCTAGATTCAGATGGCTGGAAAGGGAGTGTGTCTGGGCTGGGAAAGGCTGCTTGGCGCTGCTGTGAGACCCTGAGGGACTAAATAGAGCAGGGTGAAATTTAGAAATGGAATTCAGAGGTGAGCAGAGGATGAAAGTGCTGGTCTGGGGAAGTCTTCAATAAAGACAAATTTACTAATGGTTTAAATGCAAAATATTGTAATCAAGATTAGATCATGTGTGTCAAACTCTATAATTAATTTCTGATATTGCAATTATAGACACCAGAAGAAAGTTGATAGATTACAATATAATTAACATAAACAATAGTTAGAAAAGACAAAAGAAAGGCACTTTTGAGTACGTCAGGAAAAATTTTGGGGTTAGGTGAAGAATTTTGACTCTTTTAAAATTTTTAGTAAAAACTTGAACAGTGTTAACTTCTCACTGGCAAAATTATTTCTGTTTTCCAAAATTATTTGAAGTGCTCCCAGTGTGCTGCTTAATACAGTATATCAGAAAGAAAAAAAGTCACTAAAAAGACAGGCCTTTGTCACTTTTAAGTATAACTTTAAAGTAGCTTTTAGTGAAGAAAATGTAACCAGCTAGGAAGAAAGGAAAAAGAATTTAAAATAAATATATCTTTGGAAATGTGAAGTGGCTTGTGTGCTGTAGAAGATTCTGGTAACTTGAAAGGTTTGCACTTACAGAGACCCATCTTAAAAATTAATCACATCAAGAGAAACACTTTCATCTGAAAATGACTTTTCTGGGCCTATTTATAACAGACTTCATGGATCAGATTCATTGAAAATATAGTTAATGAGATTTTCAGTGGGACTCAGAGCCAGTGTAGGACCTGAAACCCATTTGAAGTCTTTTACATGATATAGCTGGAATATATTTTAATGTTGTTTTAAAAAGAGATGTGTTTCTATTAGTTTATAACTAATCAGATTTTTGCCATGAAGAATTTAGGGCTTTGTATTCTTTGGTATTTATTTTGCCTTTACATGTATTGAGAGAAGTGTAATTCCATTAAATCAGAAAAAAAAAAAAAAAAAGGTCTAAAAATGCATTTTTTACATTCTTGGAAACAAGAAAGTAAAACAAAAAATACATTCATCTCTTAATGTGAGGAACTATTCAACTATTCTGGTTTCAGTTTGTGGGTACATCAGAATCTAATGTAGTATGATTTGTATGTATATCTCAAAGATGCTCAGAATGCATGATGTGACTAATTTAGTATTGATGTCAAACATCAATTGTGATTTCATGCAGATCAGTAAACTGTTAGTTTTGGACACAGTACTTACACTTTTCACTGATCCTACTGTCTCTAGGAAATATTTTTGCATGGTTAGAACCTTTATTTTTTTTTTATGAGTCTGCAATGTTAAAAGTTTGTTTAAGTTATTTTTAAATAATTAGCATTATGTCTTTGAAACTTACACTTTATTGTAAAATGCTGAAGAATATTAGAATGGTTTTTACATATTTAAATATTTCAATACAGTACAAATAAATTAAAAAGCAGCATTAAAATATTGTAGTCTTTCCCTGCCCCCTCCCCACATTTCTATATGGTATCTTACTCAAAGCCATGGTATGGGAATATGTGTGATATAAATGGATTTCCTCCCTGCCTTTATTTTGGTTCTAAAAAGCATCTTCCATTAATGTGTGGGATTTCAAGTTTGGAGACTGAACATTTTTTGTCCCTATAACTGTATTGATCGCCGTGTAGTCCAAAGCCTTAGGAATTATAGTTATAAATTCCATGACAAAAACACTAGTCTTCCAGCACTTCCCTCCTATGGAATCACGGTCAATGGCCAGGAAGAATGCAAGGTTTGAGGTCTTGATATTTGGTGGGTTTCTTTTATTTGACTCTTTCTTGTCAAGGAAACTCCTATAGACACAGCAGTACAAAGAAGGCAAGACTAAAGTAAATGGATTTCATTGTTGGCTTGAGCTACTAGAAGCTATTTTTCAGCTCTGATGCAGGGGTTTTACTCTTCTAAAGGAGACAATATTTTGGATGTTCAGTCTACTCAAACATACTGATTAGTCTATAATTCCCATCATGACCTGTAAAAAATAGTTTGCAGAGAGTTTTCTTTATGACTGATAATGGACAAAATGGACCACAGTTCTGAATCTCCTTCCAGCTTTAGTTGGGAATCTGTAAGAAGCCAAAAGACAACAGAGTATGCAATTTCACAATTCTGCCTAGGGGAAGATGCTTATTAATTAAAGTGTCATAGTCCATCAGAAATGTTTGACCACAGTANTGGCACTGAATTTGTATTTTAATCTTTAAAGTGTTTATGGTTTGTGTCACTTGATTCTCCCTGGATGCATAAAGTAATTTGACTCAGTCTCAGCAGAAAACATGCCTAATTAGAAGTTCAAATGAAAACTTCTCTAGCAGCTTGCCACCAGAGCATTCAGGCATATGGGACAATGACTTGGGGTCAAACTCTCAGTTTTGTGATAATACTGAAGACTTTCCAGAAAATACCAGTTCTAGGCAATGCTGTCAAAGAGAAAATTGATTTTTGATATTACAATTGTGCCCATCTTCATACATGGAATCCAAGGGATAAAGTCTCCCTTAAAGAGAGAGTTCTCTAAAGTTTGTGAATAAAAACCGTGCTAAGACTCATTTCTCATTTCAGAATTAAAAATGTTGTATGGACAAACAGGAAATATTACAACTGAAGATAGTCTTAACAGAAACTGTACTTCAGCAACAAGCCTTGATGGCCACCCTGGGTATGACCACCTCAGTTATTATACACCAGTGTTTAGGTGATCTCGAGCCAAATGATGTTTCTCTTCTCTGCCTGAATGCTTTGCACAGGAGATTTTATGGTAAGGTGTTGCTGATGTCAAGCCTTCCCAAATCCCAACAAGAGCTTCAAACTGTGCTAACAGCTCTGTGGGGCTGTGGAAAGCCCATCTGTTCATTGTCCTCTGATGGCTGCACGTTAGCTATCATGAGGTTTTGTTTGTAGCCTTCCTAATATAATGGGTTGGATGTTACCCTTGTGTTTGTGTTGCTATAGCATGGACTTGCAGTTATAAATTTACATTCCCTTCCTTTGCAGGCAGTTGCTGGCAGTATCATGTCAAGTGGAATCTAATTGCCAAATAAATTCACCTCGAGGGAGGGACCTTTTTGTTTTAATAAATCAAAATATAAATTTAGAAATAAATATTTATAAAGCCGCATTAGTTCACAGAAAATCTGCTTATTAAATGTTAAACACCACTGAAAAGAATTATTTAATGGAAGTATTTTGAGAGCTATATCTGATTTTACTCTATATCAGCAATGGACATTTGGATGTTGCTAGACACTTATTTTTTATTGCATATTAAATTTTCTTTACGGGTGTCCAATCTGTTCCACTGCAAGTTTGACATGGGTAGAACTCATGGGGACTCAAGAAGGTTACTTGTCATTTCCCACAGTATGAATTAAGAATTGTATCTTTACTTTTCAAAACATGTGCAAGAGCTCTATCAAAATTATCTCTGAAGAGCTGCTGTGAATACTACTGCAGACAAATACACATGACTTAGGAGAAATCCTACAGTTATGAGAATCCCATGCTGATTTAATGAAGCTGCTGAGACATTCAGGCACAGTTTGAGATACTTGTCTAAATCAAGCTGTTGTGGATTGTCTCATGACTCTCTGTTCATTGCTGATTCACCCTTAAATTTAAATGGCACTTTTCTTAAGAGTGATTTGAATCACTGTTATATTACTGCTCCCATTTTTTTCTAATAAAAGAATAGTTGTTAATTATTGTAGGTTAAATATCTCTTTTGGTATCAGGGGTTTTTTTCTTCTTTCCCTTTTTGGTCTTATCACCACGATCACCATTTCAGATGACAGTGCCTCTATAATTTTGCTAATGCTGCCAAAGTCCAGTGAATGCTTTGGCTAAGTACCAACAGCCATATTTCTTTCACAAGAGGCTACCTCTAACAGTGAAATTCCTAACTGGTGCTCCACACAACCCCTCTGCTTCAAGCATGTTAGGTGTATGTAGTGATGTAAAATAATATGGTCTTAATCTGTGGGAGTTGGAGGGCTTGCACCTTTTTTTTTTTAATTATATTTTTGTATTTTGGTTCTTAGGAAGTGAAGCTCTGGTCTACTGATGTAAAGAAAACTAATTTCTCTCTTGCAAGCACTTTCATTCAAGTCATAAACAACCTCCACATGACATTTTTGGGTCTCACCCAGCTCCTATTTAAAATATGTCTAAAAGGTGCTTAGCACATCATGGCCTACATTATGCTGAGGTGATTTGACTACCAACTTGGGAGCTACTTTCTTATTACTGCCCATCTGTACCCAGTCTTGTACTAAAGATCTTATTGAAAGCTTACATTTTGTGGATTGCATATTGCTGAACCAAATTGGAATGCAACAGGCACCTTTTGCATTTGTTTTTAAAAGGCCACAGTCAGTTCCTCTGATCTTATGATGCGGATGTTCATTTTTCTTCCTATAATAATTAAAAAAAAAAAAATTACAGAGGCAGAGGTTTGGAATAAAATGTTGTTGACATATGAATAGATTTTTTAATACTTTAGAACATAAGTCAACATGAATGAGCAGTAATTTAATATCTGTTCTTTGAAACAGTTTAGCTGCACAAGTTTTCACCACAAAAGCACATCTTGGAGGAGTACTGGAAAAAACAGTGGGTTTCACCAATTAATTCTGCTAGGATTCTTACTTGGATCACATATAGTTTTTTTGCTCTACTACTTTAAACCTTTATTTGCAAGGAGCAAGTGAAAAGTAGAGATGAAATACAGCTGTTCTACCTCTGGCAAAATCATAGACAGTCTGTATAGAGGGAGACAAATGGCAAAACGACAGATAATTTAGCCTACACACTTCAAAAAATTATGTTTCAAGCTGAATATGAGATAGACAGTGATTGCAAAATCTAAATAAAATCTCCTCAACAAATGCATCAGATGTACAGACAGGTTTTAGAGAAATGAAGGTGAAGTATACAATAAAATATGTCTGTCTAACAAGGGTTTTAGATATTAATTAAGTTTTTTATTTATGTATCAGCAATGCAAAGAAACCACAAAGAAGGCCTCAAATAAAAGCTTCTACAATAGAACCACTGAGTAACTGTACAGTTACTAGGATCAGCATGAATGCATCCTATTAGGCTTGTGCAGTTGAGATATGAACTGATCTGAGGCAGAACATTTTACAGTACTTCTGAAATGACTGCTTACACTACTGAAAAATGGGTCTTTTTAGTCATTTGCTATAAGTGATTTCAAATCCTGATCACTGTTTTGCTGTAAATTGTAGCTTAAGAGGAGGTAATGCTCCAGCTCAGCTGCCATGGGAGGAGACACCTCTTTAAAGATATGGTGACCAGAAGAATGCTCTCCCACAGTTCCTTGTGCTTATATGTTAATGTGCCCCAGTTATGTCATCCCTTGTGTCCTCCTCAGTTCTAGAATGTTCCTCACTCCCTATTTTCCCTGCTCTTTGTCACTCCTGGATCCCAACTGGTTGTTATCCCTTATTCTTGCCTACACACCACCCCTCTAGTCCCTCAACCCATTGGCCCTCAGGTCTGATGCTCCACTGCTCTCGATTAGTATTTAAATGCGGTAGCTTCCTTTGTTCTTTGTCCCTGGATCTGTTTGGTGTGTGGCTGCAATAAACCACACTGGAACTCTATGCAAAGAACTCCTCTTGCCTTAATTTCTTGACCCTCAGATACATCACGATACCATATTAATTTTTGTGTGTGTGTGTGCCATGTAAGATAATTTTTGGTCTGTTTTCTGTTGTATGGATTTGAATTAGAACACATATGAACGCATATCCAGTGAATATTATTTCTTTGTATTTCACCTTCAGAAATATTGATGGTTCATCATTTAAACTGGTCAGAAGAACACTGAAATTATCTTTCTATGATAGTTAAGTCGCATTAAGTTTCTTTTCACTTTCTTTTCAGCCAATATCCTAACAGGCCGGATAGGTCTTGTTTAGATATTTCAACTGTCTTGTTAAAGCTGCTAAAATTAATATTTCAATCACTAGAGTTAGTATTTGAGGTGTTTGAATGGTTGAAACTTGGAGTTTGAAAGAAGCTCTTTCTAAATATAATTTTGGTTGTCACTGCCCTCCTATGTTTCTTGTCATATATTTATGCATCACTCAGTCTGAAATTCTTTAGACTCAGATCTTAACTATGAGTTTGGGATGTGTTAATATATGCACCTGTCATTGTCTCAGTGTGAGTGGCCTTTATAGAAATGGTGATCTAGCATGGGGGCTGTGCTAGGGGGAGAATGCAGGAATCCTTACAGTGTGTTTGAATTAGAGTTTGAATCTCCTCAGATTTTTGTCTGAGGACAGGTTCTAATCTCATTCCCTGTAACTCAAAAAAAATGTCTGAGGCTGGATGCAGAAATCAACATCTTTAATGCTATCCATGCAAAACAAGGGTCAAATTTGTTTACAGAATGAAAGTTTAGTTAAATAAAAGAGGATTTCAATTTCATCCATATTTGATATGGGCTTTTTTTCTTTCTTTTTCTCAAAAGACAATCAATCTTGAAGTGAAAAATAAAAGGAAAAACTCTGTCTATGCTTGCTTGTATATTCATAAGCAGACTTTAATAATTTAGTAAGAGCTTAATCCTTTTCATTTTTAAATACATTACATTAATCCATTTATATGAGATCATTATTTCTGGCTCTTATGTGAGGCAGATATTCATTACCCAACTTAGTCTTTTCAGTAGAGGGGGAAAAAAAAGGAAAACAAGGAGAAAAAAGGTGACAAACTTCCACAAATAACAACAAATACAAGGTTTGTTCACATTACAGTTTGCATGCTGATAGCTTTACCCCTCTTCACAGATGGCTAATACTAGTCTGCCATCTGAAGCCAAGTTCAGTTGCAGTTTTTTGACATAACAGTGCCATCTCAGGTTCTGCTTCCCATGCTCTGCTCTCTCTTCAGCCTCAGGCACCCCTTGCTCTCAGTGGTTCCTCCCTTCACCTAGACTGTGCATTAATTTCACACCTAAATCCAATGCGGGAGCATATTTATGCTCCACAGCTCCCATTTCAGGAAGTTTGCAGATATCTAGCCCAAAATAACATACAAGATGGCATTTCTAATCATTAAGAGCCCATTACAGTAAATTCATCCTAAATCCTTTCCAAAGGCCAGGCTAACTGTGAAGTCTCTCAGGAGCTATGTCTGCCCTTTGCAGATCAGGCTTTCTGTGCTCCCACAATGTGCAATTAAGCTGAAGTATTGCTTGCAACAGGGCACTGTGGATGCTTAAACATTTACATAGTGTCAAAAAGCAATTAGACAAATTAGAATGGGAAATAGATCCATGAGGGTGTTATTAACTACAGGGATAACACTTTTGGTTCAGGAAACCACTAAGCCACAAACCCTCTGCAGCTGGGAAAGCGTGTGAGAGAATCACCACTGTGTGATCTCTAGGCAGGCACTCACATATGGCCATCTCCCATAGCAAGATGCCCGGTTAGATGAACCTCTGTGCTGATCTGCTGCAGCTACTTATCCAAAGTGCGCAGACTGCAGCATTTTGAATGGATCCCACAGACAAAAGCCAGTAAAACTTTCCCCAATGGAAAGTTAGATCTGTTTCTTTGTACTCAATGACAACTTTGCTTGAGCCAACGAGTCACCGGGGCCATTCCATCTAAGCTGATTCCAGATCTGACAGCATTGAAGATACTTGTTGTGTGAGTGTGGCTAATCTGTGAAGAAATGGGTGTGTATAGTGGCAGTCATTTCTATAGCATTGCATGTATAAATTGAAAACACACATTGAAATTAAAAGGGCCATAGTTGGCTGATGCTCATACACATGAATAAAACAGCTGGAAGGCTGAAGACTGGCTGAAGGCTCCATAAGAGCTTTGCAAAGAACACTTGATACTCCTCTTTGTTACTCACATGGAGAAAAGAAAGTTTGCTAACTGATAAACTTTCTGGGATTTATCTTGTCTCTTGTAACAATAGCAATATGTGAAAGGAGACTGAGTAGGATATAGGAAAATACTTCTTCAAATACCTGCATCATGATAAATGAATTAATTTGTACTTAGATTCACTGCATTAGCTCAATTTCTATAGCTCCTTTCATCCAAATGTGTATTCCCTAGGTGCTGTTCAGATTTTCTCAATGACTATATAAATGAGGGACAGAAAATACTGACATTTCTTTAGCAGTACAAAGCAACTTGACCTAAATCTGCATGGCAGGAAGAGACATGTTAATATTCATTGTTCACACACAGATAACATCTCCACTGAATCAAGACTTGTCTGTGCACATGTTTTTTGCAATGAAATTTGGAGTTACATCAGCAGCTAGTTCTGCCCATAGTCCCAAAAGCATCACAGAAGTGAGAGCTGATGGAAGAGTACAGGTGTTACTGATGCAAAATTTAAGGAATGATTAGGAGATTCCCAAATGACTGGGAAAACAATTACCGAGACCATCAGCCTGCATGCTTAAGGGCATTTAAATTGCCACCGAATAGCTCAGAAAAGATTTACATATGTTATGTTACAAGGCTACTCCAGTTGCATTTTCTTCTGCTTTCCACTGAAGCATTAGATAAAGGACAATCTGTCTGCCAAAACAGTTGAATAATTTATTTCACAGAGGCATTTGCTTACAGAATTCATTCGTTATATTTACATAGGGTATTCTCATGGACTCATAGTGTCTAAGTTAATTGGTCTTTCTATATGTATACAAACCTGATAACCAATTCTAAAAATGCACAGAAATGCAATTTGAAATTCTCCCCAGTAGCTAGTTATGCTGAATATTTTATTAAATCTCTTTGCAGGTTTTTCCCAGCTTTGCTGTACCTACAAGTGGCATAAAAGGACAATGTAGGGCTGGTTATCTGGGAAACAAATGTCATGGCAGTATCTGTGGAAGGTTTTACCCACTTGGAGTGCAGCAGGGAAATTGAAGAGCAAATGGTAGGCTAATTAATTAACATTATGTGTCTTATTTCATCATTTCCATTGCTGTAGGCATGATCACAGTTGGTGGTCCTAAAATTAAGATTTTTTTTTTTTTTTGGTGCACTTAATTTTAAAGAATGAAAACATTCTACTTAATTTCAGCAACGAAAATAGATTTCAAAATTAAATGCTCTGTTATTAAATACTTGCATTTAAAAACCTATTTCTTTAAAGATTATTGTGAGGGATAATGCATTTTATTACAATTCTAAGCTAATACTATTTGGAACTGTTGTATAAACACTGGCATAATAACATTTGTTTTGCTTGCAGAGTTTGGCTAGAGAAAAAAGGTACATTTTCTAGGTGCTTTATACCAAGAAATAGGTATACCAATATTTGCATACTGTATTTGACTAATTTCTCTTGGTGCATAACTGGACCCATTTACAGTAGAGATTATGTGCTGAAAGACAGGGACCACTGATCCATGGCAAAGATTGCTTACATTCCATACTGTTCCAGTCTGTTTCATTGTGTTTCTGTTAAACTGTTCTCCGTATTTTTCTGAGGACTGAGATGGAAATCTCTAAAAAAGTTAGAGATTATGTGCTTTTGTTGAACATTAGTTGTCCTCCCTACTGGTGGATTTTGGACCCATAGAGAGCCAGGCTGCATCGCTAAGATACCCTTTGACCTCGGTGCAGCAGGGTATTGCACTGTCTGAAAAGGTAAAAGCTGTCCTTGACCTTGAAAGCCAGGGGCATGTTCCAACCTCTATTTCTGGGATTCAGTGTAGTAGAGGTTTTTTTTTTTTTTAATGTGTGGGGTTTTTTTTGGGTTTTTTTGTTTTTTTTGAAGGGTTTAAATAATGTAACTTAACTGTAATAAACAGAAACCCATTTCAAAATTGTAACTTTATTGAAACTGAAATCTGTGAAATAGCCTGTTTCTTAAAAGAATATGCAAAAACTGATAACTTTTAGTGCAATTCTATATGCATGGTTTATGTTAGAAGTATTAAGAGAGAAGAAACTAGGTTTTATCCATATTAGTTCATCACCTTTTCCCAACAGGAAAGAGATGGACCAGATGCCAATGAAAATGAAAGCTGTTTCAATTTTTAAATCCTCATTGACCAAGTCTGGTTATTATCTCCCTCTGATCTGTTCAGTGCATCCACTGGGTCAGATTTTGCCTTTCTCCACTTCTACCTGCATCAAAGTATTACAGAACTATGATAGCATTTAGTATATTCAGGCATGGGACGTTGAAGCCAAATATGAGCAAAACATCTGCCTTTCTGAAACTTCTTTCCAAATTCAGTTTAGAGAGTATTGTGTGTAAGGTGCGTCCATACCACAGCTTGTATATTGCCTTTAGCATGTCTGCGCTGCACCTGAGGACAAACAAATTTTGACGAACTGAAGGACGTGCCTTTGGGCCTCATTGCAAGGAGAATTTTAGCACAAACACAATGCCCTTCCTCACCAGTCTCACAAGACCTTCATCATTACATGAAGAAATAACTACGTGAGCATCCCTGTGGGTGTTTATACAGTGCTGTCTGGTAATATTCCTACTACCAGGCTGCACAATCTCAGCAACACAATCAGGTAAACACTTCCTGGCTTCCTGACTTCCACAGATAGAAGGAAGTGGAAAGATACAGCCTTAAGGAGAGAGGTGTTACACCTCCCAACTATAATATTTATTTTAAGACTGTCTGGAAGATGAACAGAGCTGCTAGGGTGTTGTTTTTCTAGGACAGAGACAAAAGCTGCTGATGGGATCATATTAACTCTCTGTGTACGTAGTATTCCTCATAAGGGATACAGGTTTAGGAGGGAAATAAAACTTTTACTACAATGCTGGGGCTTACCTGTCTCCGTTTATCTGTGACAGATTATGAATTCAGACCTGCTCCATACTCTTGCAAGTAAGGACTTAGATTACTCTTTTCTCAAGTAACCCAGCCTAATGACTGAGAAGTTTTCCAGGAAAAAGTTGGGATGATTTCATATGCCAAGTCTTCAGTGAGCAGACTGGAATAAGATATTTTAGCACTTAAGGATACGAGAAAGCGTAGAGGGATGCAAACCTGGAGAGATTTCCAGTGTGATTCTGTGGGATGCTAGTCTTACTCCACTATATCCATACCATGGAAATGAGTGGTAAAATGAGTTATTTAGAAACTACAGTGACAGGATTACTTACCACTTGCAAGATTAGAAGACCCAGAAGCTTTTCCGTTTGCTTGCTTTTTTAGATATTACTAAAAAATATGAATATTTCTTCCTTTTGATCTCAGCTCTACTGAGTGATTCAAACTACCTGAAATTGAAGGAGCCACCTGGTGCACACCAAAGGTTCTGCCTAGAGGCAATGGAATATACACATATACTTTTCAGAGTTATATGTAATATCATTAAGAATACTGAAAGGCAGCAATTTATATAAACATTTTTGTCATTGTTTGACTGCATCAGAGAAGGAAGTTACTGTATATTGTATATTCCGTGACTCTTTATTGACCTGTCATTTTGAGAGATTATGAGAAATCAGAATGGCCACAATTGTACCTTCCAAACTTCAGTGAAAATGCCATTGCTGGTTTGCTTTGCAAGCTTGAGAACAGCTCTCTGTTGAATGCTAAAGAACCACAAGCCTTACAAAATGAGGTGAGATATTTGATGCTGCCTGAAAAAACATGCTGACCAAGACAAATTTTGCAGAGAAAAATCTAAAGAATTTCAGATTTCTGTATAAAAAGGATGGTATTCTTCACAGTCTAGACAATCTTTTGTAGATGGTCTTATCTTTTATCCCCAGAAAGGCTTTTGTTCTAAGCAAATATATTTTACCTAAAGTGGGGACAGTTTAGCTAGATTACTGTTACATGGTCCTGAAGGGTACAGGTTTGCAGAGGACAAATACAATCAGACCTGCTGAGCTTGATACAAACTGGTATCACAGGACTATAACCCAAAGATTCAGCTAAGAAAGGAAGAATATTGTAATTAAGATACAAGTACTAATTAGAAACTGAAGGAAAAGACTTCATAAAAAAATTAGAAGAGGTTTGTTAGAGAGACTAGGAGGGAGACGAAGCTGTTGCCTACTTAAATTTATCAGCATTTTTAAGAATAAACTGTCTGTCCCATATATGTTCATCTTCTTTAACTTAGGATAGAGTATAAGTTTTTCTCTCATTCTGTTGTAGACTTCGTAAAAACTGAGTATACTCATATGAATGTTGGAAGGATAATAGGTGTTACCATATGTGACAAGTGCCTTTTGTCAGTATGAGGCCTTGAACTTGCTCGAAGAATAGGAGGAGTTCTGGAAGGAAATGGGGAGCCAAATTACCTTTCAGGGTCCCTTGAGTGAACCCTGCTGAAAAAATTACAAGTGGCTGACTTTTCAGGCTGGGTGGTGTCATATGCATGCAGGGATTTAAGGTTTGCCAGGAGACCGGATAAAGAAACTTTATTTTCTTTATGTGCCCTGATGTGTATTACCTAGTTAACAAAAATGAAACATTTTCCTTAATCTAGAGGATACAGAATATCACTATACCTAAGAAACATTAAAAATCATGGCACATTTTCTCTTTAGTCATCTTACTTTAAGGCTTCAAATTGAATGTGAACATGATATTTTTAATCTTGTTACAGGTCAGGAATTCAATGCATTGACTTTGCCACAGGTCAGGATTTCAATGCATTAACCCAGGTGTGTTTAGGAGAGCTTATGTGACCACACATGGTTCAGGGCTCTCTAAAGACGGTCTTATCAGAGTCTGGTTGCTGAAACACAAATGTTACATCATGTGGTTGGAATAACCTTTTGTTCTTGTTCAGGGAGTGGGAAAGGAACAGTGGAAATTTTGCCACAATATTTCACATTTAGAATTAAATCACGGCTGGGGAAACACAGAACATAACTGTGATTGAGCAAAAAGAAAAGATGAAAATTTAAAAGCAATTTATTTGTCTTGAACATTAAAGTAAGGCAGTCATTACAGACCTGGAATCAGGGACATACTTTTCCTCATCTATTCAAAAATTATGTATAGCTCAGGGAACCTCCCTGAATAATTATTCTGGAAGCTTTTGCACAGGTTCCACTATGTACTGAGAATAGCCTTGGGGAATTTAAAACCTAAATAACAATGGTTAATAACAATAACAAATAACAAAAGGATTAAAAGAATTAGAGTCAGTCAGCAAGGTGAGTGTTGACAAAGGCAACAACAACAACTCCAACAGTGGCTACAGTAAGTTCTGAGCACTAGAATGAGCTGGACAGGGAGCTCCTAGAGGCAGGGAAGCTGGGCAACAACTGAGAGACCCGAGTCACCAGACCCTGAGCCAGACAGGATCCCCTGGAGAAGCAATGAGCAATGGCAGTCGGTGACTTCCCACTGCAGGGGACAGGGGCACCCACCTGCCCACCCAACCTCTGTCCTGAGGAATTCATTGCCTGCCAGGGGCTTGAATCAGAGATGTCACAGAAAGACTGCCAAGGCTTCTCAACACCTCTGGCTATTACCCCCTGAACATCTTTCATGTAGGCACTGATGAAAACAATGGTGAATTTGAAACCATCATCCATGGTTTCAGAGCTCTGGGGACACTGGACAACGTTCTTTGTGCTGAGGTAGTTTTCTCCTTAATACTACCAGTTAAGGTAAATGTTGAGAGAAAAACTGATTTCCCAAATAAATGACTGGCTATGTTGCTGGTGTTGGCAACAGGGCTTGGTTTCTGTAGCCATGGAACCCTGTCTGCTGGCAGTTGATAGGGAGAGATGAGCTCCTCCTCACTCCTGTCATCACTCAAGCATAAGCAGGAAATACACAGGAGATGAAAGCAGGGTCAGCCCACTTGGAATGAATGTTGCTTTTAACACAAAGCCAGGAGGAGTGGGCCATACCCCAGAGGGCTGTGCAGCCCTTGAGAGGGAACCCGACAGGCTGGAGAGATGGACAGGGAGGAACCTTGTGAAATTCAACCAAGACAAATGCTCATGGTTCTGTGCCTGGGGAGGAATAACCCCAGGCACTAGCACAGGCTGGAGTGAACCTGCTGAGAAGCAGCTCTATGGAGAAGTACCTGGGGATCCAGGGGATAAGAACCTGTCCCAGAAGTGCCCTTGTGGCCATGAAGGCAAATGAGATCCTGGGGTGCATTAGAAGAGTATTGCCAGAAGGTAATGGGAGATGATCTCGATGCTCTGCTCAGCCCTGGTGAGGTCTCATCTCTGGGCTCCTCAGTAAAAGAGAGACATGGAGCTCCTAAAATGGATCCTGTGGAGGGCTGTGGAGATGATAAGGAGGTTTGAGCTCATGAGGACAGGCTGAGGGAACTGTGCCTGTTCAGCCTCCAGAAAAGATGATTGAGAGAGGCCTCATCAATGTTTATATGAAGGGAGGGTATAAAGAGGATGGATCTGGGTCTTCTTCACGGTGCTGAGCAATAGGATGAGGGGCAAAAATAAGGAACTGATGCACAGGAAATTCCATCTGAATATGAGGAAAAATTTTACTGTCTGGGTGACCATGCAATAGAACAAATTCCTCAGAGAGGGTATGGAGTCTTCCTCATTGGAAATACTCATAAACTAGCTGGACATAGTCCAGTGCAATGAGCTGTAGGATGACCCTCTTTGAACAGGGAGGTTGGACCAGATAACTCTCTGTGGTCACTTCCAATCTGACCCTGATTAGTATCTTGAGGTATCCTTGGCCTGGGGAAAGGTAAAGGAAGGCCGTTGAAGGACTAATGGATTTGCAAGGAAGAAAGTATGAAAGCAATGGATGTTATGACTCAATACAGACAGACTTAAGTCTAAGATTAAAGACTTCATATGTGTGATGCAAGCGAATTTTACTTTCAAAAGGGGAAAAGAAAAAAAATGTGGAACCGTATTGTCAGGCAAAAACACATACATAGATAAAGTAGTGGTGCATAGCTCAGTAGAGCTCGATGACTGTTCAGTATTCATAAGCAATTCACTTCCACTAGTAGCTTTAAAATGCTAATTTCATGTTCGTAGACATATATGCCAGCTCTTCAGTTCTGTGTCCACTTGACCAAAGTTATAATATTTTCCTTTCAGCTAAGGGAAATTTTATATGGAAGAATGCAAATACAAGAATTTCATGCCCCAGGCCTGAATTTTTATTCTAACCAATTCTCTCTTGCCCCTTCTCAGCGCATCACACTAGATTTTATATGCAAATGTATTGAAACAGTGTAGCTTTGGTTCCCCCTCTGGTGGAAATGAGCAGAACTGCAAATGCTGCAAAAGTGTTTTGTGGCCAATGGTCAGATCAACAGCCCAGGAAAACAACCCTTTTGTTCCTTTCCTGAGCCCTTACCTCATGTTGTTTTGTGCTAGCTGTGCTTTTTTGTTATTCCCAGCGTTATAAAGCTGCTCTGAAAAAAAAGACACACACACACACACACACACACACACACACAAACAAACAAACAAAAAACCAACAACAAAACAAAGCAACCAACCAAACAAAAAACTTACGGTATGTAACAATGACAGAACAGCCATATTTCTGTGTTGTTACTCCAATGACCTATGGAAAGTAGTAAAGAATGCTTTCTCCTCCAATTGGCTACAGATATGAACTAGACATGGTTTCATGAGTCATAGTAACAGGCAAGAAAAAACACTCTTAGATTGTTTTAATAGGAGTTTCCATTATCATCACCATGTATAAGATAATATCCCTATATCCCTTGCCTTTGCCTTGAAAAGACTAGTAGAAATTTATATATTTGGCTATAGGAAATGTGCATATGGAACCATTTAAAAAAAATACAACGAACTCTTTTTCCTTTTATAAGTTTTCACAAAGAGGTACAATAAGAGAAGTGTGATAAGACCCAATTAAAATTTTTAAATGATTGAAGATGTTCCAGAAAATAACAGAGAAATTTCTGTTCTTACTTCATAACAATCAAGATTTTAAAGAATAAGGATGTAGACTGAACATCATAAACATTTTTTCAGCTGGAGATTATACAAAACAATACTGCAATAGTAGTTCTTGGTTTTGTATGCCTTTCTTTATAGGACCCATATTCCTTAATAAAAAATTACATGTTGTACAAGAGAAACATATACATGCTAAATAAATCTAAAATTTCCTTATTATGTGGAGGTTTTGCTGAAAACAATGTCTACCTCATTCTTGAATTTTCAAAGTGCTTTATCTTCCCCGTGACTAGAAGTAAGCATTTAATGCCTGTGTAAAACTAAAGTTGAAATGTCATCTTCTTTTTCTCTGAAAATTGGAGCAGAGCTCTAATCCAGAGTCTTGACAGTGAATAATGCTCCATGAATTCCCTGATCATATTATAGACTTGTGAAACTCAGAGACAAACTTATGAAAAAAAACAAACCCACCTTCAAATTCAAACTTAATACCTTTTCTACTTCTGAAATGACTTTTTAATGTTCTAAACTTACAACATCACTTTGAGAAAAATTTCAGACTACTGTTAAATCCCAGAAATGTTTCTTTCTGCTTTTGCCTATCTCTTCAGCACTGCAGCTATAGTTATTTAAAACTAATTTTAAAAATGGACATAGTAGTTGAAAAAAATCCAAAGCAACAGAATACTTCAAATGGGATTTGCTCCATGGCTAGAGAAACATTGCAAAAATTATATTAATACTACATTTCAGGAAACAGGTAGCAGAACACAATTTAGTCAGAAGGGCAAATGAAAGACAAATTTCAGAGAAAACAAAACAATAGGTGCTAGGCATAAAAAAAGATAAATGATATTAAGAGAAAGTTAAAAAAACCCCAATCAGTATATGGTTATGGCTTGAATAACATATCAGGAAGCATTTTTAAAAAGTACTCTAATGTCAGAAGACACTAAATAACTGGAAAAACTTCATCAGGCAGGTGAATCATAGTGAGTAGAAATTCTAGTAGATAGAATTAAGTAACAGTGGAAACTTAATTTTTCCTTTAGCATCTATGTTTTTGGAATAGACCCAGGTTTCTAACCCCATCAAGAGCTTACATAACAGGTAGAATATTTTAAGAGCTAGGAAAGCATCTGCCTTCTGGGTAGATTTAATGAACAAGAAATTGAGTTGAACACAAATTTAGTGCTCTCAAAAACTGAAAACCCAAAGGTTTTGTGGCATCTACACATAGACATATATAAAAAAAAGTTTATATCAAGAATATCTGTTCTTCCTTTCTCTATAATAAACTGCACATAAAAGGAGACTTTTGATGACCTTTGGTGATGCTTTCACAGTCATAGGGTGAAGCAAACAGAAAACACAGCAAAGAACCACAGACAGAGTAACAGAAGGATGGTAATCTGGCCCAGAAAAGGTCAAATGGTAAAGTAAAAGAACTTCTGAAAGCTCTTGCTTTGAAAGAGGGAGCAAACATATTCTCTGTTGTTTGTTTCTTTCTATGATCAGGCTCATGGCCTCTACAAATAAACAAGTGTTCATTAATGAAATACACTGTGCTAAATCTGTGTTTTCTCCAAAGGTAAAAGACTAAAAAATCTGAATTTTTAGAGTTTTGTCTATCAAGCGGTAATGATCTTATTTTCAGTTTGCAATAGAATTCATGTAGTTACATTTTTTTAGTGCAGCTGTCATGTCAAAAGCTTCTGCTTTTAAAAGAAATATTCACCACAGAGAATATATGGGACGTTGGTGTTTATAAAACCTAAAGTAGCAGTTTCTCCAGAAATAAAAAGAAACATTATTTCTCAACTGCAGAAATTTCACAGCCAGAAAGATCTGAAGGCAGTTGGAAAGCTGTATGACAGGAAGGAATCACAGAATCACAGAGTCATAGAACGGTTCAGGTTGGAAGGGACCTTAAAGATCACCTGTTCCAACCCCGTTGCCATGGGCAGGGAACTTTCCACTAGACTAGGTTACTCAAAGTTCCATCCAGCCCAGCCTTCAACAGTTCCAGGAATGGAGTATCCATCACATCTCTGGGCAACTCGTTCCAGGGCCTCACTATCCTCACAGTAAGAGCTTCTTCCTAATATCTACTCAAGTCTACCCTCCTTCAGCTTAAAGCCATTCCCCTCAGTCCTCTCACTACACGTTGTAAAAAGTCCCTCTCCAGATCTCTTTTAAGTCCCCTTTAGGTACTGGAAGACATTCTACAATCTCCCTGGAGCTTGATAGAATCCAGGCTGAACAACCCCAAACTCTTTCAGCCTGCCCTGTCTTCACAGCAGAGGTGCTACAACCTTTGCTCTTTGATCACCTTTGTGGCCTCCTTTGGGCTCACTTCAGCAGTTCCCCATCCTTATGCAGAGGACCTGGATGCATCACTCCAGATGGGGTATCAGTAGAGCAGTGGGGAGGAGGACAACTCCTCCCCTTGCCCTCTGGCCATGCTGCTTTTGATGCAGCCAAGGACACAGATGGTTGTGGGCTGACATTGCTGGGTCATGTTGAGCTTCACATCAAGCACTACCCCCCAAGTCAGTCTTTGTTCTCAGGGCTTCTTTCACAGACCCATGTTTGGAATAGCCTGACCCAGGTGCAGGACCTTGCACCTGGCCTTGTTGAACTTCTTGAGATTTGCAAAAGCCCAGCTCTCAAGTCGGCCAAGGCCCATCTGGATGGCATCCAGAAGGGAGTGCTGTCCTAATGCAAATGAGGACCTGCATGGCTATGAAGCTGTGCAGCTATTTCCATTACAAGAAATACCCAAATACATGTGCAGGTTGCAACCTGGTGCTTGCCCCTAATCCTAGCTCTAACTCTAGTCTTTGTTTGATGATATTATTTTAAAAACTCATACAATATAAATTGTTCCTAGTTACATTGATCCATGTGTCAGTTTTCCCACTGCAAATTCTACATAATGAAAGTCCCAAGAAGGATGACTATTTTGAGAGTTATTGATCTCAGACAACTTCTTAGCGTACAATACAGAATTATTTTGCCTAAATATTTTCTCAGTGTCTTCTGATTCTGATATAATTAAAATTATTCTGAGCTAGCTACATATTTACTTAATATTTAACTAAATATTAGAATTGTCCATGGACAGTGCAAAGTTAACTGTCAAACTGTCAAGACATCTATTGTGTAAGAAGCCAGGATATATCCTTTGCTAATATAATTGCTATATTCCCTTTGTGATTTAATGCTGACATGTATAGAGAAAGCAATAGATTCTAGTCTTGTGCTTGCTTAAGAAAAATATTTTCCTTTATTATGCGAGTTCATTCTTTGATATGCAGCATGAAACATCAATAACAAAGTAAGGGAAAACAAGTAAATTAAGCCATTTTTGTTTAAATATAATTTGTCAACTAAAGGATCAAAAAGCACTTTTAAGAAAGCACTGTATCCACTGAGTACACACTGAAGTTGAATGGAGCCTTTCCACAGAATTCTCTGGGCTTTGGATCAAGGCTTAAAGAATTAACTCTTATTAGCACCCCAGTGAAGTAAAATATGACTGGGAAAAGTAAAAAGTAGAAGAGATACTTAAGTTATGCACTCTGATACAATAATACTATGAATAGAACAGAAAAAATATAAAGTCTTATGACATAAAGACATAAAGTCTTATGTCATGTGCCTCAGATATGTTGCCAGTCATAAATCACATTCATTTTAAGGCCTTGAAGCACCATAAATCAATAAGTGCTTCTAGTATTAGAGGATTACGAAGAGTACTAAATGCACAGGATAGAACAAAGTTAACCTGTTGGACTTCTGTTTGCAGAATAATGTAAGAGAAATAGAAAAGACTCATCCACTGAATGTAACTCATCATTTTTATTGACCATCTTGAAGAAAAAAAATCACTGTTTGTCTTGAGGAAACTATATTTGGTTATTTAAAACAATTTACTTGAAAGTAGCTGTGAAACATTAAGGACAGCCTGAAAAAGAAAGCTTTCTACTTAACATCCTGGCAGAATTATCTGATTCAGTGGTCAAATACTCAATACTCAGAATAATAGACTTCAGAGATGTTTTATTTGATTTACGGTAATTTTCTTTTCTTTTCAACTCTTTAAAAAACAGCAGCATATTGACATAGTTTAATATCCCGTGGTTCAAACCAGTTCCAGGCATTCTATGGAACAGTTCTAATCTATAAAATATGATCTTCTTTCTACAAATCATTACATCCATGAGTAACTTTATGTACAAGAGTTATTCCAGGGATTTGCAGGGACTCTTTACACCTCCTCCCTTAATCATTCACAGAGTGTGTACACTAAAGGCATACAGGTAAATGCTTGTCTGAATAATGCATCAAATTAAAAGGCTAAGGTGTTTCAGATTCACCTGTAGCTTTCATAAAGGTACTGTGACTTTTTAAAATCATACTGATTGCAGGACATAACAGAATTCATGCAGTGAGTAGAAAGCAACACTGAAGAAAAGAGTGGAGAAACATGTCTTGAAGTTATCAATATTTGTTAAACTGTGTGAATGATATTTCATACCAACAGTACGAGGAGAGTAGAAATCAGTTCTGTGGTAGCAGGACTATGACGACAGAGTAGGATAGCTGGAAACGACAGGCAGGAGCTGCTTAGAAAGAGAAGAAAGAGGGTGATTTAGTGATACACTCGACTGGGAGAGGTGGTTCCCCATGTCAGTGCCATAAAACCGTTTGGAGCGCAGATAGCTGATGCAGTGATGCTGAACTGTGGCAGCGACTGTGGAGTGATACTGTGGAATGATAGATGTGGTTGCTCTTGGCACCACTGACAGATAATTAGGGAAATTGGCAGGGCTGGGGGGAAGAAAGCTGAAATCTATTGTGCACATAAAGAAGATGAAAACCTGTTGTTGGGAGGAATATAAGAGCTTTTCTCTTCTGTAAGTAAGGAGGGAATTGAAAGCTCTCTGATGAAGGTAAGAACTTAGTGTCAGAGAGTGGAGGGTAACCTGAAGGATGACGATTTGCCAAGCTTGAGCCTGCTGCCTTGTAGAGAACTTGCCATTTGTAAATGAGGAGCTTTCAACAGGGGAGAAATATAGAGGCAAAAATACAATTTGGTGTCTGCAAAGGCGGGTGTTACAGAGATTCATGAAAAACACTGGCAAAAAATGCAGTGTAAGGCTGAATGCTGTGATCTTTTCTAAGATGACTTGGAACTTAATCAAAGTTAACCACAACAGTTCTGTTTTAGCTGTAATAATAATAATAATAATAATAAACATGGCAATGTACCTTAGAGTCTTTTAAAGAACTTCCTCTGGAAATTGCATGCCCTAACTGCCTCTCTCACTGCTGAAATCTGCATTAAGTGACCTCCCCTTTGGACCTTTCATATAGATACTGAAGTGGACAGGAATGTCTATGTAGATTGGAGTGTCAAATACTGAAAGAAAACACAGAACCCAAGAATAGCTGTGCTTGTTCAGGCCAAAGGATCCTCCTACTACTGTACCCCTAGTAAGTGGAGATAGGGGCAATGTGGCTGGCGGGCATAGAAGAACCTAGACTCTATTTGCTATTACTGTATTAAATCAGGTTGCTTTCAATCACAGGTTAATGAGAAAAGTTTTTATAGCCATAGCCACACTTTACTGCAGCATATGTGCATTTTCTTCACTCTCATAAGGTGTACTTAAAGAAATTCATTTAGCCTGTGTTTCTTAGCTGGGCATTCATCATTTGACTGGTAATTATAATGACTGTTCTTTGTGCTTGGACTCTTTAGGGAGTGGGCTAAAGGTAAAGCACCTTGTATTCTTTAGGTGTTTATACCCTATTAATTTCATTGAAAGTTAGACAACTAATTAGAAGGTACATGCCTGAAAACCTTTGATAAGGTAGGCCTTTGTTTCTGCAAACAGATGCTATGGTGCTGAGAGTACTGCAACAGAGCGAAGTTAAAGAGTGGATGGTTTTGTACATATGCAAATAATTGGACCTTAGATAGTCCAAGACTTTCTTTTTAAAAGCCCTGCAAAATACTCTGCAACTCAGTGAAGTTACCCAAGCTCAGCAGATCTCAGTTCTCTAGCCACTTTCAGTTACCAACATCTGTCTCTTTTCAAGACACAAAAGATAATAATAATAAGATACAATTTCAAGATGTTTGTGGAAATACAGGACCAGATAACTAAAACTTAATAGAAAGATGGAAAAAAAAAAAGATGCAGAGAGAAATGTATATGATAGATTTCAATTTAATTTCTATGCAGTGCTCATATACATTCTTCTGGATTAGGAAGGGAAGCAAAACATTTTCTTGGGTTAAAGTACAGTAAGATCTGTTTTCATGACTATCTAAACTTCCTTGTCTCAGTAATACAGATATACTCTATACTACATTCCACAAGTCCAGACTGAAAATTAATCTCTTTGAAACTTTCTTTTTGTCTCCTATTTCTGGCTCCAGATAGCAAGGAGAAGTATATTTGAATAGAGATTTTGATTCTTTTGGGGCTATTTAGATGTGCAAGTCTACCAAAACACGCTTGGTCTAAACAGTGGTTCCCCAAGAAGGCTGTGAGACTTTCTATTTTATTACTGAACTGAGTCTACAGTTAAAATGGTTTCCTTGCTTCTTATGTACAATTTTCTCATGGTTACACTGGGGAGCAAAACCTGATTGTGTAATAAAATTTACTTAGTATGCAAAATTCCAGATATGGATTCAATGAAGGTGCTCAAATAGAATTTAATGGTGATGATGAGTGACAGATGAGAAAACAGCTCCCTCTTCTAAACCTGGACTAGCTCAATGAAGCCATTGAATTGTAGGTGTTCATTAATTTTAGAAATGCCAGTGATTGCTTAAATATAGTAAATTCAGTAAAAAAACATTATATGCAGGTTTAAAAAATGCAAATCACGAGCTTTCTCAGAGAGAACTGCATGGTGTTTCTTTTTCAAAGAACATATTTTCTGTACGATTCATGTAGTCAATGCACTGTGTGAGCTGTGATCCCTGTGGCCAACTACCAGCAGGGTGCAGATGGGTTAGTTTGGCTGATAGTGAGGTGCACACAGTGCTATGGATTCTCTCATGAGCAAAACAGAATCAACTTGAAGATTTTTTTACTGTATCTTGTTGCCAGCTAAACCAATTTTCCAATTGTTGATTTGAATATTCAGTGAGAAGGACAATGTGCTCAACAAACCAAACACTTAGGAAAAGACTTGGCCCTTGCTTTCCTCAGGTTCAGCTTAAGTCAAACACCGCTCCACCCCACCTCCTATGCTCGAGTTTCCTCAGTTTTGTTCAAGTGTAGCACCCAGTCCTCCCCAGTTCCTTTAGAGAGGAGATGGGAAGCACAGGGTCCAGGACTAGCACAGAACCCTTAGCACAGAACCTGCTTCTCCTCGGGTGACCCACAGCTGGGGTCCCTCAGGGCTGTTTCTGCTGCAGGGCAGGTCACACATCGCTGAGGTTTTGGGGACAGTAAGTTGCTTACATCGCCACTGCAGCCATCTGGATTGGTTGTGACTGGCCTGGGGCACTTCATGTCCTCCTCTGGGCAGCGCTGGAGCTCCTACTATTTATACCAGTTCAGGTGCAATAAGCTCTTCTAAGACTTCAGCAGGAACTGTCATATTTTTTGCAGGTGGGGTATTTGGTTTTTTTTTTGTTGGTTTACAGACATCTGGTAGAATTTCAAATAATTTAAACAGTAAATTAAATCAAATAAAACCCTGCCACATAGGGTAGTTAAACAACAGAAAAACGCTAAAGAAGGGCTGAAGCACAAGTTTCAGTCACTTGCTAATGATTTGATTGTTTCTGCATCAGTGCATGGAAAAGTATTTAGGTGTGCAATAGGAGGCACAGCTTCCTGGATGGATATAGGTTGTGACAGGAAACTAATATATGTTAAAGATCTCATTTTGGTTTTTTTGAGAGTAATAATGGTGGATATCAAAGCTGCAGCTCAGGTGGCAATGTTTACTCTGAAGATTTAGTTCCTTTTATTTTCAGAGCTGCTACTTGGACTGCATTGTCCATCACAAAAGTAAATTTGGACATAAACCCTGATGATGATAAGGGAGATGCTAATGAAGACACTAGGATCAGGATCAAGGCCACTGTGTATGGGACAACAACTTGCTGAAATGGCTGTTTTAAAAGCCTGAGGTGAAACATATATAACCAGTATTTTCCTTCTGTGAACCGATAACCATATTTTTCTTGTTAATGAGAAGCGCAGTCTTTCTGAACTTGAATTTTTCAACTGGATGTATAGGGTTCCTCTTCTTCCCCTTGCCCCCAGTTGCTATCCTACTTTTAGACAACTATACAAAGATTTTCTTTTCATTTTGCAATTTGTGGCAATGAATAAATACCCTTACTCAGATTAGGGACCAATCAAAGTTCCGCTAATTCTTTTGCATTCAGGAATATTTTTCAATTAAATCCCTTGATGTGTAAAAGAATATTCCTTTCCTCACTACCTGTATGAAACCCTCCAGCAGTCCTATGATTTTATCTATTACATGATTTCTACAGTTACATTTTGATAATGAAATTTTGTCTGAAGAGAACACTTAAACTAACACTACCTTTTTTTAAAGAAAACTTGCCCTCAGTGCTGCACTGGATTCAGGTATACACAACTGTATTGTGCTTTAGAAAAAGGCAGTGGTTGTAAAAATAAATTATTTTAGCATAACTGCCTGTAGAAGTTATTTATGCTGAAGTATTTTACCTTTCATTTGCAAGGGGCAAAAATATTTCTGCTCAGCTGTACTGAGTAACTCATTAAAATGTGGCAACACCTCCAAAGCCTAAGCCCGCTCTGGCTTCCTGCTCTGAGCAGCTCAGTCCAGGTGCTCATATTTATAGGATAACAAGCTAATGTAGTCATAGGGTTAATCTTATGTTGCCTCAGATGTATGGGAATTAATGTGTTTATATGTAGGTTCACAGAAATAGCTGATAAGTATAATTTAATATCAGTAAGTATTGGAGGCAAAAAAAGCTACACCAGCTTATCAGTAGACTGTGCCTTACAGTAGTTTTATGCAGGGAACCAGTGCATGTTTGTGTGTGCACAAATAGCACAAACAAGTTACACTGGGAAATTCCCTAAACTCGGTAGTGAGCTCATCCAAACACTCATCTCCTAAAAGAACAGAAATACAAGTCCTAAGAATGCCTCATTAGTGGTTACATATGCATAACTAAAGCACATACAAGTTTTGATGACTTTTTAACGTCACTTAATGGGAGAAGCAGAGGCCGCAAAAATCTTGCCTGCTAAGCCACAAGTGATAAGTAGCTCTAGAGTGCCTCAGGCCTTTACATATTTCCTGTTGGTTTAGCTGGAGCTGTAGGAATAATCTTTGACTGTTTTTATACTGTGACTGCATGACTGGTTTTTATTCTAAATGCTGCTAAACTTGTGGTTTTGATGTGCCTGATCTGGCACCTTATTCACTGCAACTGTTTCAAGTGACTTCCTGGGAACAAAATCACAAAGCAAAAGGCTTTTCCATGGGGTTTATCCTTAGATCATCGGAGAGCTTAATAACTATTGATGTTCCACTGTTATTTTCCCGTTATTGTCTTATAAGGACGTAATATGGGGTCCATTTTACATATGGAACAGAAGTTCAGAACATTTCAGATTAAAAAACCAGAGCCACGATAGAAGGAAACCAGGATTTTGGATTTCATGCTCTTTAGCACATTCTAACTACCAGCAGCTGTGAGGGATCAGTGCCAGGCTGGTGGAGCACAGCTATTTTTTGGTACTTGCCGCAATCAGTGCTCCGCTGGGTGGGGGTAGGTGCGGCTATTCAGGTGCAGCCTGGGAGGAGCTTTAGGAGCTTGCAGTGATAAAAGGACTGTGAGACTGCGCAGAATGTTTTAGGGTTTCTTGCCACTTGGATGCATTTGTGGACCTCTGTCCTGATCGGACCTACTACNTTTTTTTTTTTTTTTTTTTTTTTTTTTTTTTTTTTTTTTTTTTTTTTTTTTTTTTTTTTTTTTTTTTTTTTTTTTTTTTTTTTGGTTGGTTATTTTTGTTTTTGGTTTTTTAAAATTTTTTTTTGGTTTTTTGTTGTTTTGGGGTTTTTTTGTGTAAAAAACCTTCTGATTCTGGGAGAGGTTCTTTTTAGAAAAGTGGCTGAGAAGTGCCTGGGGAGTTTGAACGTAGGATAGGTGAGTAATCCGTATGTGATGTTGCGTTTAAACTGCCTTTACCTGCCTAATGGAAAATACTGATTATGGAATGATGCACCAAGATGAAAGAGATGAGTCTATAAAATTCTTCCTCTTCTTCAAGTGTCTGAAGTGACAATGCTCAGGGAATGGTTTGCAGTTCTTTTGTGAGAGCAAATAGCCCATGCTTTAAGGCTGTGCAAAAGTTTGTTATATTTGTTATAATGGGCTAGCCAAAATAACTCTGTGGAAATAGCACACAAGAAAATATGTGCTTTTTCTGTGTGAGGATGCTTTCTGGGTTAATCCTTGGGGCAGCAAGGGACCTGGTTTCTTCCTAGCTGTGTGTTGTCTGCTTCCTCTAATTTTTAGAGGAGTCTTCTAGTCCTTTGAAGAGCTCCGATGTTTAAGGTTTCTTGCATTTAGCTTTTGCATGTTTTTCTTTTACAAGTCCGTAATGCTTTCAAAATATTGACAGAAATTGCCTGATGCTGGGGAGAGTTGTTTGCTAAATAAAAAGTTTTATTCTAGAGTTCAAGTATGCTAGAAAAATTCAGTGGATTAGTTGTTGCACTGTGCTTAGCAAATCAACGTAATTTTACTGTAATTTTTCCTTTCTGAAGTTTGTGAATTTTTTTTTTTTTTAAGCTCTTTAGCCTGAAGGGGGTACTTGACAGGAGATATATAATCCAAAAGTGAAATTCTGTGAAACTCTCAACTATCAATGAGAAAATATTTTAAAGGTTTTTTTTTAAAATTTCTGTTTAGAGTGAATGTTATAATAAAATGACCTTCATTGTGCATGGTAAAATCAATGCTCTTTTTAATGGCTTGGTACATAATTCTTTTGAAAAGGAATGGAGAAATGAACGCTTTCTTGTTGTAGTCTTTCGAATACTCCAAGTGGCCACAAAATCCATGTTTTTCTTTTTAACGGATGCCTTTTTGAAAAACCCCCCTAGTTGTTTGGGTTTTCTCCGTTGGACCATGGAAGCTAGCAATGGAAAAGAGTTAAATCGTTTGGTCACCTAATGCCCCTCACTTGCATTAGGTTATTTGCTATTGTACTCTTATTTTGTCAGGTTTCTTTTCAAGTGAGACCTATTCGAGGACTTGAGCTCTTTCCTCTGAATGATATCTCCAAAGTTTAAAATTATCTGATTATTACGCATAGTTTTCTATTTCACAGTTTAAACTTTTATTTACTTCAATTTCATTTAGCATTTCTTAGTGAAAGCTTCTTAGTTATGTAGAACAACGTTCAGCTCCTGGTTAGAAGTTAGATTATGTTTATTTTTTTCTCTAAGAGTTATGTTTCCTACTAGTCTTTTGTCCTGATCCAAAAAACCTAAATCAAGTCAATATTTAAGAAGACTTTCTGTTCTTACTCTTGAATTAATTCAGTCAATTTAGCGCATGTGCTGTCTCCCACATATTGTTTGCAGTTTGGTTTGAATTATGAGTAGCTTGTATTTATTTATTTATTTGTTCTTGAGCCCAAGTCCTGTAGCAAGCTGCTGGTGGTAGCAACTGGCAACCGCTGGACCCTACAGAGCCCTCGAATGCATGGGAGTTGTTTTCGATGAACATTGTTTCATGGAGTAATGTACTATCGAAGGAAGTGAGTTTTGGTAGGATTGTTTTGAGGTTTTCTAAACTAGGATATTTCGACAAGTTCTAAGATGTTTACTTCCTCTGTTGTTTTGTAGCTTGTGAAGCCTTTCATTGTGCTTTGTCTCTTGCTTAATCTTTCAACTGTCTATTCATGCGAAAGCAGTATTTGTTTTAGTTTTATAGGGGTTTCACATTTAGTTGCAAATTTTCAGGCTTGTCCCATCTTCCCCTACACTATTTTCCCCTCTTCCCCCTGCCCCACACACATTTCCCCCTTTTGTTTTTCCAGTCAATGCCTTCTGGGGTTTTTGTGTTAATTCAGAGACATCATTACTCTAATTTCACAGAAACTGGGGAGAAGTTTTTCTGTAACAGTTTCTTTTTTCCCACCCCTTGCTCTCTTTGTTTTCTCTCTCACCGATGGCAGAGAGAACAGGATCACCAAAATGGCAAGGTAGGAGGTTGCTCATACCCATTTCTGTTTGTTTTCCCTACACTGCCAAAATAGATTTGAATGAACTTTCAGGTTCTCTTAATTATGCTTTCAGTAATTACAGCTGACTCCAGGGCAAGCAGATGTTAGGGAAACCCACAAACGTCAGAGCCTTGTCCAAAAAGAAGAGGAGTCCTGCAACTTCATCCGAAGAAAGGGAGAGCCCACCTGGGCACACGCCCGCGGGGTTTTGGAGGGAGCAGCCTCCTTTTTATCCAACTCTCGGGCGCACATGTCCCTCTTCCTTTCCCTGCTGGCTGCGGTCCCAGGAAGGTTCAGCCTCTCCGCACCCCCTACCCCCCCTTCNTCTCCGAACCCCCTACCCCGTATTCCCCCCTTGAACCCCAGAGATCAGAAGCTCAGGCTGGTGCGGCAAACCCTTGTGTGTTTCAGGGGCCACCAGTTTCGGGCTCCGCAACAAACCGGCTGCCCCGAGTTAGGAGAGACATTAGGACCCATTTCAGAGACGTTAACACCCGCACCTTCACCCATGAAATTGTTTGTAAAGACATTAACACACATCTTTCCTATCACAGGAGATCAAGGTTGGAAATAGGTAGCACATGAGTCTTTGTACTGACGGCAGTACAGGGAAACCTTTATCTCGGTATCATCCAGATCAAGTGGGTACAGAACAAAAGTTGTCAAGCAGGACGCATCACGTTCCCGCTCTAAGACTGACAAGGAATATGGAGGTAGCATTAACAGACAGATAACGTTTTAGAACACTTTTCTCTAGGATTAAATTTCAAAGATTTTTTTTTCCTCCACGTGGTTGCCATTGAACCCTTTAGGTTCTATATGGAGTTTATCCATTTGAATGACAATATATATGGCAGGGCACTTTGTGTAATGTGATTGCAGATTAGTCATTGTTAACAATCTGCTATTGCCAAACACAAGCACCTGCATGAAATGAATCTGCCTGAACTACTCACTCAAGCACTTCTGGGCCTGGGAGAATTTGTTTTCTGCTCCCAAAGAGAGGTACCTAAGATAAAAGAAATTACAGTGCCCTAAGGTATGAACCCTTGCAAAGGTTAAAAAAAAAGAAGTCAGAGAACAAACTTGTCTGTAGGTGTAAGACCACAAGTGAAAGGACTGCTGTCTCTAAGGGTAGTTAAATGCTTTTTTTGGAGACCAATAAGAAAGAAAAAAGCAAGCTGTTCTTAAGTCCAAAATGATCTCTTATCTCTTATCTGTAAGCTTAACATTTAGCACAAGAAAAGCTATATTTTGCTGTCTGTTGCCCATGGTGATATGTAGGTGTAAGTATGAAGAGGAAAGGAAAATCTTGTGCTAAAAATGTTTCACTGCACGTGAGGGACATGGCTGTAATGGCTGATGAAAATTGATGAATGGGAAAAGGGGTCATCTGAGTCCAGCAGCTTCTATCAGCATATGCATTTTTGAGGGAGTAGGACTTGGTGTTCATGCAGTGGCTCTTGACAGCATTGACTCTGAGGTCTGTTATGCTCTAGAACAGTCTTGCTAGATGAGTAATGTGAGACCCCATCGTTCAAACTTCAAAATTAGACGGCAAGCTCTGACTGTGCATTCGAGCACAGCAGCTCGGGGGTTTACTTGGTTGAGAGAGGTGGACATAGTAGATCTCATTCCTTGATCAGCCTAAGCATGTAACTGTTTTATTCTTCAGGCTTTCCACATACACGTGCCAGCTTCATTTGTCATGGAGCACAGTACTAACCCTTGAAGTCTTACAACTCTTGTTTTGGTTTTTTCATGTCTCTATCAATAGATTAAGCATCTCTGTTTTGAAATGAAAGTAGTTTTTATTTTGCAAATTTTGCAGTAGCTGATCTCTTAAGTGCTCACAAGCCTTTGTCTCTATTGTGAAGTGAAATGTCTTATTTCAGGTTGGGTTAGGCTAGAAAGGACTAAAATATCATTTTTCAGAATTACAAGTGTGAAAGAGCAGGCTTGTTGTCACAAAATTCTTCTGAGTGTAAGTAAAACTCACAGAGCCTGAGGTCTTTGTCTTTTCTTTGAATCCTGAAATTGTTTGGGTGTTTTTGCTTGTTTTGATTCATTAGAGGTTATTTCTGCATGTCAACAAAGCTTGATGACTAAAGTGTCAAGCTTGCAACTTTGTAAGAATTCTAAAGTAACTTTCCAAAATGCTACCTTGTCAGAAACCTACCTGAAGATATTTTAAACTCTCCCAATCTTTTTGGTAATCTGCTACAGTATTCTGATAAACACCTTTGTGACCAAAGAATTCATCCCGACATTTGCCGTGTTTAGCAAAGCTAGTACTGCTACTGTTCAAGCTGTTTTGCTGAGTTCTCGTGCAGTCAAGTGAGACTTGGGTTTGGGAAAGGAAAGCTGGAGTTTGGGCTAGAGGGAAAATTGCAGTCTCTGGAGAGCAGAAATATAGATGGAATTGTACCTCAGGCATTCCTAATTGAAGTCAGAAAACTTGAGTCAGTGTAAATAAAAAAAAAATGCTGATGGGCAGAAGTACAGAGGTTAGTCAAAGCTCCTGGAAGTTAAAGCTTTTGTGAATTGAAATACTGATTCAAGATGTTATAATAATTCCAATTTTTTCTGGTGTTTTGGGTTTTCTTGATGTTTTTACCTGAGTCTGTGGTGTTAAAGGTCATTAAAACATGACCAAATCAAAAAATCAAGTTAAAGGGTTCTTGCTGCTTTGAAAAGAAATATCTTCTATGGAACTTTAATGTATTAGTGCAATACCCTGATCTTTTGTTCTTTCTGATATTAGTATTTCTCTAGTACTGGATAAATAAGTCCAATGACTTTAGCTTCAGACAACTTTCATCTTGTTTCTTAAATGGTGACCAGTATTTAAGGCTATCTGTATATGCCAGCAATCCAGATGTTTTCATCGAGTGCTCAATGATGTGAGAATAGTCTAGATGATTGCTTTAACTCTTTTTACTAAAAGATAAACAGTACACACTAATTTTTGCAACCCATCTCTCTAGAGGCAGGAAGAGATATAATGGTCACAGAGAAATGCAAGCATATGAGTGCTCATATTAGCTCAGGCTGAGGGTCTGTGTATTGGTGTATTCTCCTTGCAGCAGTAGCTGCTGAAAGACAGAAGGAAGGAGTGGAATAAAAAGTACTTTATCTGCTCTGTTGACCACAGAGGGAAAAAAAAAGTAATTTTCTTTGGAAAGGGGGTGGAAATGTTGTGGGAGAACAGGTATCAGAATAGAACAGCTATGTAGGATTTTAGACTTTAGACTCTGTAGGCATAGCTTTGATATATGTTTTAAAAATTATATCTGTAATATTTCTTTAATGCACATGAGCTGAACTGCTAAAACAGCCTCTGTTTTTTATGCTTTCACACCAGGTTTTAAACTTCATTCTTTTCCTTTAAGGAAGAAAGGAGAGGAGACTTGTACTTAATTTTTACTTCTGACTTTTTATCAAATTTATTTTTTACTGAAGATTTTAGGGTTGGAAAATAGGTCTTTAAACAGTAGCATCCCAATAGCACAAAATCAAGGTGATAATGATTTCTATTTCAGCATTGCAGAATTAATTTGAAATTACAGGTTTGAGGCACTGAATTAATGTTTTTAGGCAGAAATTTGGAATCGGATGGTAAGTCTGTTGAAACTAAAAATACCCGTAATGTAAACTCAGCTTTTCTGAGTATTTAATTAGAAAAAAGCAAACTGCCATTATATGAAAAGCCTGCCTTTATTTTAGGGCAGTGAATAGTGAAATATAGTACTTTAGTGTTTCTCAAGTTCTGAGGAACTCATTTTTCTCACTAGATTGACTAAGTTTTAAGAACTATGAGATGAATGTTTGCTGCAGTTTTTCTATTGTGCCTAGGAGAGGTTTAGGATGAGACTGTTATTACTACTACTCTTATGTCTATTGCAATAGTAATGCCTAAACCTTGATGGAGTATTGTCTGCAAAGTTATTGTAGCAGTGGAAATCTTTTTATCAGTCGTCTTGAATATGAACTTTGCAAATATTTCACAGGTTAGGTGGTGATTTTTCTATTCTCCAGATAATATATTCTCTTGTTTGCTTATCCACTGTCTTTCACCAGTAGTTTCTAGGAAATCTTTGTGGTTAACAATAGGCTTCACAAATCCCAGCAGAAAGATTGTTGTGATCGCTTTTCCAAAAACCTCAGTGCTGTTCAGCTCTGAAGTTGTCTGAAGTCCAGCAGAGGTACTGGGTGCTTCCTCAGGAGCAGCAGCCACTGCCCTCTAGCAGAGGCAGGAGAAGCTGCATGTGCTGCTTCACAGTCCCTGGAGTTTTGAGGCAAGTGTATAAATTTACAGCTCACATTGATCCTGGCTTTAAGTTAGGACTGCACCAAGCAAGTGGTGGATGAGAAAGTGGTGTATATTTTCCTCTGATGATTGTCATTAGGGCTCTCACTGGGGGTTGTGGCATCTCTAACTCTTCCAACTTCATCAGCCAGAGGTGCCTGGTTGTACTGGGTGCCAGCCTCAGCCTGTCTACAAGGGCCTCTTGGGTTATCTTTCACTCCTGCTGTGGTCTTGCTATGCTTTCTCAGTGTGAAAATCATAGTCATAAGTGACTATTACTTCATAGATGAAATGGAAATTAGGAGGAAACAAGGGAACCAGTTGCCAATAGCATATGGAATTTGGGGTTCACTAAATCAAATGATGTCAATACAAAAAAGCTAAATACTGCAAAAAGTATTTGAGGGGCTTTTGAAGGTTTCTTTGTGTGGGAGCATGTGTGCTGGGTCAGTACCTTCTCTGTTGAGGGCTTTGCTGAGCAATAAGCTTGTGTGCTTTGCTTGTGCTGAATTTCAGAAGTTTTCAGAGGAGTGATATTGATATTAACTGACAGGTCATCAAATTCAGCTGAATGAGGTGAGGACCAGAGTGAGAGGGAGCTGAAGTCAAGTTTCTTCTTTGTTTCTTCCCCTTGGGAGTTGGGATGGGGGCAGGGAGTGGTATATCTGTCTGGCTGATATTGCATTGTAAACTGCATTTGTTTTAACCATAATAGGAGAACATGAACAAAGATGCTTGTAAGACTGCAGCAATCAGGGGAGGGATGAGATGTCCAAAGTGCAGCCTATTTTGGTGTAAAAACCAAAATCAAATAGCAAAGAAAAAACCCCTGGAAGTGCAAACAGTGTTTTTTTTTCTTTTGATTGATGTGAAAGTAACTGCCAGGTAGTAGGGTTTTAGCCATGATTCAAAGACAGGTGAGGTAGGATAAAAGTCCTTGCCTGCACATTTGGTATTATGATGAAGAATACTTGGGAAATGCCAACTTATTTTAGCAGAACGTCTAACCTTTGTTTCCCACTCTCCTCTTCTTTAACATGTATTCTGTGTATTGGAAATTAGAATGCAAGTCAGTTTAATTACTTTTGCTGTTGTTACAGTCCCATGGATTGTAAATATTAAATTTATGAATAGATTTAATTACCTCTGGAGCTTTTTTAATATACTCAAGCAATTCTAACTGCACCTAGAAAAAGGTTGTGGAAAAAGCTGTCCACAGTGGATTTTGGTCTAGACATGAGGTTTTCCTTATGAAACCTTAGCTGACTAGTTGGAACTATAAATGTTACATCCCTGATGAAGCTTTGCATCTGAGAGCAGCAAAATTACTCATGCCACAGTCTTGGAAAACAGAACATGCCATTAGCTTCATTAGTATGTGCTCTGGGATGGTATGTTCTCACAGTAGGAAGTGTCCGCGTAGTGCTGTGCTCCTGTGGCATGCCTGTGGCATTTTGGTCACTGCATGAGGTGGAAAAGGTTAGTGATGAGTGTTTGACTGAAGAGAGCAAAGTCAATATGAAGGGCAGGTAAATGCATCAGGGCTTCTCAGCGTGAGGAAATGAGTCCAGGCTGCTTATGATAGAAGACTATGAATCTGTGAGTGGCATACTAAAGTGTGCAGAGCAGTCCTGTCTCTGACTTTGCAACTCCTTGTGGCACAGATAAGTAAAGGTTGGCACAGTGTACTTGAAAAAATCCCATCTTTTGCTTCCCTTGATCTGATGGTTGCCTGTGGCAGTGACCAACACAGGCTGAAGTTTGGCTAGATGAATCTTCAGTGCAAGCTGCAGTGGCTGCTCATGTTCCTATGTGGATAGGCGTGTGGGTGTGAATGATGATCCACAAGTCAAGAAAACAGCAACATAAGATGTCATGCGGTGTTTGAGAATAGGATGGAGGGTGAAGAAATGGTGGAGAAGCAAAATAATTGCAGCAAAGAAAAAGCGGTTAAAATATGCAAGTTCTTCTGTTGGTTCAGTGTACTTTTAGATTGAAATCATACAACAATTTAAGCTGAGAAAGTGAACAAAAGCCCAAGTGGTTATGTGTGATTGGTGAAACAGTGCAGGTCTTCCGTCTTCTGAAACTGTGTCCTACATTTCTCTTTCTAGGAGCCACAGCCTCCTTCTCATGCTGTGTGGCTTTGGAAGTTCAGTGGCTGTTAATAGTGCTGTGCTTACTTACCAGTAGAAGGCTTTTGCTCTGTGTTAGTACTAAATGTTGTGGCCACAGTGCTTATGGGTAGTGGTGCCCTGTTCCATTGCAGTCCTTTGTGCTAGAGTAGCAGTAACAGCTGCTGTGGGTCGTGCATCTGGGCTGCTTTGCCAGCTCTCCTATGGTTGGTGTATCTAAAACTCCTCAAAGTGCTTCCACCATGTTCAGTTACACTTAGTTTGCTGAAACTTGTGGTGGTAGCTCTTTCTGTGATATGAAGCACCAAACTTTATTTCATGTAGCTCATTCTTTAGGGAGCTCTATCAGGTGTATTTGGCAGCTCAGACCCATGAACCGGTTCCTTAACAATCCCTCCTAGTTATAATTTGCTGTACTAATCCCAGAGCTGCTTTGGAGGAACGGTTTATTTTTGCCTTCATGTTTCTGAAGGAGTCTGAAGTGTCATCTGCTTCAGAAAGCTGAAATTATGGGTGACAAGTGAGACAGCGGCGTTTGCATGCTGAGCCTGATGCACAGGCTCTGAATTACCTGTGGGAAAGCAAAGGCAATATGACTGTTTTCATATTTCATGAGTGAATTGCAGTTAGGGCTTGTACTTACCGCAGCAGAATACTCAGGTTCGTGAACCAGTACAGGTCAGCTGTTTAGGCAATATATGGAAAATCTGTTTTGGTTCTTGGGCTGAGAACTCAAAGCTTGTTTCCCGAGTGAAAGGTTTTGGCAGAGCAATTCTCGCTAAAAGAGGGAATTTCAAGTACTTTCATAAATGCAGTGCTGCATGTCTGCCTGTGCTGACATTCTATTTTTTTTCTTTTCCTGCCAGAAATCTTTTCTTTTCCAAAAATATTTACTTGTCCTTGCATATTGCTGCCTAATCTGAAGATGGATAATACAATGTTGATTTTTAAAATCCCAACTGGTTCAGGATATAAGAATGACTTTAAACATTGCTAAAATGATCCATTTGGAACAAATTTTCTAACTGTGCTCTTTTGGCTTTAGTGTGGTTTCGACACTACCAACCCCCCCCTCCCCCCCCCCCCCCATAACCAGTGCTGCCATCCTAATCTTCTAGACCATTTAGTACCCTCGTCTTATCCTAAGTAAAATACAATTGCTGGCTCTGATATTCATTAGGTGATAATCCAGATTAATTCAGACTTTGATGTAGAAACAAGTCCTATTTCAGCTGCCAAGAAATCCAGATCGCCCCATGGAAAATGCACACACGCATGCACGTACACACACGCGCAGGCAGTATGTAGAGTGCCTTAAAGAAACTGTAGCTAACCACCTTATTAGTATTCCTCCCTCCTCTGTGTTTCACTTGCAGCAACAGAGGGCTGAGCAAAATGCAGTAGAACAGGGACAGAGACAGAGCTGGCAATCATCTCGGTGCAGGCTGCAGAATGTAGGGGGTGGGGGGGATGCAGCAAAGCAAGATTAATAACCTTGCCATAATCCTGTGCACCCTGGAAGGAGATACCTCCGGTGACTGAGCTGTTCTTGTCTTGATTAATTGGACTGAGTGAATGAGTGGCTGGCAATCCACCTGGTTTGGAGGCGACCCCCCGGTTTTGCTGCTCTCTGAATCCTCTACCCATCTGGGAAGGTAACAGTGAGACATACCATCTGCAGCACACACAGCAGCTATTGGAGGCTACTACTGACAGTTTGCACTACAGTTTTTTGGTGAGCAAGAAGCCAGGTGTATATTGTACAGTAGAATATTTCTGTGCTCAAGCTACCGAATTTTGCAATCTGGTCCTTCAGCAACCCCCTACACTCCGTTTCCAACTGCCTTTGAGTTCTGGGCTTACTTTTGGCATAGTCTCCTGGACGCATTTTGCTGGGGATGGAAGAGCAGTAAATGGAACCTCTGAAAACTAATTGTTTTGCTTCTGTGTGACTCGAGAAAGAAAAAAGCTAAAAGAATCTCATCTACTTGGAGGAATTTAAAATTCTCTCTGAGAAGTTTATAAGAGGGACTGTACTGAAGGTAAGTCCAGGGGATTGTCTACCCCTTGTTTCCTTGTTTGTTTCCTCTTGCTTGCTTAAAGCAGGGGGGGAGAGGCTAAAACATTAGTACTGGGTGCATACGAAATGTGATGTTTGTAAAAGTCTTTGCTTGTAATNTGGAAAATGTTAGTTAAATAGCACTATAAAGCTTTTTATTTCAAAGGTATTAGAATTTCTAGGAAGAGGAATCTTTTTATTAAGCAAGCTAAAATATTTGGGAAGTATATATCGAATGGGCAAGAAATATAGTTCCTACAGTATCTTCAGTGGAAGCCTCCATATTTTCATAAATCTTCTCTAGTTTTTTCTCTGCATTTCAGTCAGCTCTGGAATGATGAATATGTAAGTACAAAGCTGTTTCTGCTGCTGTTAGCTTAGGGAGAAGGTATCAGAAGAGAAATTTGTGGGTTTGTGCATCCACTTACAGGAAGTTCATCTTCTTGGTTTTCATTAACCTTTTGAATGCTGCTTTTTTCTTTTTTTTTTTTTTTTTTTTTTTTTTTTTTTGAGNTTTTTTTTTTTTTGCTACAGAGTTTAAGCAGTATATAGGACCAAACAGTAAGAACTCTAATGATGTAAAGTGCCAATCACAAATGGGTTCTTATAGCCATTCATTTTTGGGATGGGGATGCTTCTAAGTACTCAGGTGACCAAAGTAAATGCTTCCTCCAGCATGGTTCGTGGCACTCTAGAATTTCTGGAGATCTGTCAGTTGTATGGCTCTGGTGCTGCTCAGTGTTTAAACCTGGCACTTTTCCCTCCCCTTGCACCCCCTTCCACCAATGCAGTTTCTACTTTAACAATATAACTGCTGTAGACATTGCCTCCCTTCCATTAAAAAAATAGAAATAATATACCTTTGCACTGCAATAGAATCAGGGAGTAGAGTCTTTATTTTTTATTATTGCTGCACTGGTAGTACTTAGCATTTCCAAGGAGGTAAGCAAATCATCTGTAAATACATTTCAGAGAGGCTTCGTTCTCCAAGTGCAATTGCTAGGTACTCATGCCTTTTCAATTTTATGAATATGAATAACTAATATTGAAGAATAGGGTGTCTCTTTGAAGCATAGCTGGATATGTGCTGCAAAAAGACAGGGACTAAAATAGAGTTCTACTGAATAACCAGACGCTCAAGGCTTCTACATATGTGTATACCAATGTAATATATGCGAATAAAAGGGGAATTACATGAGATTTTTAAATGCAAGGAGGCATCAAATAGGATGATTTATCTGGTACCAAGAAATATAATGACCCTTGTAATAGATCCTGTGTTGTAAAGCTAAAAACTTAATGAAAAGGCTCTGCTTCAGAGTAATCAAATCACTTTATATTATTGCATCCTGTCAGTCAGTCCTTCTATTTCCCACTGGTTTTGCATAATAGCTTTAAAGATGGATTAAGGAAGAAAGGAGAATTGGTTATAGGTGTGTTTTCCCCTCATTTTCTGGAAGTGATGCTTCTGTGTTGCATGTGCATTTACTGTATATGATTATGACAACCAGATCCCTTTCTGGGCAGGATGCAGTTTGCAATAGTTTTCCCTTGTCCTTTCCTCAAGCCCCAATTGTATGTTACACAGGAATCTTACTTCACCAGGCAAAGAGCTGTGTTTTCTTTTAACTATGAAGAGCAGCCTCTCTGTAATGAGAGCTTAAAAAAAAAAAAAAGGCGTTTGTGAGAGTAGAGATGACAGCACACGATTTTTAGAGCTTTACACTGGTTTTAGAATTGAGGTATTGAATGTTCTACCTGGAGATGGAACTTTCATGTTCTGGTGAAAAAGACAAGACATTTTTCTTCACTTCCATTTCTATTCTGATGTATGGAATAAAATTTAGTAGTGTTGCCTTAAACTGAGTGGGAAGCAGTCACCTGTATGCTGGAAAATAAGTATGTCATTAGTCTTTATGGTGTCCAGCTGTTATTAATCATCTGTTTTTAATGTAGTAATTTTTATTCAGTGTCACATATTGCGGACTGAAGTAAAAGGTGGTTAATCATCTCGGTGCAGGCTGCACTGAGGAGGAAACCTTGTGTTTCCCTTCCCCTGTTTCCCCACTTGTGTTGGTTTAGTACATTTTTCATTAGAACTTTTCTGGAATTTTGATTCTCATTTCTTAATTATACTGCCACACTTGCTATTTTGGGGGCTATTTTTGAATCTTTTATACATTATATTGTATGTAATGTTCTAACGATAAATTATGTTTTCTAATGCTATTGTTATTACAGTAAGAATGGAAATGAATAATACTCAGTTTTAGCAGGTTTTATGTGGGAACAGGCTTTAGCACCAGTTGGACCATGTCAGGGTTTTTTGTTTTTGAAGAAACGAAACCTGTACTCATTATATAAAAGCAATATTATTTCATTTCAGTGGTCCTTGAATTTCAATTGTGTTTCATAGTGTAATGCCCCATGTGCCTTCTGTCTCACCTACTGTGAGAAATGCTTTCTCCTCTGTGCTCCTTTGCTGTCTGTGTGAACTCAGTCCACTATGCTGTGAGCATTTTGCTGGAATATGACAGGAATACTGCACAGGTCTTGTGGCAAGTGTGTCATAGGTAAAATATCTCAGTAGGAATATGGGTACAACGAGGTTCTCATGAGCTGGATTGTCTAAATGTTGCTTCAAGAATAAGTGTAAGATAACTGAGATTTCTTTTTCACTTAGTTCCATCTAATTGAGCAGCTTCCTTTTCTTATTGCTGAAGTCAGCCAACCAGGCACTGACGTTCTCCTGCACATGTTTCTAAGACTCAGGGTACTTTACACATGAATACTTTCTTTCTTCTGAAACTGGTCTGACAACTGGTAAGGCAATCTTGAAGCACTGCAGTGGCATAGAAGTAAGGTGAGGATGGGAGAGAGGAAATGTACCAGCAATTCCAGGACTTAAACCAAAAGAACAAGTTCTGGGGGGTGGCAGAACACATCACTTCATCATTTTGATTGCTGACTCATTGTGTTGGTCTACAATATTATCTTACACTAATGTGATGACAGTGGCTTGGTTTTGAAATAAGGAGGCAGAAAAGAGTAGTTTATCAGGATTGCTTATGGATGTGCACTATTTGGATAAATGATCGCATCACTGGAAATTCATGCAGATGAACTTGGAGTTCTTAACTCTTTAAAGGCATTAATAGTAAGTAAAATTTATGTTTTGCCACTTTGCCACTAGAGAAAAATAAGTTACAAACATCCTTTGAATTGACAAGTTAGGTGAAGGAAGTAAATTGCATTCCCCCCACCCTTTCTGTGTTACTCTCCTTCCCATTTCTTTGTGTGTCAAAGGGTAAGGTTTAGGAGTGAAGAAGACTCCAAAATTCCTCTTCATGGTCTAGCAAGCAAATATGGTAGGTGATACGCTGCTTAAGAGTCTTGAGTCAAAACCCAGTGAATTTTAATTTCTAAAACCAATTTCACTATTTCTAGTTGGAAGTGTGGAAGTGAAGTTTGTTTGGGAGATGCTTAATTTCTGAGCTTGTTGAAAGGACAGTTAATTTGGTTGGTTAGGAAATACACCATTGTGATGCTATTTATTATTTATCCTTTCACAGACTGAGGTAGTTAACCAGACATTCTTTGATAATGAGAGGTCCTTTTTTTAATTTTTTTTTTTTTTTTAAATCAGTGCAGCAGTTTGACTTCAGTTGTATAACAGGAATTCTAAAAATGAAAGGATATTTAGACATCATAGCTTTCAGGAATGGTCCAGAAGAGTAGTGTTGAGAGCATGGTGTAGTTTATATATATAGGTGGGTCTCTGCTTCTAGAGGCTCTTACTTTTCAGACTACTAAGATGGTGATGGTGAAATTATCAAAGTGAAAATCAAATGACCCAGTGGTATACTGAGTTTTCTACAGCCGTTTCATATTGTTCAGGAGGAAGCTTAGCATTTCGGTGTTCTCTCAGTCTGCAAAATGCTGCTGTGTAAGAGCTCTTGCTGCCAAACTTAGGGTGGTTACATAAGGTAGAATCCTATTGCTCCTGGGGGAGGGTGGTGGGCAGAGATTTCTTCAGAAACTGGAGACTTTCTTTCTCAGAACAGATACTGCAGAGGCAGAACTGTAGCAAGAAGTCTAGGTCTCTTCCCACTGTATATTGAAGAAACTTTTTGCACAGACAATTGTTTTGTAATTTGCCAAAATTTCTTTACTCAACTGGCCATCCCTGGTAAATAGTCTTTGTTTTCTGTGCCTTGTGGAGGTTAACAGAAAGATGTAAAACAAAAACATGCTCAAATGAAGTTCATGACTAGATGAGAAGGGCTTATCTTCCTGCATTTTTTTACATCTCTTTGAATGTGCAACCCGCGGCCAGGTGATTTTTCCATGAGCCCCGTTTTAACCTCTTTGGTAATTTCAGATGTTTTGGTAGGTTAAATTTTTGTCAAGGACCCATGAAGTCTAGCATGTTATTACAGCATAAGTTCCTGTCCCGTTATCTCTCCTGCTTAGAAGAGTATGAACAGTAAGATAACAGATTTTGTTTAGCTTCTCTGAAACACCTGATTTTGTATGGAGTAAAGATGACAAGTGGGCTGGGAGGGCAGTAACTATTTTTGAAGTGTTTGGTTAATTTAATTTAACTTCGTGTGGGAGCAATAGGAGTCATCTCCTTTATCTTGTTTAGTTGTAGGAGAAAATGTGGGTCTTTCATGCAGTGGGCATATTTTTTATGAAATCTGTGCTTGCTTTTTGGAATTGTATCTACCAGTGTATAAATTTTGTTGTCTTTTCTGGTGTCCCAGTAATAAATTGGCAAATGAGAAAGTAAAGCAATGCCTTTTTAATATTTGTGGTGCATCACTATCTTATTAAATACAGTATAGCATCATTTTGGTATGGTTAGGTAAATCTAGGGATTGCACCTCTTTGTGTGATTTCTCCCTCAGCACTAACTGTTCACCAGTTAAACGTTGGGAGCATCATTAGTAGCTGCTAGTTGAAGGGACTAAGTGAAGGTGTGTGTTCTCAGGGTTAGACCTTTCTACAGAGACTCAGACATTATGCCTGCGTTTATTTCAACCTATTTTTCATTTTCGCTGGAGCCACTCATGATAATATGGTGCATTTTAAGTAAACCTATAAATCTTCACTGTACCCTTGGTTATTTCAGGAAGAAAATTATGCACTTGGAAACGAAATGATCTACCCACTTAAAACCTGCAAGAGTAGCTGCAGAAAGCTGCAAAAGAAAGCAGAAAGTTCAATAGGGAAAATGGGAGAGAAAAAGGTGGAATAAGGTTAAAGTTATCTCGAAGGCAAAAGTAGTTTCCTACTTTTGCAGGAGAAAAAAATAGGGATTGCGTTGTTCAGACTGCACGTGGAAGAAAGTTTTAATTTTGCATGCCAAGTGTATTTTGGCAGTTTGGCTGAGAGAAAATAAGCTGTAGAATATTCTTTTAAACGTTTCAAACATATGCTTCTGAAATAAGTCAGGTCTCAAGTCTCCAATTTTATTTTGAATAAGGCTAATAACACGAGTGGCATTATGAGAACTCCATAATGTGTTTGGAGCTCTCTTGAAAAAAAGCTTTGGAACCTTAAGACTTGGACTTCATCTAGAAAATCTGAGCTACAGTTCCTTAAATAAAGGAATATATATTAAGTAGAAACAAAACTCAGAGCAAAACTTTGTGCAAGTGCTGTTCTGCTGAAAAGTCTTCAGTGATTGTATTGCAATTGGGTTATAAATATTAGTCATGCTCTTCATCTGTTCAGATATGCAATCATTCTTCTCATTAACTAAAACCAGTTAATATTAGGATCAGTTGAATTCAGAAAGCCTGAAGCAAGCTGAGGCATGCAAAAGAGGCAATTTACTACATAGGTATGCAAGAGCCTAAGTATCCAGAAGTAGGGTCAAATCAAGTGACCAGTGCATGCTAAGTTACTATTGTGTAATAGAACTGAATAGGTAGGTATTTCTATTACTGGAATAGAAAATGTGATTTTTGGAGACCATGAACTAGACTTCAGAATGTTTGACAATGGCAGCTTTTATATAATCAGCCATATCTTCCATGAAAAATATGTGCCAAAAGTGTGCAAGTGTTGACTTTCTTCAGAAACTAAAAAATTAATAGCTTTGTTATCAGCTCTGGAATATGCAGAAGAATGTGGCTGAGCTAATGTAATAATGATTCATGTAACCAGCATCACCAGTTAGTAAACACTTTGCTTTCTCCTCTTCATGTTTCATATCCTGCCTGTTCCACATGTGTTTTTGCCTCTGAAATTTGCAGAGTGTGCTCACCATGGAGTGGGCTGTGTACAGTAGCATTGCTCAGAAGCGCCTGTCTTTCCTGTGACCTGCAGGAGAGTGTCTGTGCTCTGTACTGGAGGGCAAAGTGGCCTCGGGGAGCAAGGATTGCCCTGGTCCTCCTTGGCTCTGTCCTGCCCTGCAGCTACCATGTGATTTGGATAACTGGTAAGGGGGAGAGAGCATAGGCTGACTTGTGAGCTTTCCTTTTCTTCTTTTGTCATTGGTATTCAAGGCTTGCTGCAGTAACCAGATGCCCTCATTTTACAGAAGTCACAACCCTTTCAGACCACAAGAGATCCCTTCAGACTGGGATTCCCTTGACAATCAGCTTTATAGTTTAAGCAGCTTTATGCAATACTGACAACAGTGACAGTTGAGAGAGGTAACTAGGGGACTACTTGTATTATAAATACTTGGCTTGGGAGTGTGTGCTTAAGGGTCTTAAGCTGTCTAAAAGAGTCCCTTAATCTGCCTTAATTCTTCTTGTTATATTCTTTTTCTGAAGTAGGTGGAGATGCACAATTTTTCTTTTCATGTAGATGAATAGCAAAGTTCCACACCTGTCTCATTGAACATTATATTTTTGCATGGTATTATATGATTTGTGTTCTACTAGACATTTTTACAGAATGTCGAAAAAGAAGAGAAACTTGGCAAAATGTATGTGCAAGAACTTATTTATACATAATGTGTTTTCCTATTTGAAATCAAAAGCTTTGCTTTGAATTACTAACATTTCAATGATTTTTCCATCTGGAATGTAATGGAAGATTCTGAGGTCTAACAATGGAGAAGAGTAACTTACTTCTCTTCTCTGTGACGTAAACCTACTTTTGTGTCTGTCTAGGAATGACAGAGCCAACTGGAAATGTTTATGTTGGTGTCAGCAGGAAACAAGCTTCCTCAAAACCACCATTTTCTTTATGCTTTTGGATATTCAAGGGTATCTGTAAGAGAATGTAGAACAAAGGATACCCTGTAAAGTCATGCCTTGAGGATACAGGGGAGGTAGAGATTGATAAAGTTACTGCTCTGATATTCATAAATGTTTACTTGGCTGGTTGATGTGAATTTTGTTATTATTGAGTGAGGAGAAAAGTCATGACTTGCCCAAATGGACTTTCTAAATCTATGAATGTCTAGAAAAATAACATTCATTTCTAAACGTTACATGAGTAATTATTTCCTAAGGTTATTTTTTCCTGGTTTCATGTCTCTTCTACAATGAGAATGCTCTTAGTTTTTAAGCAGAAATCATGCCTGCGCTTTTAACACTTAAAATAATTTACTTCTGAATGTTGCTGATGGTTATCTTTCTTTACATATTGTTTAACTGTAATTGATATACTAGAAGGCTGCTTACATGATCTTCTCCAGGCCCTCGGGCAATGGAAATGAGTAGGTACTTCAGATTAGGATATCAGTTTATGAGAATAGACTTTTGACCTCCAGTTGTTCTACAGATTATTGTATAAATAGTACTTCTCAAATGTAGGTGCATTTCTGAAGTCACTTCAGGCTGAGACATGTTTAATTATTGAAGCCTAGTGGTGAGCACTACAAGAAGCTGTGGAGAAAAGGTCACTGGAGCAAGAGGAGCATGTCTTATACAAAAGGCCCTGATGTTCCTTTTGATTTTAGGATGCAATAAATATACAGACACCTGAAAACATTAAGAATTTAAGGTTACATGAGCTTTTTACCATTGCTAGTAATGGGACTGGAATTATCCTTTTGTTAGTGTAATGCTGTTTGAATTTTTAATATTAGAAAGCAAAATAAATGCTTTCTTTTTCTCTGTAACAAATCATGAATATGCTCCTACACAAAAAATGTTTTGAGCAAGACTACTAGTGTGATACTATGGTGCTTTGGCTTTCTTGTATCATAACATCTTAAAGGCTGCTACTTGAGCTGTTTGGATTCCCCCCGCCCCAAATTCTCTAGTCTCAATTTTATTTTTATGATTTGATGTTATTATTGAGAAAGAGTTGATGTGTGGGTGATATGAGATGAAACCAATGTGGTTAGTCCTTGCTTTTGTCCCAGATGGGAAGTATTTTGGACTCTGTTGGTTTAGTAGACAAGAGAAAGCAATACACCTCAATTGTCTCTCTGCCCTATCCATTAGACATGATAATCCCCAATAGCACTGGAAATAGGCACTGCCTTTAAATCTAGGCTACTGCTCTGGCCCTTTTGGAGAGAGCAGGCTCTTTTTCTGTGCCTGTTCACATTAACAAAGTTCAGGTAGAAACAGAAAAAATAGTCTTATTTGATCTACTTGTATAGATATGCAGCTACTTTGTGATCTTTCTTACTTGCTTTTGCTTTGTCTGTGAAATGTTTTCTTGTAGGGTAAAGAGTTTATAGATTTATGTACTGTATAAACTAGTATAACTGTTATTGAGCAATTAAATTATGGTGGTAAATTGCTCCCCCAGTCCATGGTTACTACCCCTCAGGACAAAAATGAGGAGCTTTTCTGCCACCACTGTGTGTCCTTCTGACACTCTGTGCTCTTTCTGATTAACTTGCTTTCTCTGCATTACAGTAATAAATATCTTTAATGGCATTTCATTATACATGTGATACTCTTAAGTTTCAAGTGAGGAGATGCTTTTACTTGCACGGGCTTTGGATTTCTACTAGCAGACACTCACCAAGCAGTAATATTTTTTCATTTGTTGTTGAATAGCTGATAAAATGCAGTTATTTTATGAGATAAAGCAATACTTCCCTTTAGAAATCAAATTACCTAAATTGGCAGAACTGGAACAAAATGGGATGCTCAAGCAATGCATTGTTTTAAGGGTCAAGGCTGTAGTTCAGATATTTCATCTTTTGCTACCTGTGACCTTTAGTGCTAAAATATTCTATTAAGCTGCTCATCCCCAGGCGGGAGTGAGGATCAGTACACCAGAGTTGCTTTGTTGCTGCCTTTTGCATTACCTTCATTGGCTAAGTAGATTTAAAACTGCACTGCAGCAGTGCAAGACAGACGGAGAAGTGGAGCACACTGGAGATGCGTGCATCTGAACTACCTGCAACCAGCCCAGGTCATCCTTATCCGATTCAAAAGTAGATCACCATGTCAGGATAGCAGGTTATTTTTGTGTCATTAGCTATGTTTGTTTTGGCTTTGTTTGTAAATCTTGCTGTCTCAATTCATTCTTGTTCTTAGCTCGCTTACATGCCTGTTGCTGGTAAGGACAGCGGTGAAATATGCAAACAACTTCTGACTCATTCCCTTCCACACCAGCCCAAGAATAATTTGAGAAGGATTAAGCAAGAGTTGAGTCACTAAATCAACCATGAAGTTCTGGTTTGCTGTATTGGAGACGGTGTCTAGCTTTCCATTGTTTTGCATAGCCCCCCTGTTCATGGTGGGTGTGAAATCCAGCCTCAGTCTGTACAGCAGCTTATGCTAATACATCATGTTACAAATCCTGCTCTGGAATTGCAGGGTTGATCGTGTTTCCCCCAAGGGTAGAAACAACAAAGTAGGACTGTGAGATCAATTTGAATAATAGAGATTAATATTACAGAACTCATACAGGTGTTGAGCTGCTTTAATTGCTTTGTAGCTGCATAGGGAAACTTGAGGACAGGTACAGCTCTGAGGACTCAGGCGGGTAGAACTCAGAGTAGTTGGGCCATGGTGCATCTCCAGGGCTTAGAGATCCTGCAGCAGCCCAGCCAGCTGTTTCCAGCAAAGGCTCTGATTTGGTAAAATAACACCTGCTCAGTGTTTGGTAAAATAACACCTGCAGCAAGAGTTGTCACCAAGTTACGATTATGGTGCCTTGATGTACATAGTTACAAACGTAAAGGAATGTCTGCCCCCTGGAGATGATCCATATAGTGTTGAATGAATATGAAGATTATGAGGCTTCCATCAGAGAGTAATATTCTGGTGATTACTCTTAAATTTAGGGAATATACTGAAACATTAATACAATGTATTCCTGGTGAATTATCCAATAGAATTTATGTTTGAAGTGTTATTTTCTATGGAACTTGATTAGAGGATCAAAAAAAGAGAAACTATTACTAAAAAAGGTAGATTTTCACATTTACCCACCTTAGTATGTATTCCTTTACAGAACAAGTATATTGAAATTTACTCTTACTTACACTTGAAGCACAGAACAATGCTAACACTTTACCCCTTCACATCTGTTGTGGTACAGAAGATTTCTTTAAAATAGTTCGTTAAGATGATGGCTTTGAGTTCTCCTTTTGGAAAGGGATGCATTAAGAACTTGGGAACTCATAAGAGATGATGAAACTATGTGGGGTTGAAATTTTCAGTTCTTGGACGTGACAGAGACAAAATTTAAATAGTATATTTACCTTCATTGCTACGTATGTGTAGTCTTCCCCTAGAAGTCTTAATAATTTGAAATTCCAAATCTGAGTAAGAAAAAGCCCTGGAAAAGAGAAACTATTCTCTACCATCTTCTGCATAAATACAACTGTGTTTTAAATAATACAATTAGTAACACTTTAGTCTTTTTATTATGTTCTGTCAGTGTTAGAATGAGATTTTGTCTTATCTAAACACTTGAGGCTTGTTTATTTTATGAAATAAGTTGAACTGACTTTGCCTTTTGACTTCAAATCTTCATAAATACAGATATCCCTCTTGTCTCTGCTGCCTTCTTTGTTCTCTTAACCCTGCATGACATGAACATTTTGAGACTTTACTCAGAGATTAACAGTGTTCAGAGATCCATTCCTGTTCTCCTGTATCCAGCTAAAAATAGTGTATATGTAAGCATATATACACATCTATTATTTCAGAAGTTTCAAGTGCTTCTGTCATAATCACTTCTGTTACAACGGAAGCTGATTTTCTGTCCAAAACATGAAAACTTCTTTTAACTGTGAGGTGAACAACCGTCAGAAACTTTTTAGATTACTTTGTTGTTGCTTTAGCTTGTGCAAAGATGATTAAATTTCAGCTGGTGTTGGAACTGGTGCCTTCCCTCCTTGTCTTCAAACGTTATTGAGTATTTCAGTAACTACAGGTATTTGCTTCTTCTCCCAAAGATGCTTCCTTTACAAGTCTTCTTTACAGAAGACTTGGGGCCCAGCATTTAAAGACGATTTAAGTGAGCCCTATCTCTACTTTAAGTCTTTCCATAGCTTCTCTTTGCTGGTTGGTTTTTGTGGTTTTGTTTTTGTTGTTGTTGTTGTTGGGTTTTTTGTTTGGTTTTTTCCCATCCCTGGACTCCTTACCGAGTTTTATCACGATTGAAAGTTGCTTGTTTTCTTGGTGACCAGGAGCCGCTTAGCGTAGCTGTTGGAGAAGTGCCTCTTCTCAATTGTGTATCGTGGTGCAGCACAGGCCTTGGGGACAGTGGCCGTCAGGGCTCGTGGAGCTCCGGTCCAGCTGCATTTCCTCCCTAATTGCCCCGGGAAGGGCAAGAGCGGGGCGGGGAGGCAGCCGGGCTGCCCGTCTTAAAGCATCGTGCCGCTCAGCCAGCAAGCGGAGCTGGTGCTAACAACTCATTAGCTCATTAGCTGCGGGTATTGTTCTGGCTTAATATGCTTATTGCAAGCATGTAAATCCAATAAAAAGATAGGTGACCTTGTTACCTCTCCCCACTTCTCCCCTCCCTTTTCTCATAGTAGTAACTTCTCTGGTACAGGTATATAATTTATTTGTTACCCCCTGTGATCTGAAAAGCTAGCTAAGACTCAGAGCATTAAGTACTGTGTTAAGAAGAGATGTTTAGGACAGTAACTCTGCTGAATCTGTTCATTGAGTGGAAGGAATTAAGAGATGGAAAAATGACCTAAGCTTACTTCAGACACTGATCAATTTAAAAAAGAGGGCTTTAATATTTAGAGGAAAAAAAATGGGCAACTTTTGTTTGTGATGTTGACTACTGTCTGATTCTTGTTTCTTGAATAGAACTGGACTGGCTAATGTAATCACTAGTCGTTCAGGGACACAGGGGTTGTTGTGTAGAGTTCTTAGTTTTTTGAAGATACTAAAATAATTTTGTAATGTCTGGTTATTGTTATATGTTATAATTATAATGAATAATTGTTTGCACCTTGGAGCAATGAAAATTTAAACCCGTTTCTTTCCTAGACGGTAGAACACAAATGTTCCATTCCCCTCCTGGTTATGTTTATAGTTTTTTATTTCTTTGGTACAGGGTACTTTGTCTGATTTGGTTAGTGTTGAGTGTCAGCAAGTAAATGATAGTACTTTGGATTTATAAAGTACTTGTTTAGTTCCTAAATGAACAATGGCTATTCTCCCTTGGAAGGGGGACACTCTATGGCTACTTATGTGCTAGAATAGATGATAGAGTTAGTTACCTTTAGGAATCAGTAAAATCCTATTCAGACAAATATAGTGTTCAGAATTCTTGTTTCATGGTTCATGTAGATCTAAGTGGGCATAGTCATATTACTTTTACCTTAGCTTTTAAAGTAGCTTTTAACTCACAAGGTCTTAAATTTGGTAGACCTGAAATCTTCAGTTCTACCCTAGATGAAAGCTCTTTAGCAAAGTGCTAGGGCCAAGGGCTAAAACTTGTGTGAAGCCCAAAGCTGTAACATACTGAAGTTTCCTTTAATTATTGCAATTTGAAACTGGCCCAAATAGAAGTTATGGTTATAGAAATTAAACCTATGACTCTGTCAGAAAATCAGTCATGTCCAGACTCTCATGACTTGGAAAGTGGTCCCATATCTATAGTGAACCTCACTACTGGTATAACAGTGTGTGACTGAATGCAAATAACTGTTTTAATTTTTCTGTTAATCCATTTGACTATTGAAGTACATGGCCTTTTTGTTGCTTGTCATGTAGAGCTAGTCTTGCAGTAGCAAATTCATTGGCTTGATTTACAGATGGGCTAAGTGATTTCATAAGTCATTAATACTTATGAGTTCATCGGTGGGGAAAAATCTTGTAATTCTACTTATTCCAAGTGTGTAAGCATGATTAATTTTAGATTCAACCTGGAAATAAAAAATGCCCTTTTTCCCTCCCCTTAAAAAAAAAAAAAAAATCTGTATCTGTTAAATGGAAGTGTCAATGAAGTTTCATAAGCTTGAAGAGAGAGCAGTATTTATCTTTCAGGGCTGTTTTGAAAAGCATTGTGGAAATAGGGCTGTTCTTCTGTGCTTCTTTGAGCTATAAAAATTTCTTTACCCCCAGCTTTTGCTTTTCTGAACATGTTACTCCTAGTGGCAGCTTGTGAAATGGCAGCTGATGCTAGGACTGCTTTTGTTGGTAAAGGCTATGGCACAGTTCCAATACATGTAGAGGACTCTAATACATATGTATTGATAATAAGCTGCATTCACATGATGGAAATTAATCAATATACAGATGGGAAAGTGAGGTGCTCATAGTAAGGTATGCTTGAGATTTATCACTTAAAAGCACTTTATAACCATTTAAAATGTTTGAGCAATGTTTTGATTAAAAACAAACAAAACCCAACAAAAAAAAATAACCTCACACCAAACAGAAAATGATACCAAAATATTGGTAATTTTGGTGTTTGTGTTGGGGAAGCACTTTAAGAGCATCTTGCAGCTTAGCTAATTCTTATTCATTCTGTTTTCATTTGGGCTGACATATTGGAGTGTTATGTTGGTGGAAGTCCAGTGCAGCACTGGGTGCTCCAGTCAACAGGCTAGATAGACATTCCTTCAGAAAAATCTACCTGTGTATTGAAATCGTGCAAATACCATGAAAGTATAATCAAATGGATGATGCTTTATTCTGTGCCACAAGTTAAGGTGTTTATCTTTTTGTTTAGGATGTTAAAGAATGAATGAACAGCTTAACACATGGCAAGCTACTTCTAAATAACTCTTCAATGGACTAGAACAGAAGTGTGAAATGAAAAAAAAAAAAGTCAAAAAAAACCAAACCAACAAACAAAAAAACCCAAAACACTGTTTTCTTGGTTTCATCTTTAGCTAACAAGAGTAATACCAGTGTCCAAAATAAGCAGTTTATTGCACTGTAAATGATTTTCTCTTGCTTAGAACCAAGTCTTTATTATTAGTTTGTGTAGTTGTCAGTAATTTTAGAGCTCTTTTGAAAACAGTTATTTGCTTCCACTTCTGTCTCACTTTCTGTTCTTATCTGTGTAAACTTTGTCCTTTTCTGAGAAGAAAGACCCTCTTCTTTCCCTCTGGAAATCTCACTTGACATTTAGCAAGGGATGTTTGTAAGAATGTCAGATTGATGAGAGCTGTTTGCTGAAGTCTCACCATGTTCATTCAGCTGAACAATATCTGTTGTTAACAGCTATAATTATTATGAGCAGGTTTAAAAGGACAAGCTTTTTGCTGTACTTTGGCAAGATGCTTTTGAGCTGCTGGTTACTCAATAGTAAGACTTTGTACATTATGTTGGTTTTTATGATCAAGTTGCTTATGGGTATTGACTAATTAAGTGCTTTAGAGGCTATCTGTAGGTCCTGTGGTTGAGGGGAAGTAAATAACAGCTTATATTGTACAATCTGTGAGTGTTTGGGTCATAATGACAAGCAAAAGATGGAGTAATGGCCCTTGTAGTTGAGGTGTGTCTCTTCTGCTGAGGTTTTGCCTGGGACATGCAGACTTGGCTTAACGTTTCTATATAACATGTGGGAATTCAGTAACCATCAATGAGTTATTAAGGTTGGAAAAAACCTCGACTATCATTCAGTCAAAACATATAAAGCTTTTCTTTGCTGTGACAAGACAGCACAGGTGTGGCTCTGAAATCAAGGTGAGGCAGAATGGATCACCTTAATGAAGGTGCTGGCAGCTGCTACAAGTAAAAGCTTCCAGGAACCTTGGGAAAACAAAAAAAAAAAAAGATTTGGAGTTAAAAATGTGTGGTACTTGCAACACAAGCAACATGATCTACAAGTTGTATTACTGAATCTGACAGTCCTTTAGTTTTTACCTGGGACTTCTTTTATCACACAAGTTGCTGGTGATGGTTGTTCTGCAAACAAAAATGAAAGAAAGCACTGCAAAGAAAAATAAAACATACCAGTTTACTTGGGCTTAACAAAATTGTCATGTACTTTCTAATGTTTCTCAGCTAGCCAAGCATGGCATGTGTAGTAAGCAAGAGATTCTTGTCCTACATTGAGTATATTGTACTTTATTATGCAGACAGCTCTGGGCAGATATGTAATCAGATAAGTACTTGAGCCTAGGCTCTAGTGACTGTTTGTGTGAATTGATAAAAAAGATTGCTTTACAGTAGCCTAAATGGTAACTGGGCCATATGTTAGGAAAGGAAAGCACACATTTTACCAGCTGACTCTGTTGAATGTACCTGGCAGAATGAGACCGTATCTTACCTGTGTATTTCATGTGTATGATGCAGGAAAATAGAAATCATATTGTTAGCTAAATAGGTCCTGGAAATGCCAAGCTATTTTCCTAATGTTTTTGAGAGAACATTGTGTTTGTGGAAATATCTTTGTGTTTTGTATGATGTATCATCCTGTTAGTTTGAGGTGGAAAGCAATATCTACATAAATTTCTCTTGTGGTTTGGAGGAAGGTGATAGCAAGTGAATTTTAATACGTTAATTTTGAAGTATCATAAATGGTGCAATTTGCAATTTGGACATTTATATAAATCATTATGAAGAATTATGAAAAAAATGTTTAGCTGATTATTCCTAGTTAACTGAAATATGCTCAGACCAGCTGTTTTGAGCTTGAAACCATGTGATTTATTTGAGCCCTTGAAATTTGAGAGCAGTTATCAAGAGATCTCAAAATTGGGTTTTCTTAGGTCTTGTGCATTCCTTTTCATAAGCAAGAGGAATTCACTTTGAAAAGTCTTCTGCAGTTGCTAATTCTTAAGATGGCAATAATAGCCACATTTGTTTCAGAAGTCTTGTGTGTAGTAGTTGACTCTTCATAATCTGACAGTTATTTAGACAAATCAGAATTGTGTTTAAAAATTCAGACCTTTGTTCACTCTGGTGTTGTGCAGGTTCAATTATCATATTTTTGTTTTACACCTTCTTAACCCCCACTTTATGTATCTGTAGATCTGAACAAAACTTTGCTGATGATCATGAGACTCTGGCTGCTCACTGACATTGCTGGGAAATAGTAGTCCCTGTCACTCTGGGCTGACTTTTTAGCTGGCCAGGTGTTGTTCTTTCAAATCCTGAGGTGCTGATAAATAATTATAAAGAAGATCATTGACCTTTCTGTAGGTTTGCAAACTTCCTGTGAGCCTTAGTCCCCACTTTACAGCTGCTCTTTTGATTAAATCATCTGAATTGACCATGATTAGAATTGTTAGGCTGATTCATAAACGTTAAACTCACAAAGCTTTTGGGTGTGCTTTTTAGGATTTCTGTGTCCTTGACTTTTTGTGATGTGTCATATTATTAGGCATTATATTTGTTATATTCATTTTGGGAATGATTTCTAATTAAATGGAGTTTATGAAGGGGGAGAGACTGACCCACTGGGAGGCTACAAGTTAAGATAGATTAAAGAATAAGCTTTTTTAGGTGTGAGTTCTAAAGGATGTCAGTGGTGTCTGTCTGCAGAATCATCAGCTATACTTGCATAATTTTTGGCAGATGTCTAATTTCTTTTTAAAGACCTTCAATGAAGAGGACTATATGGACTCCCTAGGCACATTTGTCCCTTACATGAAGCTATTGAGTTGTCACTGAGAAGTTGGCTGTGGAGTTTCAATATTATAAATACAGCTGTTAATGCAGTCAGAGCCTTCATTTGCACACCAATATACTTATTCCCATTAGCGTGTGCTGGATGACTTCACAGATTAGTCCTTTAATTAGAGCATGGCAAATTGACAGAGATTGACATTCTTGAGCCCACTGTACTTTGTGTGTTCTGCCAGACTATTGCTGGGGAATGTGGGAGTTGGGTCTTACTTGGGATGAGTTCTGGGGAAATTGCAGGCATTTCCTCTGGAACCTGATTGAGTCAAAAGACAGCTGCTAAGGACAGTCATGTGAAGAAGCATGTAGGGTTTTGTTTTTTCCTAATATCTTGTGGTGTTCTATCTGGAGTACTTTGCTTATAACTATGTGATCTTCCCTCCAGCAGAGTATGTTTCCATAAACAGAACATAATTAATTTGATAACGTTTTATGCGAGTAGGGGTTTTCCATACCCAAAAGGTAGGGATACCAGATAAATTGTAAGAGCAGATGGCACTGTCATTATCAGAGGAAAACAGCTAAAGAAGTTGCTTGAGAGGGGAAAGTGAATCAAAGAATACTGTGCATAAGCATGCTCTTAGCTGTCTTTGTCTACTTAGCATTTCAGATTCAGCTTGTATCTTCTCATGCTGCTTTTGCTTCTTTGCTCTGCTTTCAGCTAGAGGCAAATCCTCCCTTTACTTCACAGACAGGGAACCACGGCAGAGCTGTTGGTCTAGGGAGCACTTGGGTGGGAGAGCGTAGTAAGGAATTGGTCTCTCATGGCTAGGGCCAGTCTCAGAGGACTGAATCACCAAGGGGAGGAGCACAGGTAGGACAAGGTGGGGATCATGCCAGTTGTGGAAAACAAGCCTTGCTCAAGCATCCTTTTTTTTAATTTTTTTTTTTTCCTCTAAGCATGCTCTCCTGTTTTGTCTCCCATACGCGTTTAGCTGCTTGCAGTGCTTGCTTGCTGAGGTTTGTGAAGTCTGCGTGATGTGACTGCATGTTGATCAGCTTTCCTTTTTAGAGTAGTGAGTTGGTGTAAATGCCTCTGAGATTAACTTTGGGTGTAGGGAGAAGTGAAGTCCAGTGGTCTTAGTTTGGGGCTAGGAATGGAAATTTTGTTGTGTTACTCATTGATTTATAAGTAGGCTTTTGTCACAAAGTCACTACCCATCAGCAGGAAAAACCAGAAAACCCAAAGCAACTCTGTAAAGCTGGCCCTGTAAATGAAACATTCACCCATCTGTCTATCTGGACATATATTTCGTGGTTTTAAAGTTATTTGGGACATGGGTGTACATAGTTATAGTATGAAACATTTTATCATATCTTCTTTTCATGTCACTATTAACATTTTAAATTTTATTTCTTAAGGTCCAGCTGTGGGTTTTTTTCTGATGTGAATCCTAGTTCATACTAACGTTTTTCCCTAGACTGTGTTTTGAAAAAAATAATTGAAAATATTCTGTTCCACTCTTCTGAATGCGCTTTTTTTTTTTTTTTTTTTTTGGTTGTTGGTTTTCTTTNCATATCTTCTTTTCATGTCACTATTAACATTTTAAATTTTATTTCTTAAGGTCCAGCTGTGGGTTTTTTCTGATGTGAATCCTAGTTCATACTAACGTTTTTCCCTAGACTGTGTTTTGAAAAAAAAAAATTGAAAATATTCTGTTCCACTCTTCTGAATGCGCTTTTTTGGTTGTTTTTTTTTGTGCCTGTTGAGTTGCCTGCTTCACTTACCATGCATGTATTAACTGGTATTTTTACTGGTGTTTTATTAAATTGTTTCTTAGGCTTTCCAGAATGTGTTTCTATTGCGGTATTTGCTGTGCAAATGTAGGAGAGAGGTGATTTTTTCCCTGCAAAATTCTGTGCTTTCATGAGTGAGCTGAGCGGCGAAGACAGTTCAGATTCCGAGTGTGAATTATAGTGTCTGAAAAGTTCTTAGTATATTAAACATGATGTAGGCAAATCCAAAAGGTACCTATTTTAGGAGTCAGGTTCTCTATTTATAGTTCTTTGCACACCTTTCTCAGAGATACATTAAAGCAGCATCACCTGACGTGACCCGGCCGTCCAGCTCCCTGAGCAGGATGCTCTGTGAACGCGAAGGCGTGCAGAGGCGGTTGGAGAGCAGAGGGCGGGTTCCTTAGCGGCTCTCACGGCGATGATGACCGAGCCCGGCCCTGCCCTGCCCGGGGGGTGCCGCTCCCGCCCAGGCGCTGCCCCGCGGCAGCGGGCCCGCTCCCGGCTGGCAGCTCCCAGGATGCTGCCGCCAGCCGGAGGCCAGCTCTGGAGTCCCTAGCGGTAGCGGCAGGGAAGCAAGCAGCTCCTTTTCCCCCTTTATCATAGGCAAAGAATGAGACTGGCACCGCAGCTGCGCCGCGCTGAGCGCTGACCGGCGGCTTTGCTCGGTGCCGCTTGCTGACCTCCTTTTCTTTTGGCACGCTGTATTTACCTTCTTAGCGGTGTGGCTGCTGTTTCGTGTCACGCTTGCGATAAGTTCTCAGCAGGGCTTCTCTGTCTTTCCAATTTTCTTGTATAACTGTATTGCAGTGTCTTCATCCTGAGGGAGCTGCTACAACTGAAGAACAGCAGGAGAAAATAAGTTGCTTTGCGTGGCTTTGCTTTTACCTTCAGGCCAGGTTTTTGATACTGCCAAACAAAGTTTTCCTCTATACTCTGGTGGAACCTGTGAGCAGTCCTTTTATGCTAATTTTTATCACTTTAGGGTGACCCTGGGTAAAAATTGACTTGCTACTGTATCAGCCTGTATACCTTCCATGAAAAATGCTTGTGCGATGTGTGTGTGCTGGAATAGTAGTGATCAAGATGAGGATGTGAATCTCTATTGCCAGTAATGCTACTGGATGTTGCCAGGTGCTGCATCTCCTCTGGTTTTCCACCTTTCAGCTGAGGTACCTTGTCTTTTACCTATGTCTCATTTTATGCTGATGCTTTTATAGAATATTTTGTATTTCTGTACATGTTTGATTTTATTTTGGTCTGAAATATATTCTGCTATTTCAATTCCCACTGCCTCCTGCCCCTTGCTTGTGACCTTACACTATACAGAGCAAAGAACAGTTTTGCAATCTGGTGTGTGTCGGTGGTAAAAAGCCTGGTTAAAACAAACAGCTCCAGTGATGATTAGTGATTTATGTTGGATATTGAACAGGCAGGGTACAAGTGTTCCTATTTCGCCAAGTCTGAAGCAGGACATAGCAATTAGGTAGGGTTTGTAGCAAGGGACAAATGTAACCTTAAGTGGGATTTGTCTTTGTGTATCCAGGTTGCTTTCTGCCATCCTGTAACCAAGGGCTCCGAAGTCACGTGTTGCTTTCTGCAGTGTTGATGCTGTAAGTGGAGTTGCTTAAGGCTGTATATAAAACCTCACTACAGGTATAATTTAACTATTCTCTCTGTAGTTGCAGAAGAATGAAGAGCACTGTCTCTGTACCTTGTCACCCCGTATGTGCTGCAAAAGATTTTCCTGTCATATCTATACCCACATGTATTTTGTTCCTCTTGCATAATTCATTGTTGAAGAATTTGCATTTCCCTGAAGTTGAAAGTTCCAAGAGTGCGTTGTAATGATGAGAGAAATGGGAGCAGAAGAAGCTGACTGGGTTTGTTTTTTGGTTTTGGGTGTTTTTTTTTTTGTTTTATTTTTTTTTTGACTTAGCACTTTTGCAGATTTATTGTACAAAAATCTCTTTAAGAGGCAGTTGAACTGGTGCCAATGGAATATTTCAGACTTTGGAAGTGACAAGACTCATTTATATTCATACTCGAAAAAGCGTTTTCTAAACTACCTCAGCACAAGGTGACCATCTGTCTGTGTCCCCTGCTAACCTAGCAGTGAGGAAGAGCTGAACCTTTGGCTGTCTCCTGTACACAGACACCCACATGCCCTTTTGTTTCCCCCAAGTCAGTTGTTTATTAGATATTTGATATAGAGAGTAGTCATGGGCAAATTGGATACTGTTTTGGGCAGATAAACAACAGAGAGGTTTGGTGTGGTACCAGGTAGGGAACTGTTGTCACTGGTAATAATGTACAAGTACCCTGTACAAGAACCGATCTCTAGTAGCTGGGGATCTGATAAGATGTATAGAATATGTTTTGGGATAACTCCAGCTGTTTGGAAGATGTCACTTTTCTTGAATAAGAGCTGAGCATGTATGCTAAAGCATGCATGTTGCTTTCTTTGCAGTTCAGTGTATGAATATCTTTCGTGTGGGAATCCTTTCTTTAAAAACAGATTAGCAAAGGATACTTACAATAAACTCTCTTGACTATTACATTTTAGAAACTTTGTTGTGGTTTTGTGGGGTTTTTTGTTTTTTTAAAGGATGTAACATGGCAAACATCAAGGATTTCAAGCACATGCAAGAAACTTGGGAAGAGCAATTAGTTCTCATTGAGGGGTACTGTTATACTACATCACTGAGTCATGGGAATCCCCACTGTTGTGCTAGGTCTACTCAGTACTCTGTCTTCCTTTCCAGAGTGTAACTGTAAAGGCTTCAACCTCTGTTGGAGTCTAACACCTTGAACATGCTATGGAGGCCATATCAGGTTGGGATAATCGCAATATCAATAATGCTATTGATGCCACATGTGCTGCTCTTGAGGGAAGCCTAAAGTACAAGATAATCAATTGTAGCTCAGAAGTGCTTGGCTGGGAGAAGAGGGCATGCTGAAAGGCTGGTGTGACCTTATCCAGATCATCACTCTGTCTTGCATCATGAATTAAAATCTCCCTGCTGAAATGAAGTCTGTGTGCCTTTTTGGGGTAGGAGCTTGGGGAAAGATCAGAGATACAGCTTTTGAAGGACTTAAATAACTAAATCATATTGTGAAAAAAGGAAGACTGTAAAGAATTAGTCAACTCAGGTATGCACTGTTCCACTGCCAAATGATAGAAATTAATGTTTGTGTCACTGTTTGCGTCACTGCAACATGTCTTCTGACACCTCTGGCAATTTCCCTCTTGACTGAGAATCATTTTTCATCCTCATGATGCACCAGGAATCTTTTATCAGTGCTACAGAAGTGCTGTATATGTATTCATAGCTTGGCTTTGAGAGAGAGGTGCTTACAATAGGTTAAGAGCTCAGGCAACCATAATTTCCCTTTTGGCAATGCTCTGTTTGATCCTGTTTTACACATCAGATAAGTGCACTGGAGGCCAAGGGAAGTGGGCAGTGTAGCAGACCTGAACACTGACAGCCTAGAAGTCCATGTTAGTTAAAATTTGTATTGAGACTATGCTGCCACTGGTTCTGTGTTTCTTTTAAACAAAAATGTTTTCAAGTTTCTGCCAACAACCAGAGCTGTCCAATTTAAATTAATCAGTTATTTGTCGCTGTCTGGCATATTTTGTCTGAGTAGCTGTTATACATTTTTTGTTGTTGTTTCCTTCCGATGTTTTACTGGAACAACAATAGTGCAGAGACATTTGTCTTGCAGAAAAAAACTCAGAAAATCACTCAAACATGTTTCCTTGGCTTTGTCATAGTGAACTTGTACGTCTAGGAAATGAGACTGGTTGCTTGTTGTGTTCTTCTGGTGTAGCTTCTCAATGGTTAGGCATGATCTCAGACTATTTCCCTTGATAAACACAAGTGGTAGTATGGTATTTATTCCTTTTGGAACCCAAAACAAGTAAGTGACTGTAAAATTAATATAAAGTAGATTATGTTCAAAGTACTCTATTTCTGTTGCATGGTGAATAAAAGACAACTGATTTTAAATTTAAAAATATGTAAATGGGCTTTTATGGGTGTTTTGGGTTATTATTTTTGAGACAGTACAACTGCTAGGACTTACATATATGTATTCATTTTTAAAAACACCATCCAGTCACAGGGCCCTGTAGAGCACTCTCTACTGTAAGGCCCAGACTTACACTTCATAATCACTCTGCTCTATTGAATGATATTTCTTACTTCAGGAAAGAAAACTGCTTTCTAGTTATCCAGGGCTGGCAGTCAACACATCTATTTCTTCTCACTTCAAGAGTATAGTTTCCAGAGTTAAATACCTGGGACAACTGTCAGCAGTTTAACATGTGGCAAAGAGAGGATGTTCAGGCAGTAGTTGCTTTTAAATCTAGAGTCACCTTGATTGTGCTGTTAGTGCACTGATTCCTATGACCTTACTGCTGTGTAGCTGAAAAATGGGAAAGTATTAAAAAGGCTCACTTGGTTGCCTCTGAAATTCACAGCCACCTTCACATTTTATGGTAGAGACTAATCTGGATTCAAACTGCTGAGTGGTTTCCTACAGGCTGTGTCATAGCAGTGTCTCTGTAGTAAGGTCCCATGGCATTTAGAGAGTTTGGAAGGCAAGTTAGGGAGCTCCAAGGTTTTGTGTTATGAAAACACTGTTCTAATTTCAGCAAAACCCATTTGTGAATGGCCAGCTTTTTCTAAACACATCCAAAAGCAATGAACAGATGCAAATGAAGAGACAAGATTCAGTCCTTTACTCCCCGACAGATACAGATATGAAAGCTGATCACACTTCATGCCAAAGAAAAATCTTGTTATGAATGTTTATTTTTACATTAAAAGGGGTAGTACTGATGCCACTGAAGTCTTAATGAAGTTTTGGAGAAATAAAGATAACTTTTGAAAAAAGAGGATTAGCAATAGTCATATTGCACAATCCTTTTAGTCTTAAGCTTCAGTACTGAGGTGATTGCTTACAACTCAGCAAGACTTCTGAGATTAATGTGAATCCCATAGCATTTTTGCAGACCTTCAGTTGTGTAAAGAACTGGAGCAAAATCATCATTTGCTAATTTGAGAGTAGAGACTTACCTTGTTTTTGAGCAGGATGTATGGCCTCATTTAACCTTTCTACTCAAAGGTTGGCAACATGTGGAAACGAGGGTTTTTTCTTTTTTTCAAAGATTGTGTTGTGGTGTGTTTTCTCTAGTTGCTGTTTACCTGTGTTACTCTGACCCAGTTCAGAGATGCAAACGGGCCTTTTGTGTTCAGCAATATACATTTAGTTCAGCCTTTATGTCTGGTAATGGAGTGGACTTCTCTGTAACTTTTTGGATGCCAATAGAAAGCACATTTGTTTAATTGACTCTGATCCTTCATTCTTACCTGCCCAGTGGGATGCTTCAAAAGGAACATGGCCTTCTGCGTAGACTCTGTTGAACAGTGAAGGTTTGCTCGATGCAAAAATTATTCACTGCATGTCTGCCATCTGTTCCCCCAGTCTCTCAATGCTCAGTCTGATCAGTAGAGGTCCTCAAATTTGACTGAAAAACCTTGGGTGAAAAAATGGCATTAATGTTTTATGCTACTTTTTTTTTTGGATGAATAAACAGTAGTTGAATACACAAAGGATTAATAGTTCCTTCCTGTTGGGCTTCAGCTATGTTATTATGAGAAATTGTCTGCTAAAATGTGAGCCTTACAGTACCTCTGCAGGCATAAACTGTCTGTTTTTTCCTCTTGAGGGATAGCTTCTTGGACTAAATGCTTTTTTGTTTGTTTGGGGTTTTTTTTTTTTCATTTACCATATACCATAACTTCGTTTCAGTGCACATCCCCATATATGCAGTGTGTTACCTTCTTACATACATTAATGTTGGTACCTTAACAAAGAATCAAATATAAGCTTTTGTGTAGATAACTGAAAGCTGTTATTGCATAGAACTGACTAACAGAAAATTTAAGACACAGCAATTTACAATAAAAACAAGCCCATGAAATGTTCGTGCTTTTTTTTTTTTTCCTCTGTCCATGTGGAATTAGGGTACTGCTGTAAAGTGGGTGAACTTGGGATGCAGATTC
>VWZN01010335.1:165568-197032 GCA_013396955.1 Regulus satrapa | reverse complement strand
ATTCCAGATTCAATTCCTGGGAAGTAGTTCAGTAGATGAAAGCTGCTGGCCTCAATTAAGCTAAATATGGACCCAAACCTGAACATTGTACCACAAATCTCATCAGTGGCCTCTTGATGAAATGGCTGTACCTATGTGTTTTCCTTTTTCCAGCAATCAGAATTGCCTACCAAAGTTTATCTAACACTTCGTGAATGTAATTTTGTCTGAAATTGTAGGAGGTCAGAGTGCATATTGAAATTTTCTTCTCCTGCTTCTAGACATCACAAGAATGATACCAAGAGGTTCACTTCTGTTGTTTCCCTTCTGACACTGACAGTGAAATGTACTTTTGTGTATGGTAAATTTAATCCCACTTGAGTACTATAAATGTGTATATGTATGAGCATGTGTTTGCAGGGCTGTCTTCTGATCAAGACCTAAGTGAGCTTAAGGTAGGTTTGATGCTGGCTCACTCCATTGGAATCTGTTTCATTGCATTGAAAAGTGTAAGTGCACAGAAGTTTCAATCAAGTTAAAGCTTGTTTTTAAAACTTGAAATAGCATGAGTTCATGGCATTACATATCCTAACTAGATGTTGCCAAGGTGTTGATGTATCAGACTGCTGCCTGTTCCCTCAGTACGCTGAAGAATTTGTATGAAGTATTGCTTCAAGTTGCTATTGGATTTTTCAGACTGTTCTGTTCTTACCTTTTTAAAGAAAAGGTTTCAGAGTTCTGTTTTTTTTTTTTTTGTCTTAGTCACTTTGTTGCTGTGTTGCCTTATTTTTAATTATTAAAAGGTGACTTCTGTTTAGAACTAAATTTATGTGCTGAAGGTCAGTGAAGTTTGTCTTCTGCAGTAGACCAGAAGAACAAAGCACAGTTTCTTTATTGCTTAGAGGGTACTGATGCATTTACTGACCACCAACACCTTTTCAAAATCTTTAGGGGATGTAAAAAAAGGTGTTGCATTAATTGAACCTGATCCAAGTCAACTGGTATTGTGTTACAAAAATATTTTAGCAGCCCTGTTATGTTTCTATCAGAATCAATACATGAAAGAAAGCAAAATAGGATGTTATCTTTTGGATAATATTTATATATTGTTTTTCAGAAGGTGTATTGGGGAGGTAAATTACTCACACTTGGAAGGTATGTTGATCGGAGCTGATTGAGAATGTGTGGTTGAATTTTCCATAAACCAAGATAAGCCAGCTAGCGGAATCTTGTTGCTAAATTATGTAATGTAATGAGGCATGTTTCTCAAGTCATAGAATCATTAAGTTGGAAAAGAAGTCCAAGATCATGGAGTTTAACTGCTAATGCAGCACCACTGTTCACCACTTAATAATGTCATCAAGAGCCTCAGACACATGTTCTCTTTGAACATGTCAACATTTTACAGGGATGGCAACTCAACTGCTTCCCTGACCAACCTGTTCCAATACTTGATAACCCTTTTGGTGAATAAATTTTTCCTCATGTTCCATCAGGACCTTCCCTGGCATAGTTCAAGGTCATTTCTTCTTATCTGGTCACTTGTGAAAGGGGAGAAGAAAGTATAGCCCCACCTGGTTATATGCCCCTTTCAGGTAGTTGAAGTGCAAAGCTTTCCCCTGAACCTCCTTTTTTACACACTGAACACCTCCTCTTCCCTCATGCGTTTCTCACAGGACTTGTGCTCCAGACCCTTCACCACCTCTATTGCCTTTCTCTGGACATGCTCAAACACCTCAATATACTCATCATGAGGGGCCCAAAACTGGGCACAGCACTTCAGGCACAGCCTCACCAGTGCTGAGTACAGAGGGACAATCACTGCCCTGGTCCTGCTGGCCACATTACTGTTGGCCAGGATGCCACTGGCTTTCTTGGCCACTGGGCCACATGCTGGCTCATGTTCTGCTGACTGTGGACCAGAACCCTGAGGTCCTTTTCTTCTGGGCTGGTTTTCCAGTCAGTCTTCCCCAGCATGAAGTGCTGCATGGGGTTCTTGTGACCTAAGGGCAGGACCTGGCACTCTGCCTTGTTGAACCTTGGCCTCAGCTCAACAGTCCAGCCTGTCCAGATCCCTCTGCAGGGCCTTTTTGCCCTCCAGCAGATCAGCACTCCTTACCCAGTTTGGTGTTGTCTGTGAACTGACAAAAGGTGCACTCAATCCCTTTGTCCAGACTGTTGACATTAAGCAGGACTGGCTCCAGGGAATGCTTGTGACTGGCCACCAGATGATTTTAAGGACATACCATGCTCTGGGCTCAGCCATCCAGCTGCTTTTTACCCAGTGAAGACTACATACCACCACATCATGGGATGCCAGCTTCTCCAAGCAAATATGTGGGGAAACTTTCTAAGACTACTGAAGTGCAGGTAGACAACATCCACAGCCTTTTCCTTATCTGTTAAATGGGTTATCCTGTCACAGCAGATGAAATCAGTTATACAGGATCTGGCTTTCCTGATCTCATGATGCCTGGGCCTTATTCTCTAGCTGTGCTGCACTCTAGATGATCTGCCCTGTGACTTCGCTTGTCACTGAAGTCAGGCTCTAACAGGCCTTAAGCTTGAGCTGATTGGGGATTTTAACCTGAGACCTCTTGTACCTGATATGAGAAGCATACCTCTAGATCAATAAGCTGCCATGAATATATTCATAGTTATTTCTAATTACTTCTCTCACTTTTGGATGTTGGAACGTAAGAGAAAAATTAAAACCGAGACTTTAATTTTCACTTAGAACTTAAACTCAAGAAAGCGAAGTCAAACTCTTGGTTTCTTGTTGCAATATTCTGAATGAGTGAGGAAAATGGCAGAAGGACATGGGGTAACAAAGATATCGGAATTGGCAAAGATTTGAAGGATGGAAAAATTGTTACATTTGAGTTCCAAGTGGCTTTTAAAGAGCTTGTGAAGCGATTACTGAGTTAATTCAGCTAATTTGTGGGGGAAGTGATGGACATTTTAAAAAAGGAAGAATAAAGGTAATAAGAGCACTGGGCTTGAAAGGGTTCTTATGATATTGCTGAATAAAGAGAAGTTAATAAATACTGTTTTCAGGATTTATTGATTTCTGCTTTTGGACAGTAGAGATAGTATGTAGAGATAGCATGTTTATGTAATGAGGGGAGTGGAAAAAATAGCTTTTTCAAGCAGCACTTGTGGAAAAATTAATTTTATTTGGTCTTGCTGCAAAAATAGTTGGGGAATTTCATGATGTTTCTTGTAATCTTTTTCTGGGAACAATAAAAAGAATAGAGAGAAAATGGGGGGAATGAAGTATCTTGTATCTCTCCCTCTCATCACTCTTCTCAAGAAGAATAAATGAGACTGACAACTTTTCTTGCAACTGGAGAGCTAGAGGAAAATATGGAGTGTTTTTCTTATTGTTATGAGGATAGGACTATAAAAAAGCTCTGCCATACCAATTTCTGCTGTTTCCAAGTGTGTGCCAACTGCTGACCATTGCATGTAGGAAGACACCTTTTGATCTGTAACCTACCTATCTAAAGGCTTTAACCCTAAAGGCTCTTGTTGCTATTGGATCAGGTGAGATCCACAGGCATGTGTGCCAGGCTACATCTTAGACATCAGTGGTTATGGTGATGACTGCTTATATTACATATACAATTTTCACCTAATATAATTTTCCGAATTTATATCTCTAACTCTTGTGCCATGACCTAAAAAAGGATGGCCTTGTACGTAAATTACTGAAGAAATTACAGAACTACCGAACGTAATGGGGTATCTTAGAACTGCAGGGCTCTTTAAAAGATTGTAAAGTGAAAAAAGTGTCTCCTGTGTCTTAAAATATGCCTAAATTATGGCTTCATTTCTGTTTCAGGCATTGGTGACACAACTCCTATGGTTGATGATATGAGTGGCCTGAGGCGACAGCATTTGAGAAATAACGTGCTCCATTATTCTGCATAATGAGTTTAGCACAGGCACGAGTGTGTACTGGCTGTTTGCTAAGGACTGTTGTCTTCAGGGTACAGGGTAACTGAGTTTCAGCTGTGTGTATTATAGGTGTTGAAATGACTGAAGAGGGACTGTCAGCAGTATAAGTCTTTGTTAACACTTTCTTGAATATGAAGTGTGAGAAGACTTTTTTTTCTTTTCTGTGTTAGCAGTCTGCTTTCAGCCAGATAATGACTATACTGGAGATTTGTGTTATGTGTTGTGGGTTTTTTTTGTTGTGCCAGTGGCAGAGTGTTTCACTTATGGGTCCTGTGACTGTTATATGTGCTTGTATGCACGTGTGTCCTCGGGATTTTTTAGGTGAAATATTCTCACTTGTCTTTGGGTTTTTTCCCCTTGTTTCTCTCTGAAAAAAGGTTTCTTGAAGATGCTGAAAACCCTAAATCTTAAACACTTCTCTCTTTTTGCAGAACCTGATGTGTAGAAGCAATAGTAGCTCAAGCCTCTGAATTCACTGGTGTATCTTATGAGCCTTACTGGAAGGGCTCTCAGAGACTGATTTAACTAGTTCAATTCTGGGATAGAAAAAAATGTTGCAGACTCCTCTGTTAAGACTTTTGAATGGAATAGTAGATGTTTAGGAGCAGGTTTTCATCAGGGTTTTTGGCACAAACTATATAGGGGAAAAGCACTAGATAGTTTTTAGGAAAAGTCATTAAAATTGATTACTTGTAACAAGGCTGTTCCTTTCATTAGAATAACTGGTAACTTTGCTTCTCCCTACTCTACCAATTCTTTTTCTGAGCTTATGGGAGAGTTTTCCTTTCCCAAAGATGTGATAATCTCAGTAGCGATACCCATGGGTGCTTTATATTAATATTTTTTGTCCCATGATGCATCCATGAATGTGTCCACCCCAAAGAATGGGAGTATATTTTTGATGCTTTTGTACATGAATTTTGCCAGTTTCTCTACTTAAGTATAATGGAAATAGGTTGTGTATGTGAAATATATATTTCACATATACAACAACATATACAGCATATATATTGCATACATACAACCCAACCAAAGAAAAATCCTAAGCTGGGAAGGGACATTGAATGTGCATCGCAAAACAAAACTGCCATAGAGAGGAGTTTTCTGTGGGGTTCCTATAATATTTTTTAATTCTTTCATGTTATATGACTTTTTCTGCTGTATTTATCCAGTTTATTTTGTTACTTCTGACTATTTAGAAGGTGTTTTCAGCCTTTTCTATTCACATCTGGGCTGGACCGGGAAATTCAGAGAGAATACAATATATCAGAGTACTAAAGGAAGTGTGATGGAATAAGATGGAAGCAGAAATTCTCTGTAGCTCCCCAATAGCACACTTTAAAAAATGCAACTTTAAAATGCAAAAAAGCGCTAGAAAGGCAAGGAGGTTTAGCTGTTTATTATTGATGTGTATTTGCATTACTCAATAGTTCAGAAGCCTACATTAAAATGTTTCTGGCTATGAATGCAACATAACATACAACACATGCTAATTTAAAAAATACATTTTGGCTGACTCAAGTATTTGTGATGGTATTGAGCACAGTTAGATGTTCAAAATAACACTCAGTGTTAACTATTGTACTCTAGTAAATTAGTGTTTCAAATTACTTGTCCCTCTGCATGTGTGACTACAGAATATGCCTGCTCAGGGCCCAACATGGTTAGAAATAGCTAGTGAAAAGTAATTGCTTCAACTTTGCAGTGCATATTTAGGTGCTAATTGTTTCACTGTTGTTTCCCTTCCCCAGTTATGTGTAATGACACTTTTGCTAATTTTTACTTTTCCTGTTAAGCTGACAATTCCTTGTGCTTTTATGTTTTAAAAGTCTTGGTGAAGTTATATAGGTAACATATGATTCATAAGAGCATTTGTCCACAGGTGCATGATTATGCCAATAATTTCATTACTGCATCTAAATAGGCTAGAAAAATGTACTCTTTCCATTGATTGGTTCATAATAAGATCCATCTATCAATTTTTTATATCATTTTACCTATATCTAGATCTTTTCTCTGGACAAAATTACACCATTTACTGAAACCTTTTTGCCATGTCTATCAATGAACAAATGCTGTGTGTTGATAATTATGGAAATTATGTAGTATGTGTAGTCACTTGAGAGTTCAGAATATTTCTTGTTTACAATAGTTGCACATGCATGTATGCTACATAAAATTTTGTGAATAAAAATTAGTGTGAGAAACACAGGTGAAAGCAAACAGTATTTACACTTCATTAATTATTTATGGTTACAGTCCATAAATTACTTATGTGAAGGCAATGTTAGAACACAGAGGGATAGTAGCTATTGGGCTGTTAAAAAAAAAGTTTCCTTAATTTTCTTGGAGCTGGGACACCAAATTAACTGGCACATGTGTGATGGTATGTTCTTTGTAGGTGCTTTTTAACATCATGCTTGATGTGCAATGGTAAGATGATCTCAAGTCCTAATTTTTAACTTAGAGGACAACCATTTATGTGACATGCTTTATTGAAAGCATTAACTTTGAAAACCAGGTGAATCTCTAACTATGTTTGTTGTCATTTAGCTGGCAGACTCATGTTAGACAATAGCCATTAGCGAGTCAGAGCTCTTGTGTGCGTGTTCTGCTACCCTGCATTATTCTGGTACCTTACCTGAAAGACAAGGACAAGTATATCTGAAATTTAAATTGCTCATTGACCATAGCCAGAAAAAATTCTTAGTGATATCTCTTTGCAATGCTTGTGTCATGATGATGATGTACACCCAGCAGGTGCTGAGAACTAGCATTCCTGCCCATTCATACTTAAAAGACCCCAATTACAATCTTTACCTGGGGATACTGTGAGGTTGTATGCAGTGGGAGATGTCTGCACATGTGGGTGTGGTCTTTTGCAGAACACGGCCCTTTGAAGTGATCTTACATAATTCTTATACTGCTACCTGACCTCTTATACCTGATCTTCCTTCCAGATGTGATCAATTCTTTTTTTTTCTTCCCCAAATTTCCAGTCTAAGTTCTGTTTAACCAAGCTCGTCTTATTCCCTGACAACTTGTCTTTCTACACCTGGGGACAGGTCACTCCTGAATACTTGATTATTTTTTTAAAGCAATCCAGCTTTCCTGGCCTCCTTTGCCCTTCAGGTCTATGTCTCAAGATATTCTGTCAACCACTGTCCTATAACAGGTCTAGCAGTGCACCTTCCCTGCTAGGCTCACTTACTGGTTTTGTTAGGAAGTTTTTTCCCCCATCCTCTGGGAGTCTCCTAGGTTGCTTCCTGTCTGCTGCATTGTATTTCCAATAGACATCTGAATTTGAAATTTCCCATGTGCACAACATGCTGATATAGATGATATTCACAGGTATTAGTGCTGGATGCTTCAGTGGTACCTCTCCCACAGGCAACTTCTGCTCTAGTTGCTGGTCAGAAAAGATGGCTTCAGCCTGAGAAGTGACATCAGTAATCCTTTCAAGTCTCGTTTAATTTGTTTGATTAAAGCATTAGGCTTATAGAGCTCAAATGCCAGAAATTTAAATTTAATGGTGTGATGTTTGATAGCTGTTTGTGTGCTGGTAAGACATCTCTTCTGCAATACTTTTCTTAAAGCACCATCTTGTGATCTGAACCTGATCAATGTACGAAACAATAGATGAGACTGGATCAGTTGGCTACCAAACTGATTTATGATGACCTTGATTCCTCAGGTTTTTGATTCTTTTTTAGGGTAATGCTTGAAGTTAGTTGGCAAAAAAGACTGATGAGTAGCCAGTGGCAAGATACAATTACTTGCTAAAGATGTTTTCAGGAAGAGGATATGTTTACTCTTTTGTCTCTTGAAATGCTATCACTTCTTTATAGGAATTAAAACTTGAATACTTTTTGAGTGCTTGAGAAGTTTAAGCACCTGTGTGGATCTCTGGAAGCTGGAGACAATCCTTTCAGAATACTCAAACCAGTTAAATAATTGTATTGAAGTGAAATATAAACAGATCCTTACTGTCATAAGAGTTGCTGTAATCTTGAACAAATTGTTATATTGGGCAGTATGGGAGTCTGTATATATCCTCCATAATCTGTACTTAGTTGCTCATGATGATGCCCAAGTTATTGAAGGTCTGTTCCTTAACACTTTGTAGTTCAGGGAAAGTATCTAGCCCCAGTATTCTTCTATCAGAACCAAGTAAAATTGTGGAGTTAAGTGCTAAACCATGGATTTATTGGTAGTAGATGTAGGGAATATATACTGACCTAGTTGTAATTCCATATAGGGAGTTTTTGTGAAAGTCTTATTTTATACACTGTCAAGAAGACATTAGGTACAACATTGATTTATGAACTAATAGTAGCCATTTCCATTGGAAGCTCTTTTTTCCAAAAAAATCACTTTCCCCTGATTTTTTTTTCTCCTCTGTGCATCTTTTTCTGATTTCTGTTGTCATTTTTGTTATAGTTCATCAAAACCTGTTTCTTTTATGTGGATTTTGCAACCATGTCTCCTCTGACCTTGTGATGTTGTCTTGCTTTTTGAGGAGAATTTGGCACAGTATCCATTGCTCTGTTTTCTCCTCTTGGTTACTTGGACTTTGCTGCCACTTGGAACTAAAACCATGTGGTTCAGCTTTGTTTCAATGAGCTTGTTAGTGGAGAATTAACTGTACCTTTTCTGTAGGCTTGTTTCCTAGGGTAAGAACACAACTTCCATTCCCCTGTCTGCATATCTGCTTTTTAGTCATTCAGTTGGCCACCACTGGTATTAATTGAATATAGATAGCAAGAGAAATCAAAGGTACTAGTTAAAAGGGGTTTTTTTTCCCTATTTCATTTCTAAATTAAAATGGCTGGACAAATGTATGAGTAAATTCAAACAGAAGAAGAAATTAAGTACTGACAGAAGTATAACACATGTACAAGAAATCTAACCACAAATGCTATAACTATTTCTGTATTTCTGGGAGGGGAAGCTTTGCCCAAAACTGGGGAGTTGTTAGATATAGGCATCCTGACATGCTGTAAGAGGTTTTTCTGTAGGAGTGCTCTGTCACACAATATTTTGTTAAATCCTTTAACATGTCAGTTAGCTTACCTTGATCACTTCAGTCTTCTCTTCACTAGTGAAGCTGTCTTGTTTTCTTGCTAAGCTTTTCCTGTGTGGTGTTGCTGTGCTTCTTGTGGCACAATGCTGCAGGTAATGCTTCAAAGTTGTGTTTCAGACTCAGTGAGGCAAAGTACTTGCCTCGCGACTTCTCCCATTGTGCCCAGAGGTGTCCTCCTGTTCAGTGACCTAGTGAATGACAAAGAGAAATGAAAGGGGACTCCTGTCTTCATGCTCTGCTCTGCTGGAATGAAGGAAGCCCAGCTGCTTTTAGACAGCAAGACTGAGGAGAGGACCAAATTACATACTGCGAATAATTAGAACAACATGGATTTAATATCATTATTGCCAGGCATTATTGTAGCCATTTCATTGCAGCTACTTTCTTCTCAGTTTCCGTAAATAACATCAGGTTTTAGGCAATCAGAAAACAAATTCAGGTTCGGTTACCTAAGTGATTTCTCATATACTCCTCCAGCTTTTCTATTGCCTCTTCAATATAACATTTTTTTTCTTTGACCTAGATAACTTTTCATTTGACTTCTTGAACACAGTAACAGAAATGTTTAGAATATGCTACCTTCTTCTTGGGTGATTTTGAGTACCCTTTCATTTTGCATTTCAACAGCCTTGTGGCACGCTGATAGAATACTGCCTTTTGAAGGGTGAAAAATAAGCAGTAGTGGAGGAAGTATGAGGAAGTGAAGTGAAAGAGGCCCCTGTGGTTATAAAATCAGAGGTGTGGTGTTGGTGGCTGCTGTAACTCTGATGGTCAGTGCTGTGTAAATGTAAAATTCCTTCATCGTTGAGATGTGACAAATGAAAAATTCTGCAAGATTTTAATCTGTGACACCTGCTGATAAGCCTTAGGACAGTGTGCATTGGGTAGTGCAGGTGTCTCCTGGAGAATGGAATAATGGAGTTCAAGGTCTTAATTTGCAAGTCCAGAATATAAAATTTTGCTGTAGCTTAAAAAAAAAAAGTTTGCTGATAGAATGCTTCTTGGTGATATTGTTAACTTAAGAATTTTTCTCCTTTTTTTTTTTTTTTTTTTTTGGGAGGGTGGAGAGAGGGGGCAGGGAGAAACCCATAGGAAACTGAAAACTAACCTTTTAAAGGAAGCTGTGCAGTAGAGGTGCCTGCTCCATGTACTAGCACTGCTGATTCAGTTTGATTTAGTCATTTATTCCTGAAGCAGACCATACCTTTGTAATTTGATATTCCAGTGGAAGAGGAATGTGAGGTAGTGCCAGCAGCTTGCATATGCAAGCCATTTGCACTGGAAAGTAAACATTTAGTGATGTTTTGACTCCTAGCTCTACATAGACTGGCCAGATGTCAGTCAGAAGCTGCACAGGTTTTCTGCAAGGGAGGAGGTTAACATTAGTGGGCTGATGTAAATCAGGACTGATTTTGATGTTGTTGCTCCAGCGTTTGTGTTTGCCTTGCTTTGGTTTATCTCATAAGTTTGTCATGGAGCACAAAATCTGACTTTTAGATGAGTCTGTTTGAATTAAGACTGTCTCCTATGTTCCAGCACCGAGTTAGTGCTTGGTTCCTGGGCTCAGACTGGGGGCAGTCAGAAGTACATCCTTGGCACGTGTACCATTTGAATGTGAGTTGCTCCTGCTGGGCTGTAGCTCCTACTTGGCAGAACTATTTGCCAGCACATCCACAGCTTTTGGCACAACGGCTGTAGGTTACTAACTCCTGTAGCAAAAACCATGAATATCACTAGGGTGAGTTAGATCTGAGCAGATCATCTTAGCAGTGTTTGTCTGACTTGAGTGCTTAACCTAATGATCACTTCATATCTGTTTTTGTAGTGTTTGGATGGAAGGTGTTTTTCTCTTATTTATTACTTTGGTTTTACTTATTTTCTTAAGTTTTCTTAAGGCAAAGACCTAATTTTCACTTCTATTTTATTTTTACTATTAATTCCTGATTGCCGTATTGCCATTCATGTTTCCTTTTGTTCCAAAACACTATTATTCTTCAGTCTTTCTTTTGTGCAATATTAGATGACTTCCCTCTTAATTAGGTATGTGGGTGCAACTTTGGGGGAAAAATCCTGGCAATTGATTTCCCACTCCAAGTATGTGTTTTGAATTTTTCAATTGTTGATAAAGTGCTATTAAACCATAGCAGAGAACCTTAATATCAGCCTAGCTTACTTAGGTGATTTTAAGTTAGCTTTTTTTTTTTTTTTTGTATAGTCTCTAATGCCTTGGTCAATGGAGAGACTAATCCCCCAAGTCCATCTGCTTCTAATATTTGAGTAAAAATAAGAGTTGGGTGGATAAGTGGTTGCTTATAATTTGCAGGTGGATAATCTCTGATGGTTGCTGTATTTTGTTAGGGTATCAGCATCTGAAAATGTCATGAAACTAGCTGAGCTAGGAAGGTTAAAGAAGCAGCTACTCTGCATCTCTAGTAATCCCTTGGAAGTGAGACTGCTGGAGAATCAAAAACATCTAGGGTAAGGGAATCAAATGGAATAATATTTTTTTAAGGAATACTTTGACTTCAGCAGTCACAGTATTGTGCTATTTTCCATAAATTTTTGCAAGGTAAGCAGAAGGTTGTGAAGTTACAGTAGGATACTCTATAAAGTATTTTTCAAGCAAGGCCTGTTTCCCAAAATTCTTCAGGGCTGAGCAATGTGGTTTTACTGTGACAGTAAAATTTATTATAGTGATGGGGGTGAGACAACACTGAAATTAGATGATGTGATAATTTTGTTGTTTGAAAGTAACATGTAATTATTACATATTACATTATATAGTAAATGCAGTTATTTACAAAACTAATCAAAACTTCTATGTATTTAAAGGGATGTTCAGCTGCAGTATATTATGTTATATTTGCTCCACTTTCTGAAGTGGAAAGCAAACACATTGAGATGAAGATGTTGGTCCAGTGGTTTGAAACATACATGAGTGTTCTTGCTCATATGAAACCCCTGATTTTTTTTAAACCCTTCTCAGAAACAGAGAAGGCCTTAAAATTGAGGGTTTAACTAATTTCATCTCATACTGAGAAAAAAAAAAATAATCCAAATGGTTTCCTTGCTTCTTGTAATTACTAGAGAGCACTCTTTATCATCCCTGAAATCTCCACTTAATTTAGATAGTCAGTGTATGGTCAAATTAGGATCTTGGATGACTTGATAATTTTACCCCTGACTTTCCCATGTAGTACCTATGTATGATTTAAAAAATAAAAAATTGCTTGTAGTGTTGAATACTTTTGTGCCCTAAATATATTCAGGTTTTCTTTTTTTTTTTTTTTTAAATTGATCATATTTAAATCGTAAATGATTTAGATTTAAAAAAAAAAAAAATATACCATGGGTGAAACTTGTTTGTATTCCTGTGTAAATACTTTGCCAAGTGTAGGAGGTTTCCAGAGGAAAACCAGAATGCTAACTGTGTATTCCTTGCAAGGTGTTCAGGACACCATGAAATAAAAAAATCCCCTTCAAACATGTTCTTATTATATGCAGCTTTTGTATAAGTTTCAAGCACCAGCTGGTGCATCTTTATATAAAGAACACAAGGGTAGTTGCAGCACCATTTCCAACTCTACTGAAACAAAATGAAATGCCTTGGGGCAATGTCTCTACTTACATGTATTTTAAACCTTCCAGTAAGGATGTGAATGCTTTTGTAACTAATATTGACTTTCTCTTATGCTTTTGTTGTACCACAGTGAAATTATACCAGTTCTTGTAGCTCTTTTTACCTACTGAGTTGAGAAAGACAGCGCAACCTATGTTTATGGGTTGTAAATGGCATTGTTTAAACTCATCTTGCAGCTGTACTAGGTTTTGATATGCTTTTCTGCCCTCATAAATATTTATACCCATCCATGCTTGACAACTGAGGAAAGTCTGTTGAAGCAAGTCTTTTGGCCTAATCAGTACAAATTTATAGTAGTTCTTTTCTGAGTGCTGAAGGCAGAAAAAACTGCAGTGTTGCTGTGGTAGTGTCCATCCTAGCCACATGTCAACAGCAAACTCACTCTCTTAAGAGATGGGAAGTGAGAGTGGGTCAACTTTCCTTATAGTCTGAATGAACGAAATGCTCACAGTTAAAACAAACAAAAAACAACAAAAAAAACCAACAACAGAACAAGCCAAACCCCTAGAAACTATTCAAAGTCCCGCCATGAAATGATAATACTTCAAGGATTTAAAACTGCAGTGATTTAAAGCTGCAATGATTTATCAAAACCATTAATTGGATGAACAGATCTTTACTGTAGTCATTCTTCTTCGTCTGTGGAACAGTATTTTCTACTATTTTTCCCATGTTACACTGTTAGTGAGGAAATGGGAGCACTCATGGGAATAGTTCTGGGCAACATAGTGAATGGCTAAGGAAACCCCGAAATGTAAGGGTCTCAAACCAGTAGAAGCTGCTGAATTAAGGCAAACTAACAGGAGGTACTTTATTTTGGATCATATACAGCATACTGGCAGGATTGTGTTTGAAGGATATCAAACCTTTATTTGGTTTTAAGGATATCCAGTAGGCTCTAAAAGTAGTGGTAGAAGTAGTATAAAAGTCCCAAGGACTTTCACTCCAAGCACATGAGAGGTAGCATGACAATATGGGTAGCAGACTCCTCTAACTCCTAGGTCTTTTCCCATTGCATCATGATGATCCAATATCTCTTGGGAGTCAATGAGTATTGAATGTCTTTCTTTTTATAGCAATTTGAACTGAGTTTGCTATGATTAAATGTGTTCAGACATACTAGGTGCCCTCTGGGTGCTGGAGTGCTGGTGAGAGGTGTAAAGGTAGGAGCAGCTGGAGACATTAGTCTAGCTGCAGGTTTTGCAAATGCAGGAGGAGAGATGGCATGTAAGCGAGCATGTAGGAGGCCTCCCCCCTGGCAAGATGTCAGGATCCATTTGGCTTACTGATGCACAGCCTGAATGAGGGCTGAGCCTGCCTTGGAGAGCCCAGCTGAGGTAGGTGCTTGTGCACTTGGCAGCAGTTTGGGCTCTGGGCTTTGCTGTCTTTGGGAAGGAGGGGCCTGCTTGAAGCTGATAAGTTGCTGTGACAAAGAGGTTCTTGTGCCTGGTGATGATGTTATGGAGTAACTACACTGTGAAGGACTGATTTGGGTGCATGTTCAGCACAGCATCACACTTTTTTAATGTACTTAAGGCAGAGAATGTGTTAATGTCTCTGTGTTTGTCCTTAATACGATTATGGACAAAACCTTGAAATAAGTGCCAGTTACTTCAATTGTTCAATAGCTTTATTTCAAACTCACTGTACCTTGCTTATGTGACTGAACTACTTTAACCCTGTGGATAATATTACACACGCGTGACACAGTGGTAGTGATGCAGAAGGTCTGAAGGCTGCAGCTGACTATTAGTACTGAAATCCTTACTGTGCATGGTGTGATGTGGGCCTTTTTTGCTATGCCTAGTTCAACCTTTAGTGTCTGGCCTAAGCTGTAGTGCTATCTCCTTTACCTAAGTCAAGGAAAGGGAACTGATTTCTCCTCTCAAATGACGTATACTGTTTACGTATTTCACGCATGTAATTTTAGAGCATGTTGAATCATATTTATGGCAATAGATACTTCCTTAAATTGATTAGCTAAAGTATGTCAGAAAATTTAGTTTTCTAACCTGATAAAGCTAAATTTTTCTAAATTGTTATTTATATGCAGACCAGCTGATGTGTTGCCATCCGTTTTGTTAAGATATGAGTATAAATGTCTAGTATGACACCTATTAACTGTTTGGCATTAACCTCCCTTTTTTTCCTGAAATGCATCACAAAAATAATTCCAAATTTAATTTTCTAGTTTTTATGGAGTGCTTTCAGAAACCAAAATAAATCTGAAAAGCTGGAAAAAAATTCTCTTCTTTAAGTCTATTTATGCCTAATTATGGCTGAAGAAAAGCAAAAAGATGTTGATCTCAGTAAATGCCGCTTCTGTAGAGTACTTCAATAAAATTGAAATGGTTATCTTATGGTTTAAAACAAATGAAAAGAGGAAAGAAATCAGCAGAACAAGTCTGTGAGCTATAGATGTTTTGCATTTGGAAACTGGGTACATTTGATTCAAGCTCTCGTTAGGCAATATTAGCTACAGAACACCTTCTGTGTGTTTTACATATGTTTTGTGATGTGTTTTGGCATATGACCATAAAAAATAATAAAACTTCCATTTGGGTGTTCAGAATAAAATTGCTTTGCCGAAGCTTGTTTGCATTAATTTTCCTTTAGATTTAGCCAATTGAGTGACATGGCTGTAATTTGTAATCATTTTGCTTGCTTAAGCATGTGTGATGTAAAAAATAGTGTTTATAATGCAGTTGTCACATTGATGCACAAGGATGTGGTAGCTCAGGGCATCCATTGCTGACATCTGCAGGGTTTCTCAGCTGTAGGTGTTGAAGGATATATTGTTAGCTAAGACTTTTCCAAGAGAATGAATCTTTAGAACCTTTAGCAATGTTCAAGCAAGTCTGAACTTTTGGTGTTCCAAATGGCCAGGAGCCATAATCTCTCTATGTTTAAATGGTGTGGGCGAATGGAACGCTTATGAGTCTACTAATATAATAGCATGGCAATGGGATTAGTGTTGATCACTTTGTTCTGTAGAGAGGCTTGATTGAGGGTGATGTCTGGCAATATTATATTAGGTTGCTGTGTAATCCACTCTGTAATAGCTGCTGTCAGCTTTGACTTTGGGCATTAATCACAGTTTGTCCTCCACACGTACTCAGCTGGGGCTGAACACCTTGAGCCTTCCCTGTACAGCTATCTGTGATTCAATATCAAATTCTACTCAGTGTATCAGCAGTCGGGTTACATCAGACTCTTTTCAATCACAGTGAAATGTAGAGCTACAAAAGTCCTATATCTGTTTTCAAACACTTTTCCAACTCTTAACCTTGACCTAGATTTGTGTAGCCCTCCAAAGAATTTGTTTGGCCAAGAACAGTGCCATATACAGGAACATTCCTCGTGTGTGCTATACCTATCTAAAGTGGACAGCAAATGGGATTCCTATTCTGAAGTATTATATTTCTATGTATTAATTTATTGCTGATCAGTTATCTGAGAATTTGACATATTAGTATCTTAATGGGAAACCAGTTTATTTTTGAAAGTCATAATTTTCCTCATAACTTGCTCTAAAAATCACTTCTAATCAGATCCAATGACATCTACTACTACTACTGAGACTAGGTTATCTTCATCATAATTTTGCATTTAGACAAAGATCATTGCCCAGGATTTGTTAGCTACTCACATCTCACTTCATTTGAAGCTGACTGAGTAGCTGTGTGCACTTGTTCACTAGTTCATTCCCCTCCCAAAAATCTGGAAGGAAAGATAATTACAAGGCTGGAGATGAATGGTCTAATCCATTGTCTTGAATTTTCTCATTTTCCTGCATTATTAATTTTTTTTTGGCTGGGTTAAAGAAAGCACTGACCGAATGCTGATTCCGATGTTGGCTACCTGTTTCTTTCCAGGGGAATGTGTCTCAGGTGTGCACCTGTTCTCCAGCTCATGATTTTAGGGGAGACCTGCAGGTTTGTTTCTCCTGTCTTCTAATTGGCTCCATACCATGGGCTTTTCAAGTCAGTGAAGCAAAGAAGTTTTCTGACTTGGAATTAAATACAGCAGCTCTACTGCCTGCTGTTTATAAACCCCGGGGAACTTGGAGTTCAATCTCCTCTGCCTAGGGATGAACTCCTTTTGTCACTTCTTGTCTGTTAATTCCAAAGTATTCCTGCTTGGCAAAACTGTTCATTTACCTCCAGCTCTTCTGAAGAGAAACGTCTCTGTGTTTTGAACCGTGTTTTTTCTTGTTGCTGCTTGAGTTAGCAGCTCTTCAGACTTGGGTTTGTATTAGTTCCTCTGTCCAGAGAAACAGTCTGACTTCTGGGGCTTGGGTGAAAAAAGACAGGTTCAAATGAAAAACTGTTGTAAAAGTGGCTTCAGTAAAAAGCCCTTATGGCTGCAAAGTGGATAATGAAAGAGTAGAGTTGAATGCAAGACCACTGTAATAGAAAAATTGAAAGCCAGAATTTTGGGAAAGTTGTCTCTGTTAGTATCTCAGTGGTGGAAATTGATAAGACTTTTACTCCTGACTCCACCCAGTGTTTTTTTGTAGATCAAAAGTTGATTTACTTCAACTGATTTCAAAACTTATTTTGCTCTTTATGTTGTTTTCTTTTAAGTCAAATTATTTTTCAGAATAAAACATGCTTATGTAATGTGATTAAAACATTGTTTTGAGATTTATTATGTTATTTTTTACCCAACATAGATCAGAATTTAAATACATTTATGAGATCAAATTACTTCTGGAATTTGAACATATCAAGCACAAAATAGCATAATGATGCTTTGGAACCTTCAGTCAAAAGGTTAATGCAACAAATGCCCTCATGGTTCATGTGGTTTTTTTTTTTGTTTTTTTTTTTTTTTTAAAGTTGTGATTTTATTTTGTGATTAGTAAAAAGGTATGATGGAAAAGACAAGGACTGACATTGCTTAAGTGGTGTTGACCTGTGTCTTTATTTTGTAGTTCTTTTGTTAGCTCCTCTGATAGCTGTATTAGTTGGTACCTAAACCAAATATAGTCTAGAAACTGCCTCCTAGAGAAAATATTAAACATCTAAGACAGAAACATAATGTAAATTCTGATCTGTGCCTAGAAGATACTTTCACTTAATTGCTTGTCAGAATGACTCAATTTAGAATGTTTTGTGCTGTTCTGTCTCTTTCTTTCTACAGAAAGGTAAAAAAAAAAATAGATGGAAAGAGATAAGGAACTGTTGATGAAAACAGGTAATGATATTTCAAAAGTAATTTAAATAGAATAACTGGAAGATAGAATTAAGCAGATATGAAAAAAAAAGCATGCTTGAGTCTGTGTTCTTGTGGGATCCGGCAGTTGAAGGATCAAGGTTCTTAAAACACCCAGCGTAGGAGCAATAGAATTGGGACAAAAGCCAAGAGTTTTCCTATGGGAAGGGAGGTTGTGCAGTGTATCAAACAGTAGTCATTGGTTGGTGTTCCAAGGCTACATTGGAGTGGTATGTGGAATCTGGAAGCAAGACTGTGTTTTGATGACTGTTACTTTATCTGGTGTTAGAGAAACAGTAATTGAGATGTCCTTTTTGGCTTTGAGGAGCAGTAAGAGAACAAACAGCTGGATTAAGTGACCCTATTGTATCTGCTTTCAGTTTTGAAAATTAATCTAGACCACTGTGAGTACCCTTATCTGTCATGCCATCTGCAGTGACTGTGCTGCTGCAGCCATCCTGCTTGAATCACTAGAGAGATATTACAAGTTTATACCATCTGTGCTAATGCTGTAAAAGTTGTGCTGGCTGCTGGACATTGGTTTTTTCCCTGTGTTTTAATTCCCTTCTCTTGGGCTGCCAGTTTGAAGCTTTTTCTTTGCTAGGAACTGGAAGTTTTAGGGTTGTCATGTTTATAGCTTGTTTACGTTTGCCAGCCACTGATTCTTTTGGGTTTTCTCCATCTGATGCTTCCTCTCCGTGCATTTCAAATTTTGCTCTGCTCCTGTAATAAGCTAATTTCTCCTTAGCGCTGTTTGTTATTTCTTGGATCCAATTTTTGCTGGTTTTTTTCTACTTAATGTTGAGTGGATGTTCCTTTTTTTTTGTGTGTGGGGATTTTAGTTATTTTGGTTTTGATGGGAGGGATTTTTTGTGGTTTGCATGTTTCTTTTTGTTTAGTAAGCCACCTGTTTGTCTGTTGGAGTTCAGTTCACTTAATGAGAAGAATTTTGTGGAGCAAAGTTCTGAATGATCCTTCCCTCCTCTGCCCTGTGACTTTGTCATGAGGAGCACTGCTGTTAGCTTAGTAGGCCATTAAATATTAATGGCTCTCTTTGCAATATCTCTCTAATGTGCTTTATTTTGGTACTGGTCCAAGCTGTGGAAATGAAAACCCCCTCGGGACCTTATGTAGAATGTAATTTACTCTGCAGTTTTGGCTGTAAACATGGTAATAAATTAGAGGATGTAATGAGTATTCATTGAAGCACACAAGGGTTTTCTTCACCCCTGTCTGCTTATTGGTTTCCCTCCAAACTATACCTGATGAGACATGAGCATGGATTTTGGCAGCTCCATTGGCTTGATATGTTCACTGCGTGATGTTTCTGCCTTAGAAAGTATATCCTCAAAAAGGACCCCAAAGTGTCTTGTCTTTGCAAAATTGCAGGAGAAAATAAGCAACCCCTTGGTGTTCGAGTCTGTTTAATGTGAGCTAATAAGTTTAGAGTCATAAGTTAGCTTTCTATGTGAAAGCAGCATCACTGTCTTAGTTATCCTCATGTTGGGATTCAGGCTGATTTCTCTCACTGGCATGAAATTAGGTTTGACAACCTGCTTGATGTGTTTTATCAAGTCCTACTGCTCAGCAGGTTTAGGCCAGGTCATAAAATTTAGTTCATAGCAAAGGAAAAAAGTTTCTTCCTGCATTCCAGTGCAGTTTCATTCTTTGGAAGAAAACTGTTTCCACTTTTGGCACCAGTTCTCGCTTTAGTCCTTTTCAATACTGATTCTCTTTTGGACTAATTGGAAATGCATATGTAAAGGATGAGAAAGGACTTGTCCCATTTAAGTTAATTTGTGCAGTTGTCATGAGAGATCATTAAATTCTAACTACTTCTAAATGAAAAATATCAGAGTAAACTGTCTCCTTAATTTCTCAGTATATAACTACTTATAGAATATCACTAAGTATCAAACACACTAAATATACTGCACAGGCTTTGGATGACAAAAGCTTCAGTTTACAAACATTAATGCTGTAAGTGGCCTCAAGCTTTTTGGTCTATCCATTTGCACTGAGCTACCACTATGAATCAGTTTCCTTTTTTCTTCAGTGCTTTCATTTCAAAATTGCATGAACTTTTTCTCTGAAACTTTTTGGTGGAGCCAAAAGTTTTGATGGAAGTGTTTTGTTTGTTTGTGTTTTTGGTTTTTTTTTGGTGTTTTTTTCTTTTTTTTGTCTCTGTTTTCATAGTCTATTGAGTAGTTTATTGGCTTGGGATATCTGAGAGAATCCAGGCAGTCTCTGGTCTGATTGAGACAAAGCAGCACTTGGAATCTGTATCTGTCACAGCCTGATCATGGACTTGAACATCTGTCAGGCAGTCAAGTGTGGGTTTTTTTCATTTATGCTGGAACATTTGGAGGCACAAATAAAGATGAATGTTTTTCAGTCCAGAATAAGTGATTTCTTTGGTGCTTTTCTCTTCAGTGTGATGCTTTTTGAAGCTGTGCTTCTTCACGAAGAAGTTCACACTTTATCAGGAATTTCTGCATTAAAACAGTTCTGGTGTTGAGAATGTGTGTCACAGTGCCACAGTGAGAGTGGCTAGAAAAATAGATCTTCCCAAAATCAGAATATGGTCTCATTGGCTAGCTTCACTAAACACCTTACCCATGTGTATAGGAGATCCAAAACAGTTCAGCAGAATGTCTTTACTGTCAGGTATCTTCTGTTGCCTTTCAGGTTTTGCTAATTGCAGATGTCTTACTCTATCTTAGTTGTCTAACTTCATAATATGTCTCTGTTTGCCCCTTTGCAATTAATTCTGTTTGTTTAACTTGGTTAGAAAAGCTGGCTGCTGGTTATGTAATTAGTGGTGTAACAATGTCACACAGTACTTATCAGTTCTTGCTGGTTATGCTGTTTTCATTTCCTCATGCTTGTGCTCAAGGCATTTGAATATTAATTATGTCTTGCTGAGTTTGATTTACTTCAAGTGCAACAGGTTTCTCTGCTTCAGAAGCACCAATGCTTCTCTGTTGGTGCTGGCAAAAAGACTCTTTTGAAGTGTTTACATTTGTGTCACAGACGTCAATGTTGCTTATTTATTCTTCTGTCTCACTTGGTGGTATAAACAGATCAGAGTATTGTGGGATTCCTCATTTGTAATGTTGACTCTGACTATCAGAAATAATTTAAGATGGCTTAATTAGGGAAATACTGTTGCATTTCCAAAAAAAAACCCCCTTATTTAATGGTTTCTTCGTGTGTGATGACTTAACTCACCTTACCATCCCTTCTCTCTCACCAGTAACCTCAGGTTAGGTTATCTAAATGGTCCCCGCTGCTGTCATAGGGGTAACTGACTTGTTACCATCCAAATGATGGGAAATAAATATGATAACATTCTATGGCTTCTGGAATGCAAAATCTCCAACAACAGTGCCAGTGCAGAATATATGGCTAAAACCTGACTTTTAATAGTACAGGATTATGCCCTTGACAGCTGGTCCCTTCTTCAACTGTGCTTTGGCCTATAATATATTTGGAAGAATTGCTTCAGCCCCACTTTGTCAGCTACTTCATTTGCTTGGTTAATAAACTGTATTATACTGGACTAATGACTAAAACTAGGTGCCAGTGTTTTCTGAGGACTGTAACGTAATGAGTTAGTGCAGAACCTGGCCTCATCTAGTAGTCCTCACAGCTGGTGCGTTTGATGGGTTGTGTTCTGGCAGTGCCTTGAGCAATGCTTGCCTCCTCCTCAGCCTGCAGGTGTCTTGAAACATGTGCACACCAGAGCCCTGTGTGTTCTGCTGGTGATAATGCTTGGGTCCCTTCTCCAGTGTGGAATACTCTGTACTTGGGGCTTCTCATCTAGCTGAGCCAAATTCCCAAGCTGCAGCTGTCAAAATCTTCAGCTACTCAGTTCCTAGATGCTTAGAAGGAGCCCATGCAGCTCTCCCAGCAGTCTGGCCTCAGCAGAGCCTTCCCCCAAGAGCTCTTTGTACCAAGAGTATTTCTGGACTACTCTTGGTGTCAGCGATTCTATCTTGAAAGCAATTTCTCCAAGTTCAAACTGTGTCAGTTCATGCCTAAATTATCTTCAAAGCAGTTCTGCCATTAAATACGGGTCTTTGTAGCCCTTATCTCTAGTTTAGATAATTTTTCCTTTCTGTAGCTAATTTATTGCTAACGTTTCCCAATGTACATGTTTCTCACCCTAATACCTGTACCATGGTATTTGTTCTGATTTTTGCTGTCATATGGTTTAAGACGAGGTTTGTTCAACATTGCATTTTAAAAAAAAAGTAAGCTGCTGATAGTGTTAATAGTTCAGAAATATATTAAAAAAGGTATTTGACTAGGTCTCCTGCCTTGTAGAGAAGATAGACCCTGCAATAAAATGGAAAAACCATGAAAAAAGGAGAGGCTTTTCAGGGACACCGGAGAAGCAAGGTAAATTTGTGCTTGTACCAACAGCTCTGTTGCAATTGTAAGAACACTGTTAATGCCTCTGGATATTTCTTATCACTAAACTGATAGATGTAGTTGCTTGGTTGAAGTATTAAAGTGCGTACTTGGTCTAATTAGTCTGCATCAAGTAGTAGGAATTTATGAAGGCCAGAGGGACACATTACCTTCAGAGGAAATTGTCTAATGGCAATAATATTTATTAAAATACAAATACATAAAAGCCAGGTTTACTCCAGATTCCAGATTTTCCAGGTAAGTAATTAATACATTTGCATGTAGTATTTTCACTTGTGAGTCATAGAATGCAGTTTTTATATTGACCTTTTCCATATCTTAGCAAGAGTCTGACTGCAAGGAACCTTGCAAGGAACGGATTGCAAAAAGGTGATAAAGCATGTGTGACTATATTGGCTGGTCTTTTGGCTCAGTCAGATATGTGTGCTGTCATTCATCTGTGATTAATTAGTAGATGACTTTAATGTCTATGTATAGCCTGGGATATAAAAGGATTATGCTGATAAAATGTAAAGGATCTGGTTTTGAGATTAAGTCTTCTTATTGCCACAAATAATATTTGATCTTCTGCTAATAATCTGGAAGGAATTAAAAAATAATAGTGAAGATGACTATCTGTTATCAAAATTCCTTCCTCTATATATAGATTTTCTCTTTTTTGGTGGTTGTTTTTTTATTGGGTACATAGTTAGAAAAGGATGGTAAAATAACCTAGCAAGATGTTTCAACAGGGATCTGAACGCTGGGTCTCTGAATTTCTTCGTGGATTAATTTATCTTCATAACAGTTGCACTTTAGTGCAGGCACCTTAATTTTGAAGATGATGAAATTAAAAGAAGGGTAATATTTTATTTGTGCAGAACTTTATCAGCATTGGAAGGATCAAAATTTAGCAATTAATCTTAGCAGTTTATAAAGTACTGTCGATGTTTATTAAAAATCAGTATCTTTGCTAGCTGACCTAGTTAATGATCTTGTGGACAAAGGAGTTTAGAACAGGCTTTCAGTTAAAGCCCCGGTGAGCTTGTTTTTCCTTGTGGCTTATTTTCCTTTCATTTTTTCTCTTTTTTTATCATACTTAATTGATAATTCTAGAAACTTGATAACTCCACAGTTTTCCATAGTTTAGTTTTTCCAAAGCAATATTGAAAATGGCAGCACACCAGAGACTGTGGGTAACTTCATAAAATTTAAAAATGAGATCTCATTTACTTTACAGCATTCCCTATCAACTGCCTCTTTTCTTTCTTCCAGATATCAGAATTAACTTATTTTTCCATAAAATTATGGGCATATTTGTCTATCAATTATTTTTCTACTGTTTCCTGGCTAAGAAATTCAGGAATGAGAAATAGAGTTACTAAGTGTTGTATTATTGTGATTATCAATCAATCATTAGAGGAAACAAAAGGGCTTTTTTCATTAGGAATATATTAGCTTGCTTGTGATCACAAATGGAAAATAAAATTTTCTAGTTTTAATTTAAAACTACTTTTCCAGACTCCAGAAATATAAGTGCAAGCTGATCTGTAGATATTTTACTACATTAAGCTACATACAAGCTTACATATAAGCTTTTACCTTTTCATTTCTGTTGAATTGAGAACTAGGATCTTTTCACAGTACTTCAGAGAATGAATGCACCTTTACCTCTTTAATTAATGGCTTCCATTAACTCTTCAACTATCAGGATAACAACTGTTGAATATATAAAGCAAGGGCCATCTATGGTGCTGAAATAAATATCTGGGCAAGATCTGTATAAAGTTACATTATTACTATGGAATAATTCAGATCTCAGAATGATTGTTGAATAACCTAGTATTGCATATTTGCTTTGAAAAGTGACAGTAAAAGTAGATATTTTTGTTTATCACACATACATATAAGATTTTGTGCAAGATAATGATCCTCTGTCTCCAGCAAGGTTGTAACCACTGGAGGAGTTTGGTTCCATAAATGAAACCTAATTAGATATGAAGCTGCATGAGTCAGAACAGAGTCCAGCTGGCTCACTTGACTGTAGAACTAACAGCAATGAAACCAATAGAAGCTTTTGTCAACAAATTCATTAGTGGAGACTGTGATGGCTAAGAACAACCATTTAATAGTTTTTTTTTCCCCTCTTATATTAAAACCTTCTCTTGGACTTGGAATTAATGTGAAGAATGGATCATAATGCTCGATGCAGTGCTGTTTAAAGCATATTATGAAACCTAATGAGTTGCTCATTGACTTCTCATCACATCACTTTTGTTCTTCCAGTGAGAACTGAAAAAATGATCATTTTGCTAATATCTATTCCTTGCATAAATAGCACAGGACAAAATGTAACTGTTGACACTGCTTCCTGTTCATCACTTGACTGTCTTTGCTCAATTATCTCAGCAGCTGGATGAATAGGATTCAAGGTCTGGTTTCCCTATTTTGCATTAAGCATAGAGAAGATAACAAATGCAAGTTTGATTAGAAGGAAGGCTCCTGTGTGTGGCAGTCAAAACAGGAAAGGCATTGGTGTTTACTCTTCTCTTCTGTGTGTGTAGGCCAGCCTCTAAAGGTAGATGTTGGTGGTTTAGCCCCACTAACTACTCCATATTTAATTTTGCTGAGTGTTCAATTGTATCAAAGATGTTTTCTTGCTGTCTTGATTTGGTGTTTTTTTGTTGTTTTTGCTTTTCTTGGTTTGTTGTTGTTGTTGTTTTTTCTTTTGCCAGCTGAATTGAGAGGCAGGTTCTATACTGTGGTGGTTTTAGAGGAAGTAGTGTTAAACAACAGGAATAGATAATTTTTAAAATCTTGCTATTATCTTTTCATTCTCCTCTAGATAAAGCAGAGCAGAAATATGCTCCTGTGTTGGTTTCTATTAGAGACTTTAAAATAGGAGAGGCCAAATCAATGACATGAGTATTTAGGAGAGGGGGAGAAGAGCAAGGGACTGCCCTGTGAAGAAATTTTGTTGGGAAAGGTTTGCGGAATGAATTCCTTTTGCATTTTCTGGTGGTATGTGAAACAGAGAAGAAAACAAACAAAAAAGATAATTTAAAGGAAGGTAATTTAAAGGAAGGTATAAAATCTCCAGTCCAGAAGTAAAATCTGCCTTAACAACAGAGTCTGTTCCTGCCATGCTGGATTTGCTATAAATTGATCCTCTTCCTTAGTCTTCCCACAAATCAGTGAGAAGTCTGCTTGCTTGTAGTGGTGGCACATGGAGAGCAATGTATAAACTGTGTTTCAATTCTATAGGCTGTTCCTGTAGCCTTCGGCCATTTTCCTTGGGAAAATGGGGAATAACTTGAGTGTGTGCAGGAGAAATTTTATATGCATAGCTTTTCATCTGGATTCATATTGACACATTCTTGCAACTGGTACGAAGAATGGAGTGCCAATAACAAAGCAGGTATCAGGTGCATACTGCTTTTTGCATTTAAGGTATTTGCATACTAGATTTGGGATGTTAGACCTTGCTGGGTCTACTCTTAGGGAGTACCGAAAATAAGGGAAGGGTTAATATGAGCAAGGGGGAATTTACATGAATAAACTTAATGGTGAGGTTATACTGCACCAATAAAATGCAAAGTCTAGCCAAAGATGGAATATGAAGTTGTGCTTTTTGAGTATGTTAAAAGAACTGTTAAGAGCTTAAGGTTATATTCTATGGTCTTTGCCTTTATTATGAATCTGTGAATCAGCTGAATGTGTCCCTGTCACTGGTTTTTAACCAAAAAATATCCATGGGGAAGGGATAAAATAAGAAAAGGAAGGGAGAAAATAAGAAAAATAAGAGTTCTGATGTTCGAGTTGTGGAGACTAGAATTTCCCTGAATGTCAATGTGGCACTCTAGATGGATGCTGTTGTTGTTGTGATTGTGACCTAGTAAATAAATCAGAAATAGATTGTTTTGTTATCTCTAATACAGCAATAGAGTGCATCTGCCCATGACTTTTCGGTATATCTGGTTACCAGAAAGAGTTGGATGGGAATGTTAGGTGTAGGGTGTGGTTTGGTGGGGTTTTGTTTTGAGGCATGCTGGATACAGGCATCTTCTGTAATGCAACTGCGGTGTCATTGGGTAATTCATAAAGATTAGCCCAACTTCTTAAACAAAAAAACCCAAAAAATACAATTGGTTCATATATCATGAAGTGAATGTGTTGTGTTGTCCCAGAATGATTTCATAAAAAAAAGCAAGGTGTATGGAGAGGAAAACGTGGTTGCTTGTATCTGTGTAATTGAATGAGGTCTGTTGCTTTTGACTTGATTAAATAGCCCACTTTATCTCCTCCTTCTATTGGCCTCTGCAGTCATAAATAATCCTTGGGATCTGCATGCTGACAATGTTGCTGCAAGCAATGGATTTTATGCCCTTGCTATAATCTGATCATGTTGTGATACTGTATTGTATGTGTGTAGATATGTATGAAGTTTGAGTGACTACTGACTTGATATGCAAAATATAAGCAGACTATTCAGATTTTCAGTTTATGCTTTGCAAGTCTTGAGTGTTATCTCTGAGAGCTTAAGCAAGATGTAGCAAATAACTTGAACAGCCTTCAAAAAAAACCCAAAAACAAACAAACAAAAAAACAAAACAAAAAAAAACCAAACCCACACACCAGAAACAGAAACAAGAATGAGTCTGTTTGTTTGTTTGTTTTTAAAAAGCTATATTTAAACCCCATATTTACTAATATTTGTGTAGTTGCAATTGCAATACAGAAGTGACACTGAAGTTGGGTCTTCCGCTGTTAAGAAATACAATCCTCTGCCCATGGAAGTGAAGAGATGGAATTTATGTCCTTCTTGCAGATCAGATTTTACAGGGAAAAATTAATATTGGCCAATTGAGCTCTTCTCAAGCACTTAACAATGGCAAATGTTCCGAACCTAGATTAATATTCTTTTACAAAGTCTTTGCCATAATGTACCTCCCACCTTCACAACCTGCTTAATCTCTCTTGCCCAGGGGGCAGTGCTCTTCTGTAGTCCAGTGCCAGCTGCAATAGATGAGCAAGTCATATTCTGGTTCAGTGTTGAGAGCTTTTATGGGATTTTTCTGTGTCAGGCTGTGTTCTGTGTCCAGGCTGTGTCTCTGTGATACAGTAATTAGAGAGGTAAGGGAAGCTTTTTTGGAAGATACATTGGTGATTCACAAAGTTAATGCAAAAGTGCTTTCAGATCAATGACTGGTTTCTAAAAGGCAGGAGTAACTTCAGGCTCTACTAGGTCATTTACCCTAAGTCGCCTGTCTATCCCACAGCTGTGTACTTACAGATCTGCGAGTTCTGATATATTTCTTTTTCATTTTGAGTCACTTTCCTTTCTCAGCCATGCTAGTGGATCTGAGTTTCTGCCAGTTCCAGTGTACAAAATACATAATAAACTCATTTCTTTAATTGTACTTTGAATATTTTTGAAAGCACTATTAACTGGCTTCAGAGGATGTTCTAAATGGTCATATTAACAGCTGCAGTAAGCTTCTGTTGCTGCATTGAGAAAGTAATTGCTTTGACTTAGCTGGACTTAGTGCAGTTTTCATCAATTGAGAATGTCACTGTAGCTGAAAGCAGCAGTTCTGGTGATTGCATTTCTCTTCTGCTTGTTCCAGTACATAAACGAAGCACAAGCTTGTATGTGTCCTTTTTATGAAATTTGTTCTGCTTATATTTTGCAAGGTAGATCTTACTGAATGCTGATGAAAGCCACACCTGTCTGCTAAATTAAGAACAAAGAATGGAGTTTATTTGCTGTTCATCAAAATCAGTGTTTCCCTTGGATGAAAGCTTGTGTCTACTGATGCCAGTGACAGCCACCTGCATATGTCTGACAACATAATATAGACATTGGTAATATGCTGCAGAATAGCAAAGGAGCAGGAATTTCTGTACTCCAGATGGAATAAACCCAGAAAAACTGTAGTGCTAATGAGGCAGATGACCCCGTGTGATGAATTTACTTTCTCTTCTACTTGGTGAAAGTGGTGTAATGTAGTCATTTCCAGGTCCTTCTGTAAATTGCCTCTTCTGCTTATTCAAGAGTAAATGCTGCAAAGAATCATAGAAAACTGCTAAATTATTCTAATCTACGTCTTTCTTAGAACATGGAACTGCTCCTTTAAATATAGTAATTTAAGCAGAAAAGCAATACTTGGAACATAATGCTGATGTTTTGGTATTTCAGAATGTGTGACAAATTGCTCAGTTTAAGCTGTATGTTTAAATATTAAAAAACCTTATGAACCTAAGCAGGTCAATAGCCAATGACTGCTTTGCCATCTTTTATTGCATGCAAATGAGTCTCAGCACTACTGTTCTATATGAGTGCTAGTGAAGTGGCTCTTTCCATCAGCAAGAAACTTACCACTTGTAGCGTTAACAGTGTAGTGTTGCAGATAACTTCGTTCTCCAAAAAATTGCTGTCACTGAATTTGCAATTGATTTGTCCCAGTGATATCAAGTGGTGTACTTGTGGTAGTGAATTTAAGTTGAAGAACTTAAGAGAATCAGCTGCATTGAATCACTGGGGATAAGGAATTCAAAGCGAAGTTCAGAGTAAATACCTTACATTTTAAAAATGTGGGGGTAAAAAGATACTCTTGCTATTAAACTCTTTTGAAGTTTTTAGGTGTTAAGAAATGTTGTATGTTCTTATGAGTTAATTTCTATTTTAAAGAATAAAAAATACAAATCAAAGAGCTGGGTCCTTTTTTCTAAAGTCTGAGGTAATAAGGATGAGAAACATTTAGAACGTCTCAGCTTACTTTGTGCTTCCCATGTGCATTTGGTGGTGTCTGGCTCTGTTTTCATCTTCTGAAGTGCCTTGTTACATTAGCTGGAATGATCCTTATCTCATTTTGTATACTGCAAGGACAAATTCTGAAACAATGTTTAAAACAATTTACATAAGTGTGATGGAAAAATTTTATACAGTGGCATTACTGTTTTTCAGTTATGAAAGTAGCCTTATATTACCCTGACTACAACCAGGCTTCTTTACCAAAACCAGTGATCCATCATGTATAGTGGAAATGTAACTGAGGTTAATTATGGGGCAGGAATCATGGAAACTATGACCTATAGTGTTTATAGCACTGAAAAAATCCTATTCAAAAGAAAAATATATTTTAAATGTTCAGGCAGGAAGGTCATAAAAGTGCTCCTATTTTTTGTGGTTTTATGGTGGGGGGTTTTATGGTTTTGTTACACTTTCTTTTGGAACTATTCTGTCCTTATGGCCAACTCAGTGCAGTGTCTCCTCACAAGAACCCCCAGGGTGGCTTGAGGCTTGAGTTCTTCAGTGCTGTCTGAGGTTCTTTGTGTTCACAGGGTAAAAGAAATGGAAGGAGAATAAGTGAGTGGAAAATTATTGTATCCTTGTGAGCCACTCAGCCCGCAAGTAAGGGGAGCTGTGTGCCCACTTGTTGAACAAGATTAGGGGACAGACGTGGCACGTAAAACCCTGTTTACCTTGGTTAACTCTCAGATGGATTTGTTCCACTGTCTGAAAGGTGCACATGAGTTGGTAGGGTAGAAGCAATGGGTTGATTGCTACTTGACAGGTTCTATGCCAGCTTAAAGCAATGAACTGCGGTGCTTACGCTGTTGAGCTAAGACTGACATACAGCTTAAGGGCAGGCCTGCTTTTTCTGTTGCCTCTACCTCTTTCTAGTATTGTGTTTTTTGTAAATATTTGTGTTTGGGGTGGTGATGCTCTGTTTTTTAGCATATGTAGCTGCACAGAAAAATAAAATATTTGCTAATGAGTAGCGGATTAATTTCTAGTGAGCTGAACTTGCATGCCTTTGCACTGTCAATGCTTAACTTGCAGCTAAGTACTAACCTATTAAATATGAGTTGCTGATCGAAGGTAATCATGAACCCATTTTTAAAGACAACTTACATCTCATTTCTATTTTAGAGATGCAGGCTTTGTAAGTGAAGGTTACACCTAGGAGGAGGCAATAACTTTTGGTCCTAGGACTGACAGAGCTGTAGGTATGCTACCGCAGCCTTGGTGTCCTCACCTGATGCCGGGTCCTACATCCCAGTGAGTCACTGATATCACCAATATGAGTGCCTGGTGTATCACTAACATGCAATCCAATGACATTCTGATTTAAATGTCTTAACTATTTCTTATGTAAATGACATAGAGAGCTATAAAAACAGATGGCAGACTTCGTAACATAGTCTCTTCTGTTTTTTGTCACCTACTGTCAAGTTTATGGGTTCCTGAGTGTCACTTCCATATACTTCTTGTTAGCTTGTTTTGAAGAGGAGCTCCACACACTTGTGCTGTTGGATCTTCACAGTTTAGTTTAGCTGCTTGTTAATCTAATGAGAATGCTCAACATTGCATTTAGTAATTCAATCTCTGTTTTCCTGAGCTGTTCCCTGTGATTCTGAGGTGTGGGAGGCATACATTAGAGATCTTAAGATGCATATGTAAGATTTTAAGTTGCTTTTTTAAAAATGATCTGGACTGTGCATAGTAAAGAAATAACACCTTTTCATTTAAGGTGTAGTATTTAACAAATAATTAATAGTGAATTCCTGACCACAGAGGTTATAGATCAAGTGGATGTGTGCGCACACCATTTGAAGGAGCATAATAAAATCTGTGAGTCATGTCTCCCTGAATGCATACGATTTCAATGGCAAACAAAACAGGGTTATTTATGAGATTGGAAATAAAGAGCTTAGAAATTGTGATGTGTTTTCATGAAAATGAATGTCACTTTTTTTCCCCACTAATTTTTATCAGCTATTGATTTGGTTATTACAGAATTGCATCTGGTTTACAAACTCTTTAACTCTTTCGAGTTGGACCTTGCTAAAGACTTACTTACCTTGAAGAGTCCAGACAAAACATTACTGTTTGTGTCTTGGTGCCAGCCGTGCTGAAACTCGTTGTACTGAAGTGGCTGTTTTTGAGTGTAGCTTCTGGGTGAAATATAGCTAGCCAACAGGAATTACAGGGAAACAGGTTGAAGGATGTTGGGAAGGTCTGAAAGGCTTGTTTGGATGCAGGCTTGTGCTCAGTACAGTTATAGCATAAATTCAGGGCATGGCTTCTGTTTGCAACTTGTGCAATATTTCTTCTTTTGTGGGAAAAGTGGGAAGTGGTGGCAGGTTTTGGGTTTTTTTTTTT
>VWZN01010335.1:135022-165563 GCA_013396955.1 Regulus satrapa | reverse complement strand
TCTTTTATTTTTTTTTTTTTTTTTTTTTTTTTTTTTTTTTTTTGGTTTTTTTGTTTTTCCTTTAGGACTAGAGGCTACTCTAATAATGGATGTACTGTATAGTGGTGTTATAGATAGGCTTCTACTTTCAGACCTATCATGCTAAGATATATGATGAGAAAACACATAATCCCGACTAGCTTTTTTTTTTATATTNTCCCGACTAGATTTTTTTTTTTTTTATATTTAGGTAAATAAAATAAGTCTTTTCCAAGAGAGTGGTGATAGAAGTTTTTCTGATGCATGTGAAGCACAGCTTTCTCAGAACAGATTGCCTGTGACTTGTAGGTGAGATTTAATGAACAGCGGTAAAAAGCTGAATGACCTTCAAAAAACTCAACAGACCCCTGCCCCCAACATTTTGATCACTCAAGTGACCCCAGAAGAAACCTGAAAATCATTCCAAATATTCTGGATCTCTTTTCTGCTCAAAGAGTAGAGAGTGACACTTGATGTGAATCACTAACAAAGCAGGTGCACACAGGGTGCCAGTGTATTTTGGTTCCTCTTTTGTGGCAGAGTGGTGCTGTACGACTTGTAATTTCTGCCAAGCATAGAGGGAAATGAAATGAGTCTCCTAGATACATCAGAACCTCTCTAAAATCCTGACTGTAGTGTTGAGGATGTATGGACTAGGCTAAAGCACGAAGTTAAATGGAAGAAAAGCAATCATTAGCCTGCCAGAATATGAAAAGAAATGATGTAACTACTAAACTCAGTGTTAGAAACCCAGTTATTCTTCTTCCTGTTTTTAAGATTAAATGGAATTGCTAATTTCTAATTTTAATCTTGACTAAGTGATAACTAAAATATGGCTGTTTCACTCCCTGGATTTGAAATGTGAAAAAAAAACAAACCAAAAAACCCAAAGAACGTATGACCTTATTAAGAGAAACTAAGTAGGTGAAAAAGAAATTAGGTTGCAGTAATGTAAAATGATGCTTTTTCTTTCCAAATTCCTGCTAAGAGCGAGCAAGGGATCTAGAGTACTTGAATGTTCACAATTTGAAATGTCAGCATAGTTACTATTTCCTGTTAGTTGTTGAATTACACAAGAAAATGGACTATCCAGCTCTTTGTTATTCTTCAGCTGACTAACAGAAAATGTTTTAGCATCGATGGTTTCAAATTCTGTGTCATATGCTAGAGGCGTCACATTGCCAGTGGTGCGTGGTGTCCCTTGCCCTTCCAGTTCACACAGCTGTAGTTAGCACTTGTATGGACTTGAAATTCCATCAGAAACCCCTACATGGAATATGGAGAGTTTTATAGTGTGCATAAATCAGATGGAATAAAACATGACATCACTAAAAATTGTATGTTGTAATAGGATTTTGACTTATGTGCAAAAAGGAAGTTCCAAACCAATAGAAATTGTATCCTTGTGGCTAGGTGCAGCTGAACGTGGATGGGATTCCTGAACTAGGAGAGGGGATTTGAAGAGAAAAATAATGGATGCTTGGGAAGTGTTTTCATAATGTTTTATGCTTATGATTTTAAAACCTGTGATTCATGGGTCAGCACAAACTTTGTAGAGAAAATGCAACTTTAAAAAATGAAATTTCTCTTAAATCTTTTGTACTTTTTTTTTAAGGAACTATAAATGGAAGCATGAAATGACACAGTGAGATTCCTCATGGTAATAAGCAAAAGGATGATGTATAAAAATTATATTTAAAACATGTGTTATGTTAATAGAATAAGTTTAATATTTTTATAAACAAGCAGATATGTCTTGGGGAAAAAAGGAAATATAAGATCTAAATCTAACGACATAGAACTAGTGGTACTGACAGTAAGTCAGAAGGAATAAAATGGTGTGTGTGTTTTTTTTTTTTTTTTCTGTTTTTTGTTTTTTGGGAAAAGTACTAATTTATATATCTAACTGGTAATTGTTTTCTATTTTTCTAGTAGATTTTTTGTTGAAACAATATTTTTTGTCTTTTATTTCTATCAGGATATTTGGATAAAATTTCTGGCAAATATTTCAAAAACTCTCTAAACACTTACATAGCTTAAATCTTGGAGCATTAGGGAAATTCGAGGAGAAGATTGCTAGTGCTGTATCCGTGATAAAAGAGAACAAAGAACAGATGAATGTGCAACCTAAGATCGGAGTTTTAAGTATAAAAAGTAATAGAATTAATTCTAATCAGTAAATTAATTTTAAAGAGCGTAGTCAGGGTAGCTTTTATTTTTAATTAAATTCTAAGTGTATCTGATATTACTTGAAGTTAGAACCTTTTTCAATTCACAATTTCAAACTCACTCATCAGTCTCAGATGAGACTTGCATAATCTCTCTGGAATGCACGATGATATGCAGCAAATGAAATTGGTAATTAACACGAAGTTAAGAGTTGTGCAAGGTATGCACGGCTATGCCTGAATCCTGGCATTTTAGAGACTTTAGGGGAAGGAGCTTGGGGTTTACACTCAGGCTCTCTTGTTGATGTCAGTTTTGGGTTAGACCTTTAAGTTCAAGGATCAGTAGGTTCTTCTACTGGAAGTAAAAGTTTAGTAAAGTGTTTTTCTCCATGTAGGATGTGTTATGTACACATGTTGATATAGTCAAGATGGTCCTTTTGATTCTCTGATGGCAGTTTCTCAATTGTTTTGGTATTACAGATGTATTTCTGCTAAAGCCCTTTGGGAATCTGCTCCTGGCCTCACACTGTCTAATATTATTAACTGGGGGAAAACTATACTGTGATTAAGATCTCTGGTCATGTGGAGTAAAACAAGCAGTTTTCAAGAATCAAGTGAAGGTAATGATATTCTTAGGAAACCAAGATACATTTTGTGAGTTGAAAGTTAGTAGAATTGAATATTTCCCCTGTAAATACAAAGAACTTGCAAAATTAAATGTTTAGAGACTGTAATGGTAGATAATCCAGAAATGACAGTGAAAAAATACTGCCTAAGCATGTTTTTCTGTAAAATAAAAGTTGGGGGAAGACAACAGAATAACAAAGAAATCTTTTTGAGTAAGATTTGAAGTGTCTTTTCAGTGAGGAAACCATGGATGAAAGCTGCCACCAGGCAACAGGAGAGAAAACTAATGAAGCAGCTGTGAAAAATATGCCAGAAGACTATTTGAGACTATTTACAGAGGAAAAGATTGTGACAGGAAGATAATATTTTCTATGCAGTGTATTGAAGCATCCATGGTTCTGCTTTTGTTCTTGTTTGTATACACGTTTGGCATTAGGGCATGTGCTTGCATCCTACTTGAGGAAGGATAAAATGAAAGCTGATGTTCAATTTCTTAGCTCAAGTACTGGAGTTAAAAAGTGCTACGTTTGAAGTTGTCATTCTTGCATTCTGTTGCTGTAACATGCCTCAGTTTCCTCATTTGAAAAAAAGGCTATGAAAATAATTCTGTAAAAGATGGACTTGAATTTTGGGTTATTTAAATGCAGTGATATACTTTTCGAAAGATATTTCTAGATCTAAGTTAGTAGTGTAATGACGAAAGAAAAGCATGTGCTTTCTGCAATGTTTCACCATTGCATATTTTTCAGGATAATTAATTTTTAAAGACAAGGATAAGGGGAAAATCCATCTTTCATTGGGTAAGCTTCATTAAAGACATGCACATAGCCCATCAATAATGAGAGTCTTCGTCTCCATGAGCTTCCTTGTCTATTCATTTTTCTTTCCCACCTGCGCTCACAATGGTGGCTGTTTGCTCCCACATACATTCAACAATGCATCATTTGTAAGCTGGCCCTCATTCATTTCATCCCTGTTTGAAAGGCCTGACAGAAAACCCTGTGAAAAGCCTTTCAATGCAAATGCCAGTTTAATGACTTGGTTCATTCAGCAGAGGGTAATCTGAGATAACTTGACTTGTCCTCACTGAAAATACAAGAAAATGTTTTCATAAAGCCTTGGACGTGTCTTGTTTTTTAACAAGATGCTTTCAGTTTGCAAACAGAATCTGACAGCTTAAGTTTTAGGTTAAATAGAATATCAGGATTTTTCTGCGTTGTCCACCTCCCACACCTCTGCTTGCATGTGAGAGTTCCAGCTCTCCTTGCACTGTGCCCTATAAAATGCACCTGCCTTTGAAAGGTTTGATTTGCTTCATTTCCTTGGCAGAGCAGCAGTTCTCCTTGAGGATAAACTGTTGTTTGATTGACTCTTTCTGAATGTGTTTAAATATAAAGTTATTGGGAAATTACAAGTGTAGCTATTCTTGTTAAACCCCAACAACAAACACATTTAGTCTGTTTCAAAATCCTGCATTGTGGCTTGGTCTTGGGATATGTGTCCTTCTTAAATTAATTCTCATCTCTAAATCATTTGTTTACTGGGTTTTTTCACGGAAGAAACCAAAGTTACGGAAACAAAATAAGGGATTTGTCCAGGCAGCATGTGTGTATTTGGAACAGAATTTCAAGCCAGTGGTTGTAGCATTGATGTTGTAAAAAAAAAAAATAAAAATTACTTACTTTATTTTCTGTTTAAGGTTAAAAAAGCCCCTATCAGAGTTGTAAGAAAGCTTTGAGGAACTGACCAGGGATAGAATGAGTGGGGCTTACACAAACTATGATAATTTATTAATCATGACAGAAATTAAGAGAGCAACTGCTTTTTCTCTGGATTGTTTGACCAAGATTATGAATATAGCAGTGGGATGTCTTTGCTGTGACAGACTTCTATTAAGCAAGAGCATAAATTTCTTATTTCAAGTTTGACCACTGTTCTTAGTGTTGCAGAAGTGATTTCAGTATAATTTTAATTTTAATTGCTTCTTCCACTTGCACCTTAGTGTTCCACAAATGGTATTAAAAAACCAGAAATTGAATTAAAATATTTTAAATGGCATTCTATTTTAATGATTTTTGGATGAGGTATTTAATGTTTTGGGTCTGATGGATGCCATCATATCTGTAATGGAATATGCCGCATTAGCATTTTCTTGTCGCTGCTGATCTGTGTTAGACACAGGCCATTCATTTTGGCAGTAGCTCCTCTGAGTGTGTAGAAATCAGATTAGAAAAGTGGAATTTAAGAGTGAATATTCTAGAAAGGAGAAGAACCAAGAAATCAAAGCAACTCTAGTGTTATAAGGTTTCCTGTAAGTCTTTGACAACTCATTTCTTATTGAGGTGTTCTTCAAATCAAAAGAAGGCACAATATTGTAGGTGTCATTTAACCAGGAATATTTCTTGGTATCATAATACATGATAATGTGCTGGTTTCATCTGGGTTGGAGTCCATATCTTTCACAGAGGCTGGAATGGAGCTGTGTTTTGGATTTGTGCTGAGCACAGGGTTGATAATACAGAGGTGTTTTTGTTGTTGCTGAGCAGGGCTCACACAGAGCTGAGGCCTTTTCTGCTTTCCATGCTGCCATGGTGGTGAGGAGGCTGGGGGATGCCTGGGAGGGTGGGAGGAGACACAGCCAGGATAGGTGACCCCAGCAACATCCAAGGGGATATTACAGACCATATGGCATGATGCTCAATATACGTAGTGAGGGGAAGAAAGAGGAAGTAGATGATGTTTGGAATGATGGCATTTCATTACATGTAATGGTTCCATGTGCTGGGGCCCAGCTCTCTTGGCTGAATGCCTCTTTGTCTATGGGAAGCAGTGAATTAATTATCTCCTTGGTTTGCTTTGCTTGTAGGCCTAGCTTTTAAACTGTCTTTTTCTCAACCCAAGGGTTTTCCATTTTTATCCTTCCAATCCTCACCACAATCTCAGTGGGAGTGAGTAAGGGTACTTGACTACTGACTGGGGTTAAATCATGACAGGTAGTTATGTTCTTTATATTCACAGTGCTTAGCCATACGTGCTGGTTACTAGTTCTTTATAACCAGGTCATCAGTTTTGTCTCTATTTTACTGAGAGGTAGACTGAGTTGAAGGTTAAACTATCAGTCTAAATCTTGAGAGAGATGGTTTTGGAACAAGTAGCAGTTTGTGCTTGTGTGGCCATAAACCTAAACCAGTCTTGTGAGCCTGTCTTGAAAAATTGGCAGGAGACATGCCCCCCCATCTATTCTGAGATCAACAACTTCAAAAGCAGCCCCACTGAAGGTCTTAAATTATGTTTGTCTTGTAGAAGATTCAAATATGAATGAACTATTCACCACTACAGATACTCTTTTAAAATCAGTAACCAGTCTTGTGTCAGCTCATTTACCTTGAATCTCATTTGTTCTTTTTGGTGCTGTAGTAATTATTTTAGGATAAGTAACAGGGAAGGTACCACAGTAAATGCCCATGGATCATTCTGTCCTTTTGTGTGTTGTTTTGGTTGCCCTTGACACACACAGGTGCAAATGAGAAATGAAACCCTGTAGCCTCTACGAGTAAAGAAGGTGGATGAGAAGTGTGTTAGGAAACAGCATTCTTATTATTAACAGCAGAAGCATTTGACCAAATATGTTGCATATAATAGGGGAAAAAAAGTATTGATATTAAAAGTGACAGACTATGTTAGCTTTTCTTTGAGTCTAAACTTAATCATTCCCATATGAACATATCATCTTTGTGAGCGGTTGAGTGTTTTGGGTTTGGGGTGTTTTTTGTGTGTTCTTTTTACTTTTTACGCAGTGGTGGATTTTTTTCTTTCCACTGGACTTAAGGTGGGCTCATGTGACAAGTGATCTGATGGGGTATTGATCTAGTCTAATTTGTGTTATTAAATTATCTTGCAATTTAGAAAAAAATCCATGTCTTTTTGCAGTGCAAATTTTTGCTGCCATGTGTGGAAGGAGAAATAGCCGCCGCAAATAGTTCATTGACTGAACAGATAAATTTGTCCTGACTTCTCCAATGTGAGAAAGGCTATAGTGATAAGACCACAAATAGTGACTTTTAAGCTTATAACTTGAATTTAGTGCTGGAATTCAATCTCTTTTTCAGTACACACCACTGAAGTTGCTCTTGTGTAAGGGAACTGAGCTATTGCTGATGTGAAATGTAATGATCTGAATACCTGAAGTCAGTTTGACCTTCCCTAAAGCACAACCTGTGTGATCCGGATGAGCAGCAGGCTGCTGCCAGAGCATGTATAACTATTGTCCATTTGCTGCTTCCTCCTTGCTGACTCTAAGGCAAAGCAGATTTGAATTGGGCAGCTATCAGTTCATAGAAGGGTAGCTGCCTTGTAGGTATCTGCATTTATGAGAGGGGAGTATGTGTTAAAATGAAAATTGAGCAGGAATGCTGTGGATTTGTTCTTGTTTGGCACAAATGAGAAATCTCTGCAGTAGGTGTCCCTGAAGGTGTCCCTTGTCTGTTGTTTTCCTAATAGTACCTAATACTAAAACCAAAGTAAATGCAGAATCTAAATAAAATTATGACAAGGCTAAAAGATTTACTAGGCGAGTCTTTAAACTGCCCAGGAACAGGAGGGTAACTCAAAGATTTCAAGAACTTGTCACCTAATCTGTTAATTATAAATTGATTTTAATTGATAAATATATTGGACTCTAATAATAATACTGAGGCACTTTGCATCTTCAGTTGTTTTTGCTTTAGTGAGAGGATACTATGATAGATATTTCAGAGATATAAACTCCCTGAGCACTGCTTACAGGGATAACCAAATGCCAGACTTGAACCTAGACCACAAGAAAACTTGTTGCTCTTCCTTACCAGTTTCGCAGATGGCAGATGTTTCATTCTTTTGTGACAGCCTGTGTTTGCCTGTCTCAAAATTCTAGGATCACAGAATATGCTGTATTGCAAGGGACGCACTGGGATGATTGAGTCCACCACCGTATGTCTGAGAGCATTGTCCAAATGCTTTTTCAACTCAGTTTTGGTGTTGTGACTTCTCTTTTGGAGGCTGCTCCGGTGCCCAATTACCCTCTGGGTTAAGAACCACCTTCTGATATCCAAACTAAACTTCATGGCATTTCCTTGAGCCCTGTCAAGAGATTGAAAAGACCCCTATCTGCCCCTCTGCTTCCCCTTGTGAGAATGCAGAGGACCACAGTAAGGTCTCTCCTCAATCTCCTCTCCTGCAGGCTGAACAAAGTGACCTCAGCCGCTCCTCATGCAGCTTCCCTTCCAAACCCTGCTCCATTGTTATGGCCTTCCTTTGGACACTCTCCAATGCCTTTGTTTTTATTACATTGTGGCACCCAAAGTGCCCCCAGCACTGGAGGTGAGGCTGCCCCAGAGCAGAGCAGGACAATCCCCTCCCCTGCCCAGCTGGCCGTGCTGTGCCTGATGCCCCCCAGGAGAGGGTTGGCCCTGCTGGCTGCCGCAGTGACTCAGATACAACTTCCCATGGACCAGGGCCCTTTGCACAGCCCTGCTCTGTACAAACTCTCAATTCTTAATCTATACACACAAGTGGGGTGTCCCCACCCCAGGTGCAGAATCAGGCACTTGCCCTTGTTAAACTCCATGTGGCTGCTGAATGCTTGCCTCTCTACAGGGCATCTCTGCCCTCAAGAGGGTTGACAGCTCCTCTTAATTTAATCTTGTCTACAAACTTAGTATTTCCCTGAGTCCCCAAATCCAAGGCTTAATTAAGATATTGAGAAGAATGGGGCCTGGGATGGAGCCCTGTGGAACCCCACCAGTGATCGTATGCTGGTCTAATGTCACCCCATTCCCTCTAAGTCTTTGTGCCTGACCTGTGAGAGCCAGTTGCTCACCCATCACATGATGTGGTTATCCAGCTGTATGCTGGATGCTTTGTCCAGAAGGGTGCTGTGAGAGGCAGTATCAAAAGCCTTGCTGAAGTCTAAAAAGATGATATAGACTGGCTTTCCTGGGTCAGCTGGGTGGGTTATCCTGTCCTAGAAGAAAATCTGGTTCAACAAATAGGACTTCGCTCTCATGAAGCTGTGCTGGCTGTGCCCAATGGTGGTGTTGTCCTCAAGTTGTCTTTGAATTCTTCTCAGAAAAATATTTTTCATACTTTTACCAGGCACTGAAGTGAGACTGACAGGCCTGTATTTTCTGGGGTTGTCCTTCTTGCCCTTCTCAAGAGCCAGGACAATGTTGGCCAGCCTCCAGTAAGCTGTGCCTCTCTGTGAATTCCCAAGATGGGTCAAAAATTGAGGGACTTTGTGATGATATTAACTGGCACCTTGAGGATTCTCAGATGAATCTCATTAAGCCCTACAGATTTGTAGAGATCCAGCTGGAGTAGCAGATGCTATACAAGTTCAGGCTTAACTGGGGGTTGATCCATCTCACAGCCATGGTTCTCCACCTCAGGGCACCAACACCCCCTTGGCCCATCTTGTGTCATTCTTATCTGAGGGTACAAGCAGATCTCATTCCTAGGGTTGCTGGTTAAAGATGGTAACCAACACCAAAATGCACAGAGATTTGTATTTCCTTCCTAAAGGTCTTTAGCAAAATTACTTTGCTGACCCTGGAAAAGGAAGTGAATTGCTGTTGTACAGTGGGGGAAAAAAAAAGGCCAAAAGATTTACATATATTTTATGTCAGGAAAGTGAAATAAAAGGCTTATAAACACTTGTGTAACTCTTTCAGAAGGGGAAGTAATATAACTGAGAGTAACAGCATGCATGTAGAAATGCTTCAGTTCCAGTAATGTAATAAGTTGAACTTATTTGTCTCTGCTAACCACAGTGTGTGCTCATAGCTCAAAACCAGTGAGTCTGTGTGACAGAGCCAAGGAAGTTAAAGTCTGCTCAATTCCTAAATAGCTATGTGTTATCTGCATATATATTTATGTACCAGTACACACATCTCTATCTTTCCATTAAACTAGGAAATGAAAGGCAGGAAACCTTGATACAAACATGAGAAATCAATTTTGCAGAGGGGACTGTCACATCAAATGCTGATTATAGATACATCTGTATGTCACTGAGTCAAAGGAGACAGACTTGTAGACACTTAGCTCTGGAAAGCCTAATGAAAAGACCTTGCAGGATCTCAAATGGGGTTTTGTGTTACAGAATAAAATATACTTGTATAAGAGACCCTGCCTTTAATAAATTTACAGGGTGCTGTGTTTCTGGTTTTAATTCTAAAAATATTTCTTACTGAAGAATGATTTCAATTACAAGACAGTTGAGCTCTTAAGTCATCACTTAAAGGCTTGGAATAGTAATTGCAAAAAGGAAGCAGTCTGAAAATCATGTAAATGGAATGAGAGGGGAAATGAAGAATGATCTGGTGAGCAATGAACCTGAGTGGAGTGGAACAAACATGATAAATGTCTCAGGAGATGTGAAAGAGGGAAATATTTTTGTGTAATGAAGTAAAAGTAAAGCATCAGCAAAACTAATCCTGATATTTATTGTATGCACTTCTTTTTAAAACACAATGTTTTTAACTATAGAATGAAATGAACATTTGAATGTTAATATTGAAAATATTTCCAAGTGGCTTTTGCCTGATTGCTGTCTTGGTGGTCGGAGGTAACATCAGTGAACCAGAAAGTTTCATCTGAGTTTTCACTGCCAAAATCCCGATTTCCTCCAAATACTTCTTTACTGGGAAGTAGTCTAATGTGTAATGCATCTTTAGACTCAGTACTTCTTATTGTATAAGATGTTAAGAAATTGTTTTCCTTGCAGTAGAGAGATTTGAGTTTGAGTGTTTCTTCTGTAAAGGTGTTTATTTTTTATAAGGTGCCAATAATGTTTTTCTAGATTGTTTGGATAAGCTAGGCACAAGGCTACTTCTCATGTAATTTATTAGTTGTATATTTCTTTGAAGACTATACATTGAGTCTGAATGTGTTTAATCAAGTCTTCCTCCTCAGAACAGGTTCTTTGGTTTTATATATGTGATGCAACTTTTTGGGTCAATCTTAGGCCTCATTACTTCTCTCACAGGCTCAGAGCTAAGTTTGCCAAAGCGAAGTGGTATCTTCATGGGAAATAGCTAGAATGTTTCATTTAGACAAACGTTAATATTTTTCTTGCTATATATAAAAAACCAAAACACCACCACCAACAACAAAAAACACAAAAAACCGACCCAAAACAGACACGCACAAAAAAACCCCCAAAAATCAAAGCATTAAACCAGTCGAAAAAACCACAACAGAACAATAGAAAAAATCCCTAACCAACCAAAGAAATCCCGAACAAAGTATTTAAAAAAAATTTGTCAGTGAAATGGGCCAGCACTCAAGTCAGAGTGACATGGAGAGCTGAAGATAATCCTGGCAGTCTGAGGTTCTAGAGTTCAGAAAGATAATGTTCAGGGAAAGTTAAGTTTAGGCAAGTCAATCTAATTTTATTTGGAGTGGGCAATAACTGTAGTTATGACTCTCTTCCAATTCTTAGGCCAAGCTAGAATTAAGACTGTGTTTGAAATTTGAGTTGTTTTAAATACTATAAAATCCAGTGTAAACACTGGATATTGATCACTACATTTCTATTTTATTTTAAAGGATCTGAATGTGGCATCTGTTGACATGCTCAAGATACATCATTAGGTTTTTATGATACATTGCCCCTTAGTAGTTCAGGCCTTTTAATGGAGTTTTCTAAAGTTGGGTTTTTATCAGCTATCTATTTTATCACAGCTTAATGGTGGCTCTTAAGAAACATAGCTAGAGTTCTTGACATTGTTTGTTATTTTACAAAAAATTATATATACCTCCAGCTGACTTATGATGTATGGATTTGTAGCTTGCTAGGATCTGATCCTGTGAAGTGTTTAGCTCCTCTTAAGATTAGTTATGCTCTTTACCTCTCACAAGTGTAAGAGTTTTCAGGGTATTTATTGAGTTGGTTTTATGCAGTTTTGTTTCTGCACAAGTAATGCCGTTCATTTTCAGGATTTAAATGCACCATTTGTTGTTTTAACTTTCACTGACATGTCAAGTGTATAATTTTCAGAATTCATCTGTAGCAGTATTACACGTTTAGTACTTTGCTAACTGAGAAGGCAAGCTACAGGGTTGGTTGTTGGATATGGCATGATTTTTTTTCTGCATAGCTTTGAACTTGAAAACAGTGAGATGAATGAAAGTAGTGAGTCAGAGAAGATGGTGTGTGTGATACTAGCAGAAATTTACTTTTTAATTCCTTCTTAACACCTGATGACTTGAAGGATGCTGTCCACACTTACTTCAGTCAGGTCTGGAACACTTAGTAACATTGGAGGTTTAGGTTTTACCCCTTTGTGGAGGCCTTTTGGTTTGTTTCCAGACCAGTGTATAAAACCTGTGAGAATACTTATAAATACACCACTAAATTAAATTTTTGTCTTTCATTGTTTTGTTCCTCTCTGGCAATTAAATGCACTTTTTTCCAGAAGTTGTTTGTCTTTCAGCTATGTCTGGAACTGTTCAGGTTTGTGTACAAATGTCTAGACTGTAGTGCAATAAGGACCAAGTTAGATATCTAGCTTAGAAATTATACTATTACAATGAACTTAAATTCTTACCCTTATTCTCTCCTCCCTGTTTCACCTTGGATTCAGTTTTACAATTTTTAATTGGCTTTTGCTTTCCTTCACTGGCTCAGTGGGCACCCTGAAGCTGAAAACTTGATGCCAATTTGATTTATCACGGTCGTGCATTTCTAAAATCTTGGTTCTGCCAGTTAGTCAATAAAAGGAAAGCTAAAGAAAAAACATGAATAAATGAGAAGTTTTGTGTGATCATTGCTCTTTGATACTCATATTAGTATGGTTACTTTGGTCTGTCTCCCTTTTTTTTCTCTCTTTACATGACGGTGCATCATTAAGAAATGTCAGATTGAGATAAGTGATAATGTATTTTTTTTTCTTCTTTCTTTGAGTATTTTGACTAAATAGGCAAGTGTTGATGAGTAACTTATATTACAAATGTATGGAAATGCCATAGCAGTAGGAAAGCTAGTCTGATAATGTTTGTACATACTTTAATATATAACAGAGAATATGTTTTAAAGGTAATATTACATGTAAAAGACAGAATTCAACGTTTTTACATGATGTGTCATGACAAGATGAAGATACACAATGGTTTGAGAAAAAATCTTGTATGTTCTCTTTTATATTATCCTTGTGAATGAAAGGCTGAGTTTTAGAAGCCAAGTCAACCATGACCAAACCACTAACAGATCAGAAACAAGAGCACTGGGTAGATTTACTGTCCATCTCCATTATTGTGGGGTTTTTTTTTGTTTGTTTGTTTTTAACTGCTTCATTTGCTCAACTGGAGCATTTTATTTATTGTGGGTATTATTTTATTGAGTAATATATACTATGTTCAGGTAATAATACTGAAGAACAGTGGATGTACCTCTCTTTGGTCTTAATGTAACCCTTTGGTATTTGCACAGACTGCAAAAACCCCAATCATTTGCAAATCACTTTATCATATTGAAGCTTTTATTAAAAGGTTTATTTGGGTTTTTTTAAAGAAAGTCTATTCAAAGATTTCTTGTACCTTTTCTTCACTTGAAGACAAACTGGACGAATTTGAAAAGACGCAGGCCTCTTGCAGCGTCATGTACGTTATTGCCACTAGTTCATGTCTAGCTGGGATAGTGGGCTCTGTGGCTGGTCAGTAAGTGCTTCCTTTCACACTCGGTCCCTCCTTTGAGGTGGAGTATCCGAAGCTTCTGTAATCTGCCAGTCTTCTTTATAGAGTCCAGTGGGCTTGGAAAGCAGAGTGAAGGACTGTATCACGGTAAACCAGGAGTATAGTCTATGGTTATGGAAGACACTTTCTGTAGAAAAAAAGATGTATGTGCTATTTCCTGGTGGAGTCCTTATTTTTAGGAATGAGATGTCTAAGATCTGCCTCAAAAAAAGGTTTCAAACTATAATCAAGTGTTATTGAACTTTGCTCCTTTTTTGTCATCCTTATTTGTAGCCTTCAAATATTGTGGATTTAGGGCGTATTTCTTAGAGTACAGAATAAAAAATTCTTCAAGATGTTAATAACTAACCTGGAAAATAAGCTATGATGACTCTTATTGCCCAGATCTGTGGAGAGCTGAATCAGATTTTTGTTCATCTGTGGACACTTCTTGTGTGTTTTCTACTATCATGTAACTTATTATCAAAGGAGGGGAAAGGGGGGGAGAAAATACTGAAGATATTTTCATTCTGGGCGACAGACCTAGGATTGATTAAAAGTTCTCAATTTCATGAAAGCATCTTTAAAAATCTGAAAAATAACAAAGCTTTGAGTTTCCAACATCTGCTTTTTTATTCCAAGGCAAAATACAGGTTTGCTGTAAAATTGGCTCATTGGTCTCCTTCCAGTGCATCAGTCTGAGCTTATAATAGCATGATGAAGTTCAGTTGCAGATTAGATGTGTTCATGGATGGTAGTTAAAAGAAGACTGCTTAATATATTGGCAGCATATTAATTTCAGGACCTGTCTGAGGTGAAATTAGTGCTGAGTTGAGAGCGTGTTGACTGAAAATAATGTTCTATACATTCGCTGAGCTTTTTCTTTTTTTCCCCCAGGCAAGTGTGCAACTGGAGGTCACTGTATCTAGCAGAGCAAAACCCTGTTGGCATAGTATGTACTTACTGTGGTCAGTTTTCTGGGACATGGGAGAGTTGTTGCTCAAGATAGTCAAGTAAACAACGAACTCTGAAATGATGAATTGATGGACCTGTGAAATCAGGGCTGTGGAGATTGAGTGAATAAACTTAATGAGATTATAATTGCTAATGGCTTCATAAACTTTCACAGTCCATGAAATATCCATGTTGGGCTAGGTATGATAAAGGCCCAATGAATAAAGTAGCTTTCAGAGCCACTATTTTTGGGTGCCTTGCAACTTAAGTTTCTGGGCTGAACAATCTGTTAGCTGTTTAAAAATGGCATAACCTGTGAGCTAGCTGCATCCCTGCTCAGACTGTGAGACATAATTGGAAATGCCTGTGAGATCAACTGTTAGAGAAAGTATTTGTCCTTCTCCTAGAATCCTCTAATGGATTGGGTTGGAAGGGACTCTCCCCACCCCAGTCAGGAAATAACTATAGAGGAATCAATTCACTAATGACTGATGTTGCAGAACCTTTTGTCTTTCTTAAGACTTTTCATCATTTATTTTTGTGTTATGTTCATGTCAGTAAGTAAAGGAGAAAGGAACACTTAATGGCAAAATCAATTCTGATCAAACAAAGGTAGGTTATCCAAGCATCATAAATTCAGGGAGCCCAAATTTGGTTTTCATGTAGCAGTGAAATGTTTGCTCTAGACACACAAAAGTTGAAGATAGAAGTCAGAACTGAGTTTATGGGTTTTGGGGAGTCTTGAATGGCCTTTGATCTTTGACCTAATTTTTTTTATACCAACTTTATAAATGCACTTATAGATATATACAAACAAAACCCCAAACAACTCTGGTGTTTAATCCAAAGATGATAAAATATAAATCAAGCTGTTGATCTCAACAGAGGGATGTCTGAGGAATATGTGTTCTTCTGCTTTCTTCACAATAGTTATTCCATTGATCTTTCCTATTACTGCCTTTTCTGCCTGAAATGCTGTAGTGTTTTTCACCCATAGAGTTTCAATTCTTTGACTGGACCAGGGTTTGCCAGGATTGGAAGTGGTCGGTACACTTTCTACTTAGGTTATTTTTTATGTAGTGTAAAGATGCATGTAAATGCACCATTTGCTCAAATTTTATGGAATTATCTTTTCTCATCATAGATCCTGCAGTTTTTTAAAGAATGCTTAAACTACATATGTACGTGGCACAATCTGAGAGGAGCATGACTGTGGTCTCCAGATGTGTTCTGGCTAAAGTGTCAGAGAAAGAAAAGCTATTTTTTCTTGAGAAAAAGAGAACTCTTATGAAAAGAGAACTTTTTTTTCTATATTTAGTCCTACTGTAGACAGTTTAATTTTTTGCCTTTTTGGCTAGAATAAGTTTAATGCTTCTACAGTGACTGCAGCTGCTTGGAAGAAAGAAAATAGAGAAGACAATGACTTTTCCTGCTGATATAAAATGCAAAATACTGTGCCGAAAAGTGGGTCTTTTTACTTCTCTAATACTGCTTTCAACTTTCAGTAACTCTTAACTTTAAAGCAAGAAAAAGCAGCATAGATTTCCCAAGATATCTGTTGGGTATGACAATTGACTCCAGACTTTTTGTATGTTGCAGTTACATAAGTTGACTTTATTTACATTGTCTGTGGCTTTACCAGTTTTTTGAATGACTGCCATGGGCCATATCTGTGTCTTTTCTGAGTAGTAGAGCACTGCTTGATGTGTACAGTTTGTGTTGCAGTTGGACAATATTTAAAATAGGGTGTAGGTAGAGAGGAATGGAGCTCTACCACCCACAACACTAATTACATTTTTAACGTGGAAGGAAAACATCCTCACAAGTTACTTAAGGCTGATTCTGGTTTTGGTGGTGATTTTTTTTTTTTTTGTGTTGTTTTGGTTTTTTCTCCCATTTGTTTTGTTTTCAGCAGAATAATAGGCAATGAAAACACCTGATGTTTTGAGGATACTTGGTGAGAAAAAAAGCTGAGGATAACTTTCATCAAAGCCCCTTTTCTAAGTGAGGAAAATTTCTCTAAAAGGCTGGTGTTTGAGTTAAATATTGGAGGAACTTGTTTAATATTCCTAGTGGGAACAAATGGGAAGAGCTGAGGTATATCTGAGTATCAGTCAGATCTCCTGAGTTCCTCTTCTGAGGAAATTTCTTCAGATTGTGGGGTCTCCCAGTTCAGGGAGTGGGACTGGAGCACAGGATGGAGGCAGCCCCAGCCCCGGGCATCAGACAGCTCTGTGGGACAGGCAGAAGTTGGGCCAGGATGCTGGCCCTTGGGTGAGGTTTAGGATCAGGCTTCGTGAGGTAAACTGGAGTCAGATGCTGCTTCAGGATGGCTGGGCATAGTCGTGGGGGTGGAGTGGGACATCAGCACCTCCTGCCTCTTTTCTCTACAGGGTTTGAATGTAAAGTTGGTGTCGCTGCACACCCTGGTCCTGCATTAGACAGAAATTACTGTTCTCTGTCTCTTCCCTTTCAAAGAAATAAACGCTCATTTTACCCTTTCAAATTCCCATTGTCAGTGATGTTTGCAATTTAATGTTCAGCGCTGATTCTTTGCTCTATCTGCCAGGTAATTTAGTACACATCACCACTGTTGCTGACAAAAGTGATTGGTTTGAATGGGCAGTCTATGAAATTTGTTCTTAGACAATGTATTGCTTCTGTTGTGAGGGAAAAAAGGCTCCCTGATGTCAGCTACATGTAAATTCTCAATTTCAATTACAAAGGAAAAATATCCCTGTTTTCAAGAATAGGCAGTATTTTTGTAAGTTGATAAAGGACATTAGTATATTCCTACTGTGATAGATACTAGCCTTTTTGTACTTTGGGGGTGTGTGTGAATGTGACATTGTTATTTTTGGATTTTTAAGGTAGGCTCTCATTTTGGTTATTAATACTGGTAATGGGATATCATGGCACAACTTTTCTCTTTAACACAGCATTTTTAAATGTATAGCTACTTCCACACAGAAGGGTATGATGATATGGGCTGAGTCTATGAATTTTTAAATAAGCCAAATGCCTGTAGAAGAAGAACAGGTATGAAAACTGAAGTAAGTTTGAAGCTGAGAGCCCTGATAGCAGAACTGCAAGACTGGAGTGACTATTCAGAATATCCTGCCTTTTCAGTATGATCATTTAATCAATTTAATCCTGTCCTTTACAAAATGTCTATTCCTTTCTTTCAGTGTTTTGGGTTTTGTGTCCCATGTTGTTTTTACAGCTTTAATGATCTGGGATAAATACATGCTTAGATTTATAGGTGATGAATGCAATTAACAATACTCAATAAAATGTTAATATTAGGATATAGAACAGGTTTCATGTTTGGTAGGCAAGAATTTGCCTCTTTCTAACAGCAGAATATGAAAGTTTGCTTTCTTTTCTATTCCTAGCTCTATTCAGCAAATGTACTTCTGGTACACTAAGAAGTACTTTTGGGGAATTTAGCTTTTTCCTTTTCCTAGATGTAAGGAATTACCCCTGAATATAACCATTGTCCCTAACCTTTAATTTCCACACATGAGTGGTTCATTGCATATAATTTCAAGGATATGGTACCTGAACTCCTGCTTAATGATTGGTTAATCAGTCCAAGGCTATCTAAGGTGCAAGTCAGCTTATATGCAAAACTATTCCATTACCAGGAGCCAGACACTTTTTTTTTCCTTCCTCCAGAAGTCATACTTTTGCTTTGAAAAGTCAAAGACCAAATTAGCATCTGTAAATTCAGAATGCTATCATTAAATTAAACAAAGAGATTTTGGGGTTGAAAACATTACAAAAGCAGTTGCCTGTGATTACTGCAGCTGAGAAGCAGCAGCTGTACTGACTAACTCTATGAATGTAAAGAACTAAACTGCTCTCAGCATGTTCTCAAAAAGCTATAAGCATTCAGTGTGTGTTGACTTTGTTATATGCTTATGAAGTGCTTAGTTACTTCTGCTAGATCCATATTTTTTGCATCGTGAGCTGAGCTGTGGAAGGTATGACTTGGGGTTTTTACTTTATTCACATTTTAAGGTTTAATCAATACTCTGATGTTACTCTTACATTTCTGAATTGGACCATTTATATGGTAAAGAACTTTTACTTCTAACTCGAAGAACTACTGAAGTGCCAAAAGTAAATAAGACTGCCACTGCAATGGTGGCATGCCCATTTTAAACAGATTGTGAGTACAGCACTTTGTCAGCTCAACTTGATGAAGAGAGCCTGAACTCTGCCTCTTCAGGAGTTTTCAAGAACATCAAACTAATATTGTGTATATGCTTGACAAAAAGGTGGTGATACCAAAAGGTGGTAATAGCATCATCATTTAAGACTAACATGAGACACCTGTGAATGGCTATTTAGGCTTAGGTGAAACGACTAAATGTGCAAAGTGGACAGTATGACTGTGTTGTGGAACAAATGCTTAAAACATAATTTAATTATCTCTGATCTGTTAGGAAGTGGCTTTTACTGGCCTAGTTCCCAGAGTGTGGGAAGATGTGGGCCTGAAAGGTGTGTTTGAGACAAAGTTTAGGGAGTGGGAGCTTCTGAAACCCTTCTGAAACAGCTGTTCCTGACTGTTTCCTGCAAGTATATAAAGACCTTGAGCACTGAGGCACACCACTGGTCTCCTGTCCTAAGCACGTTTCTTTTCTCTTTGTACCAAATCCTTCCACATCTGTGGTCTGAGAAGGGAATGGCCAGATATATCTGGAATTAAATAATGATTCTAAGTATGTAGCAAGTCATACAAACACCTTACTTGCTTTTATGCCTTAATTGTATTTGAATTCTACTCTAAACATGATAGCTTTTCCAATTTTGTGTATGTGCTCTCAGGTATTACAGCCTTTATTCTTTCCATGATTACTGAGAGTGAGGACATGTTGTCTCTTTCAGAGGTGAAGTGCTCGAATTTTGTTAATCACACTTTAAGGGAAAAAATACGCATTAAGAAATGCCATGCTTTAAACTCAAGGATTTTGTCACTTAACTGCTGAATAGTCTAAATCAGTTAAACTAATTTTCCTACTTTTTAGTATTATCTCATGAGCCCTGTTTGAATCAGTAGTAGAATAATTTTGTAAAGCTACTTTGAACTGAGACTGGTCCTCGTGTATGTCCTGTGGACTGCAACAGCAATTGCCAGTCATATGGGGCACACCCATGTGGCCTTTGAAATGTCAGTGTATTCTGACAGAGCTCTCTTCCAGTTCATGTCAGTCTTGGTAATATCCTTTTTATCACTGGGAAAGGGACAGGATGCATAGAACGTCAGTGAATATGTATTGCTTGTCAGGAGCAATCAATAGGCAGCGTTATTGGATTCATTGACTCTGATGGGATAGCTGATAAGCATTCCCTGGTTATTTTACCTGGTTATTTTAATTCCTGATAAGCATTTTCTGGTTAGCAGCCCTCAGGGATATGCGGAAGTCAGCCTTTATTTTTCCTTGAAACAGGCCAATCGTCTATTATCTTTGCTCTGACTTTTACAGGGGTTTTGTGGTCTTGGCTCATGCACTTCTACATACCTTGAAATAACATTTTCAGCAAAAATGAGCCAAGGTCGCACATTAGCAGTGCACTGAGGTGCCAATGAGACAACATGCTCTTGAACCAACCTGCCCATTTAGTTGGTTATAGTTACAGCATTATGCAATATGGAGAGGGGAATCTCAGACTGGCATAAATTTTAACTCCCATTTAAAGAGTTGTAGGCTGGTATTAAATTTGTGCTCAGTGTCCCTTTAGCCTGGCCAAACAAGTTTAGCTTGAGTTTTATGCCTAAAGCATTTAAGCTATTTTAAGATGCTTGTGCCTTCTGCAAATGAATATTTTTTCTACTTCTATGCCTTGTTTTATTTTCTGTGTTTTTACAGGCTCCTGAATCTTTCTTCCTTTTGTCAACCTTTTCAGATGCAGTTAAACAATAATTCTGTATTTATATCGTTCTCGCTGTAATGTCTTTGAAAACTGGTTGTGATCTTTAGGTAGAGAAACACTTGTGGTAGTTGTTATGAACTGTAAATCCCCTTTGTGACGGAATAGGTTTTTTGTCTGTAATGTTAATTTCACGGTAGATGCCTCATGTGGAATATTTAGTGGATTGTGGGAAAAAATTTCAAGCAAGCTATTTTGGGTGGTTGAAGGTATGATACCTTGCTCCGAACGAGCGCATCTAATAAATTGGCAGATAAACAGCAGCTTGCTGTTTTTCAGTTCATATTTAGAAACCTTCCTTATAAATGTCATCAAGATCTTCAGAGCAGTGTCTGAAGTGCACTGGCATATTGGTTATGCGGAGTCAGTGTCTGTCAGATTGCTTTCTTCCAACACTTTTCACTATTTGGGCATGAGTTTTCTTGGGAAAAAAATTTTCTAAAATATCTTTTGTCCCTTTTGTGTTAGCTATGAGATAATACAGTGAAAAATTGCCACATGGAATTTGCTAGCCTATACTCTAGATACCGCTGATGGAACGATGCTTCAGCTGACCTCTGGTTCTGTGGCATAAATACGGATATGACAATTTTATTTTGGCAAGATGCCACTTAAGGAAAGAAGCAGTCTATCAGCGAAACTCAGAATATACAGCAAATGAGCTCATAAGAGCTCCCTTTTTTACAGACTCCTATGTCACAGGAGTTCATTTTAGCTGCAATGAATATGGCAGTGATGAGAAATTTTCAGTTCTACTCAAACTGTTTAGTACACATTAGGTGATGGTGACTGTCCGACCTCAGTGTCTCCCACTACCTCTGCTATGCACAACCAGTACAAGTGATTAGCAGAGAGCTTGAAAAGGGGCCCTAGAGAGTTGTATCTTTATGCTAAGATGAAGGGATAAAAGCAGTCAAATCAGAAAGCTGGGGAATGGAGTATGTGGTGGGCACTTCCCAGAAGGAATGTTGGAGGTTCTTCAGAATCATGGTGGGTCTCCTGTTTCTTTTTGTTAGGACTGAGTGATAAATATCTAGACAAAATCTTTTAAGGGAAACATGGGGGGTGTTACAGAGTCGTATGCTATCCTGATAAACCTCGCTTTTGCATTACTACTTGGCTTATTTTTTTAGAATTCCATGTTGAAATGCTACACTTCTACAGAAATACAGTTTACTTCAGGATTTTCCATTGTCTTCTATTATAATTCTGTATTTCTTACCAGTGTAAGAGGAGTGTCAATTTCAGTTAGCCACTGAAGATGGAAGACTACTTTAAAAATGACATGCTGCTTTTAGAAAGATTTAGCTCAAAAAAACCCGTGCTTTTTGCTTTGCTCCGATATTCATTGTGTTATTCATCATAATGCTTTTCCAATAGGGTATCACTGATGCAACTTTCTACACTTAGAGGAGATTTTTAGGTACTAGACATATATTAGAATAAATTTTTTGTATGTGGTTTTTCGTCTGTTTGTTTCATGAGAAGATATTCAGGGTGCTTTATCTGCTTAAACTGATTTATAAACGTTAAAAACCACAGCTTCAAAATTTCAGGGTTGATGGCAATAATATAAATAATTGCTTGCTCTTTAAGTAGAATTCATCAGTTTTTCCATAGGTTGAAGATAGAGATGCTTTCCAATGACACTGGAAAGATGAAGAATTGCAGCTAGTCTCCACTCTTCTTACAAAAAAATCCCATTGTATGCATTAGATAAAAGATGTACTTAAGGAACACTAAAATGGTCTTATTCTCCATGAGTAAAAAAACTCAACATACAAAAACCTATGCGGTGCTTCACCTAATGTAACTATGTGTTATTCAATTTACCTTCTTGCTTCTGTAAGTCTGATCCCACATATTTTGACTAAAATACGTGTTTTGATGAAAATATTTATTTCAGGAAGGTTAGTTTTGATTGCAGCATCCTTAAGTGTCAGATGCTGCACTAGATTCCTAATACCTATAGTTTCACAAGTATTGAATGAAAATACTAAGTTGTTCAGTTGCTGCTTAGCTTTTCTAGCTGAAAGCTTTAGTAGGTGATTAGATGTGTTGTTTCTATATATGCTAGAAATAACTTAGTGAACTTCCTTTCTTCTTCCCCTTCCCCTCAGAAACAATGAAAGCAATTATAGATATAGTACACCTGAATCACAACATTTTAATTGAATTTGAATCAAGTGGGTTGGTTTGCTGACTTGTTTGTTGATTTGTTTTCTCTAAACTCCTATGATTCCTTAAAGGAATATGAGCATGAACAAGGCTTTCTTACTGACATCCAGAATTGTGTGCCCGTTAAACCTTTGGATAAACCACTTTGTGATATTTTAGGACAAACATCTCAAAGGTAGGATGTCCAGCAGAGGGGAACGTATTATGGAGCCCTACAGAGACTAAAGTAGACTCCATACAGCCCAAAATCAGGTGGTTCTGCTTGGGAATGGGCAAATATTCACTTTGATCCAAAAATCTTTGTCCTGGCATACTTACATAGTGTTGACTGTATATAAGTAGTAAACCTGATGGAAAATGGAAATGTCATTTGAAATGCTCGGTTATCTCAAAGAACAGGAAGAATTGCTTTTAATCTGCTTTGAGTTTTTTGACGCTTGTTTTGTTTTGGAGTTTTTTCTTGTCAGTTGTCAGACTTTTTGGATGATTTAGGGCATTATTATCCCAAGCAAGTTAGGACTGAGAACAAATAAATCCTGGTACCATGTTAATTGTATGTTATATTTGCATAATTTTGTACCTTCTAAAGTGATAAAAGTGTATTATAGCTATTTGAAAATCTTAGCTGATATTTGGAGATGAGAAACCTGGAGATTCAGTGTAGCACTTGAAATTAATTTCTTTTAATGATGGAATGGCTGCAAGCTAGAATTGGATGGGAAATGGAGAATTAAGAATGGGATTGGAGTACTTTTTGAGGAAATGTGGCCACGTCACGAGAAATATAAGAACTTGGGAAGCCTAGGATTAATTTTACCCAGGAGAATAGCTTTCCTGTACGGGAAGCAGACATAATTGGCAGTGGCAGCCGCAATGCAGCGCTGCTGGCGGGGATCCCTGTGTGAGGGCTGCGCTGCAGATGCAGCGTGCGTCCAGCTCCCGCCTGTGCCTCCTCCTCTGGCACTGCTGCAGGGCTCTCCCTGGTGCTGAGGCCTGTACTGTCCACACTGTGCAGGAGGGAAGTACAACCAAGGCTGAAGGCACAGAAGTTACGGTGAAAGGAGATCTACCTGTCCTTCTAGTAACAAGCATCCCTGGTTAGTGATGGTTTTCTAGTGATTTGCCTCATGAGGAGTGTTGATGGTAATTGTGCTCTCTGTGTTCAGGAGAAGGCCACTCAAATGGGAAGAAGTAATGGAAGTTTGTGCTTTCTTGGGAGTCATGTGGTTTTTTTGCCTCTATGCTCAGATTTCAAATACTTGCAACTTTATTTAATGATGTGTTTATAGAATTTACTTAACATTTATTCCCCACCATAATGAAGTTATGGCCTGTCTGTACTTAGTCTTTAATTGTATATAGTGACAGATAGCTCCACTCCACAGAGTATTGATGGGGATGCTTTCTGAGTAGAGTTTTCCAAAACTGCATACTCAGAATGAATAAATAGGCCAGGAAAGAGCAGTGGTCTGCAAGTTTTATCTTCAAACTACTCTGAATCCTAGCAAAAAATTTCACTGTCATTTTCTTCAATTTCTGGTGGAAACGCTGTGCACATTGGCACATGGCATCTGTGTACGGATAAGTTTACAGCTTAGTTTTTTGTGTACTGTATCCTAATTATGTTTGTACCATTATTAGTACTCTTACACAGCTTTTCTGAGGGGACTTGAGCAAGAAAAAATAGACTTATGACCACCTGGTGTGGAAGAGGAAAAAGGGAATCCTTTCCTTGAAGCACAACTCAGGGAGCTTCTTTTCTCTCCCATTGCTTATGCGTGTCTTGTTTTTCCATTTCACTGCTGTTCCTATCAGTATTGGCCATGTACTTTACAGTTCCATGCATAGCTTGGACACAAGATGCTGCATTTTGCTCTGTGTGACCAGTAATTTATTTTTCTTCTTGACTGATGTGCAAGATGGGTGTGGGGTATTCCTGTTCTTCATAAACTGCCCTTTAAAACAGTTATTTGTGTGGTGTGCTTTAAAATCTCTTTGCTGGTTGCTCATGCTGAACTGTGGCATTGCTAAGGCATTGAGTCTTGCTTCATGATGACATTATTTGGCATGATCTCTTCTTTTTATTACTTGTGTTATAGCAAAGTTAAATCTCTCTGCTTTTCCTGCAGCATAAGAAAAACTAATTAAGTTCCTGTGTTACTGAATAAAAATTTCACAGTGTTAAAGGGTTAAACTGCTCTGTTGTGGCTGAAAGTGGAGGAATTCTCTTAATTAGGAGCTACTTTAAATACATTCACACAGGGATTATCAGCATCTCAATGGGGCAGTGTTTTCTGTTCCCTTCCCAACACCTGGATTAGTATATCTGCCTGAAGTTTTTATGGCTCTTAATTCCTGTCACAGTGTCTCTAAAATACAATACTTGGTTCATATGACTGACTACCTTTGAATAATTCATTTCTTCATTGTATATATATTCTTCCAGTAATTGAGAGGGCTTTTTTTCCCTGATTTTGATTAATTCATTAGCTCTTTTTTTGAGCCAGTGAAAAAAACAAATGAATCTACGTATGACGCTTTTTTTTTTAGCTTCAGCTAGTAAAGAGAAGAAAGAGGTGATGTAATTCATGGTGCTTTAGTTCCCAAACGGGAACAAATACATGGAACTGTTGACATATAACGACTCAAGGTACTTGGCTGTACCTTCTAAGTGTGTACGTATATGGAATAAAATGTGCTTTCCATGAGGGCTGAGCTCCTGTGAGCTGCTCCGAACATGAAGGTTACCCTGTGTCATCCTGCAGAGGAGGAGCTGCTTGTGAAACCACCATGCATAATTTCAGATAATGTTTGGATCAGCATGGCTGTGGGTGGTAGAATCAGGGACCCTGATACCTACTGAAAAAAGGAGCTATAAAAAAAAACCCAAAAAACAACCAACCTGTCAGCTGAGGTAATGTAGACAAGTCATATAACATGTAAAAACTTACTGAACTGTGAAGGCTGACATTTGCATCATAAAATGAGGCTTTGTTGAACTAAGATAATACATTTTAAGCTTGTTCTGTCTTGTGGTACAATAAAAAAGGAGCGATGAATGATTAAAATTGAAAACAGTAGATTATAATTTTTAAACCACATCAGGTTTAATTTGGTAGATGTATTAATTTTTCATTTTGATGTTGTTGAAAGCAATGAAAGGTTTTCAGGACCACTGTGCTTATGCATGGCACCAAGTTTGACCTTCACATTCAAGTAGTTTGAATTGTGCATTTAGTACAAAGCAGTTCTGAGATCCTGAATGGAGTGTTCCTTTCTTTCTGCCTCCTTTCCTTCTGCAAAACTAAGCGATCTTTCCTCCCACCATTTCAAAATAGTGGTTTTTGTTGCTGTGAAATTACTGGATAGCTTGGGTGATGAGAACAATACCAAATTCTCCTTGTGCTTTCTCTTCTGCTACCAGTTGTGTTTTAACATTGCCATTTCACAACTCTATATTCCCTAAATTTCTGCTGTGATAGAGTCTTTTTGCATGAAAAATTGTGTGGATATCTTCCTCACTTGGGCATAAGTTTTTCCTAAGTACATTAAGATAATTTGGTGATTTTTCCAGGTGTACCTATTTTACTTTTATAACATTTCTCACATGAAGAGAAAATGAGGTTGAATTCTCAAAGTAGCCGGTACTCAGACAACACTTACCTGAAACTTGAGATGTACATCTGAATCCATGGTCCCTTTGATAAATCCTAGTCCTTCCTTTTCTGTATACTTTACTTGCTTTTTATGCAAGAAAATTTGCTTGTTTTGGCTTCACAGTAACTTAATTTTTAACAAACTCTGAGAAATTTTCTATTACCCTAGGTTCATACTTTTTAGCAATTTTGCTTGTAGTGTAGCAAGCAGATAGAAGCCTCCAAGCAGGGACAATATTTAGGAAACTCGAGAAAATAATTGAAGAGATGCCTTGTGGGGCAAAACAAACTTACCAAAAGCCATGTGTCCTATTTGCTACTTAAAATCTGAGCTTTTTGGCTGTCCCCCTTGAAGATCAAAAGTTTTCTTTTCTTCAAGGTTGGCTTAAAGAAACTCTTGCAGATCAAGTTATAAAAATGTCCCAATGATCACGCTGGGGAAATGATGGTGATTGTGGAATACTTAAAATACTGCTGGAAATGTTCTTAAATGTGCTCTATTAGAGGTTGCTGAAGTTGAGGAGCATAGCTTGACATCAGAATTTTCTGCTGACCCCTCTAATATAACCTTGTCTCCTTTTCATCCTACAGTGGATTTGTTACAGGTTATGTAAGGTTTGATAATTGTAGCATTTTTTTACATCATTTATCAAGTAGGTAGTTTTTACCGAGCACGAATGTTGAGAACCACTTGTTAAAGCACTTTTTTTGTGTGTGGTGGCATGTGTGTTATTAATTTTAATGATTATAAATACACAGCTTTTGGATACAGAGTTAAAACCATTGTAATGGGGTTCTTGTCATGTGAGTTTCCTTTGAGAGTGCAGGACTAGAAGTACTCTACACTTATGTAATCACTGGTGAATTTTTGGAAGGCAAATTGCAGTTGCAATGCTTAAATTGATTTAGGGCACTAGGGAAGACATCTTAAACATTTTAATAAATAGGAAGAGTTTTAATTCTGTTATGTATCTATACCGCAAGATAAATTTTCCACTGAAATTACTTTCTTTTATGAATTGGGGAACACCATATTCATCTTTGCATGGCTTCCTGAAATTTAATTTAACCTTCCATCTGCCTTGCATAGCAGCCACCAAATGGTGCTTTGCCCATCTTGCTTACTTCAGCAAGAAAATACCTGAGACAGTATTGGCTGTGTTTTTCATGGTTTTGTTTTCTTTTTTAAATTTAACCTACATTTTCCTGCCAGACTGTTATTTTAGAGCAAGAGCAGCACCTAATATCCATTTTCCATACTTTAAAAAAATATTTAGCATCTTTTTAGTAACTCCTCACTCTTTTATCTTTCTAGTTATTTTTCCCCCAGCAGCTTCCTTTCCTCCCCAGCAGGTGCCAATTTGGCACCATGCAGGCTTCCTCTGAACTTGGTGCTGTGGCTGTTTCCAAGGCTGTTTAACAGGGAGCTCTTATGTGAGCAAGTGCAGCTGGAATTTTGCTCTTCCTCCTGCTCTCCTCGGTGCTCCCCCCCCAATTTCCCCCAGCTCACTGGGCAGCAGGCAGTGCCCTTGCAGCCTGGAGAGAGCCGGGGAGTGAGAGCACTTTGTCACCTGCCGGGAGCCAGCCTCGCGCCCGGCTGGGCAGCCTGCCACGGGAGCTTGGAGAGATGCTCCCTTCAATTAGGAGAACATGCACCACGCAGGGCTGGAGCTTCGCAGAGCTGCCGTGCATCTTTTCTAGCTGAAACGGCACATGGAACAGCCACGGCTCTGCCCTCTCCTTGGCATTTCCTTCTGTGCGAGCTTCAAAATCAAATCCAGTGCGTCTCATGAGGTGCACAGGGACATTACTTCTGCCTTTCTTGCTTTAAAAGCAATAAACTTCTGCCACAGATGATGGGACGAGTCAGATAATGAATCTATTCAAGAAGAAATAACAGCCGTGATCTTGGAACAGATTACTGCCTTGGTGTTAAAAATGGAGTAAAATGGCACTATTGCCTGTTGTTATTTTTTTTTCCTCTTATTGTATCTGAACTATTAAAAAATGGCACTATGAAGTTTATCTTAAGGAAATAAGATGTTCAAGCACAAGCAAGATAACAAAAGAGGTCTATTATCACTTGTTGCCTGTTTTGTCTGTTTTCAAGCTATGTTTTGTTGTGCCTTAATCATTATTAACTAAAGTATCTTCAGAGCAGATAAGTAAATTCTTATCAGGGAAGTTTAAGTCTTAATATAAGCACTAATATTAGTACAAATTAAGGAGTAGTGTTAATATAAACTTTAGTGTTAAAGTATATTTTGGAGACAGAGTCAAAGGGATGTAAATTATTCACCCAAGGTTTTAGGCGCTAGGGAAAGAACAGGCACTTTTAGTGCTTTTGTATAAAGTGGCTGGAAAGTGAATCCTTAAACAACCTGTTTCTTGTAGTCTCAGTCTCGTTTCTTTCTTGCACAGTAATAAGGGGAGGGAGGCTGGGGAGAAAAAGAGGATTAGAAACTTCAGAATTTACCTAGACTGTGTAGATACCAGTGCTAAGTTCGTGCAGCTGCAACATGGGAAACCTCAGGGAAGAAATCTGCCATATCACAAGAAGCACCAATATCAACAAAAGTCTATGTTGAAGGGCAGCTCGAGTTTATTGTGTGTGTTCGTGCATATGTGCTACTGTCAGTGATGGAGAAGGAATAGGATATGCAAAATCTCAGCCCAGCATCTCCTGCTCTGTGAAAGTGATTGCAGTGGAGATGTCTAGCCTAGACTTAGGCTCCTGGAGTGGCACTGAGTGTCAGAAAGCCATAGCTGCATCCTGTTGAAGAGAAACATAACTGTGCCCTCAAAGCAAGTAACACACTAATGTAGTCAGTCTGCCAGCTGAAGCATTCTGCTTTACATGCACTCACACCTTTTTAAAGAACAGCACCACCGCAGTGCTCGTTTATTGTTGCTGCCTTGGCTGTACATACAGATTTGATCCCCTGAATTTTTAAATGGGCATAATGTAAAGGGAATCACATGGAGGAGAGCTGTTCTAGGTTTGCTGGTTTATTCTTGCAGATTGCAGCTGCCTCACTGCCACTTGTTAGCACTGCTCTCTTTAATTTTCTTCTCTGTACCTGATTAAGTAGAGAATTTACAGTGTTGTATTTTACCCTTAACGTTTTATCTGGGCTTTCCAACCTGTTTGGAAAGTTGTCCAGAGAACACGTTTGAAAAGATTTTTTGTCATGGGTTCAACAATCAGATTACTATGTTCTGGAATAACTCAGGAATATCTGCCCACTAATAGGTGCATTATAAGACATGTATATATTTTTATCATTTTTCTACTGTAAAAGAATAATTGCATAGGTTTTCAGCAGCTTTACAGTCATCATGGAATGTATATCAGTTATGCACAATCTATGAGGGAGTAGAGAAAGGATATATAAGGTACTGTTATGGTGTCATGGTGGTATTTCTGCTAGGCTTTATACCAGATGCACTTTGGTTAAGTTCTCATTCTCTGTTTTTGCAGCTCTTTTAGAATTTCCTGAGAGCCAAAAATACTACTTTATCACTGCTGCCAAAGAAAGAATAGATGTCACTGATCCTGATAGTGGGCATCACTTACTTGAAGAGTTAACAGGTTTTCCTAGTTCTTTCAACACCTGTCAGGAAGACTGCCTAAATCAATTTATAATGGACACAACCTGACCAACAAGTAAAAATTATAGTTTGTTACACTGTTTTTGCTGTGTTTCCTTTCTCTTTTCTCTATTTCTTTCCTTCCTGAAATTCATTGCTACCAGCAGCAAATTATTTGAATGAAAGGACAGTTGACTCTGATTCTAGAGCATTGTGTTTGTTTTCCATTTCACAAAACAAAATAAACAATGTGTTTAAATAATAATCATGTGTTTGCAATAGACTGAATCTCTCCTGTAAGAGTCAAATTTGTTTCTTAGTAGAAATCTAACCTCTTCTCCTGAAAGAACTTGTGGAAGTAGACAGTATTGTTGTTTTACTGTTGCTTTTATTATGTTATTAGATGTTTTGTGCCTTAGGGAAAGGAATACGGGGTGGCAGTTGCTACGGAAACTGGTTTGAAAGAATGTTATTGGGAATCCATGAATCTGTTTTGAAGACAGCTGTAAATGTGGACAAAAAAATAATACCTATCCTCATTAGTTAGGTACTTTCTTTTGGGGGCTGGTGGCTGGTAATCTGATGCTTTCCATGTTTGGGAGATTTATTTTTTTTGTGCAATTCTTCTCATTTACAGGAACAGGAAATGGCTGTTAATGGAGTCAGTGTTTTCATTAGTTTCTTCTTGTTAGGTGTTTTAAT
>VWZN01010335.1:92666-119030 GCA_013396955.1 Regulus satrapa | reverse complement strand
GGAAGCAAATTTGATGGCAGGTAAAGGATATATATATAAATCTAGCTTCAGCCTTTGGAAGAGAGAAGCAACTCAGGAAATAGAAGACCATGATGAATAGTTTATATTTTCATGGATTTGTTTTCCGTAATATTGATTAAAGGCATGGCGTTGCCCATAGTCTTCTCTCTTTAAACAAAGGCAGTAGCAAACGTTCCTTGCTCTTGGGCTTCCAGGGGAATGGACTTGGATGATCACTGATGTTTCTTTCCAACACAAACCATTCTTTGATTCTGTTGTAAAATTTCTAAAACATGCAAAACCAAACATTGCATTTCTAATTCAGGAATTCTAGTATATTCAGTTGTATCCCAGTGTGTATATCTTGTAATCTTTTATTCAGCCACGTTACATGATGTTCACATGGACCTTCATCAGTCAATGAAACCTTTATTTGCTGCTGCTTTCTCTATCATCTTGTTCCTAGCTACTAACCCCTGCCAATAATTTTCTGTATTATGCCTTATCCCTTTGGATAGTTCGAATCAGCAACCCCCCTCTTCTCTATCCCAATTTTTTGCAATAGGAGCCTGAGAAGTGCTTGACTTAAGGTGATCATTCTTAAGCAACAACTAAAACATCAGTGTGTTTTCATTGTTATTCTAAGTGCAAAAAACCCCAGAGCCCTCCCTGCCAGGAGGAAGAAAACTGATTTAATCCCAGCTGCAACCATGACAGGTATATGATCCTTTATTAAAAACCAAAAGCCTGGCAACATAGATTATTTCAGTTTTCATTTGGGTGGCTCTCTAGGTGCAGGTAAAAATGAGTTGGAAAGACCAATGAATTTATTGCCATCAGTCCTTGTTAAGTTGAAAGAGTTGTTTTTAGCTATTGCTAGTCACAGATACTAACATATAATACTGATATGCCTCAAGATCTTAATTCTCTTTACTAACAACTACAGGTTATTTTACTCTGTTGAGTAATGGGAACTCCTTTTAGATGTGTATCATAAACTAGATTTCTAGTTGAAAAAAAACCACAGTCCATAAATCTTTTAAGAGGGAAATTTATTTTTTTCTTTTGTATCTTTTATTTAGGATTTCAGAATTAGTGCAAGTCTTCTGAATTTTGCAAGTGCTCACTGTAATTTATTTTCTACTAAAATTTAATTAATTGCAGGCAAAGGAAATGGAAGGTCTTGTTTGCCAGGCACCTTGTCTGTGGTGAAGTTCGCTTTGGAACAAACTGTTTAAATAGAAGGGGTTTGCATAGTCTGAATGAACTTTGAGAAGACATTCAAATGTCACACTTCTCGGAGTCTTGTCACAGTGCTCATCTCTTCAGAGGCTTATCTTCTGCTAGCTGTTTACTCAGAAAAGAGTCTTAGAACCTGTATTTTCACAGTCTTTTTCTTGGGGATTTTTTGACATTGGTGTGTCCTTGTTTCACAGAGCATGTCTTCACTGAATGGAATTAATGAGTTTTATCTTAGGCTATGCACTGCAAACATCTAAGGACAATTACCTGTAAAGCTAACAATTAGGACTTTGCTTCTCTGTCTGCATTTTGTTGATTTGGAGTTGGTTGAATGATTATAGTATCATTTGTACTGTAAGGTGCAAAAAACCACTGGTGTCATGTGTATGTCACACTGCATGTATGGCATACATTTGTGTATTATATAGCATGTTTAGAACCAGGGATCTTTAGTTTTCCTTGCTAAACCCTTTGTAGCCAGTAATCAAGTGGTCCTCTCCAAGACCATTGGGATTTCAGTTATGGACAGAATTGTTTCACTAACAATCTGGAGAAACAGTAATATCTTATTCCTTCTTAAGGTGTTAGTACCTAGTAGGAAATTTGCTGCCTTTCCTCAGTTCTGGTTTAGAAGTCAGCCTTTTGAGCACAATTAGTATATTTGTGATTTTCTAATGGACTTGAGGAAGGAAAATGGTAGAAGTAGAGTCTCAACCTGGAAAGTTACATGACTTTTATGAGCTGCTGGTCTGGGGCAAGAATAACAGACTATAGTAGGAAAAGTGGGGGAATAGTGATTTCTGTAATGAAAAATGTAGTTTACCTGGGAATGATAAGGCATGAAACCCAAATCTAGGTAAAGAAAATCTACATCAGTTTTTGATTCAGGCATGCTGGAAATATAGCTTAATTATGTTTCCCCCTCTTTAAGAGGGAAATCTACTTTAAAGATACTGACACAGGGCTTTTTTTTCCCCCCTGCAAGTGTACCATAGGACACATTAGACTACTTTGAAGAATTTTAATTACACATAGATTTTTTGGATGCGATTTTGCATGAACTATATTTATATGAACTTATTATGTGCTCTTTGTGTTTGGAGTTGTATTTTTTTATGTGCCTAGACTGCTTGATTTCAATTTATGTTTGTAATTGCAATTTTCCCTAGTTGATCTATACAGAAAGTAAAGTGACACAGAATGTGATACTTTTGCCAGGATAGTGCAGTAAACATTTCAGTGGGGACTGAGGGAAGAGATTGTCATCTCTAATCTTAACTGTCTTCCACTCATGACTGCACAGTTCTTTTGGAGGGTGTGTTTGCTTTAGTACTTTGATAGCGGCCTAAAAAGCTGCATGTGCTCCTGATGGAAAAAGCAAAGTTTTCTTTTCCCCTCTTTTTTAAGTGAAGAAAGAGAAATAAAAGATAAAGGGAATGATTCATATTATCTGAAGTATCCTTAGGAATTAAAGCTAAGAAAAGATTGGAAGCTTCACAAAAATGTATGCCCTATTCAGTAGATGGCTGTGTGGAATAATAGTATGGATTTTATGGCATTTTGCTCTGTCACCTGAGACTGCAAGCTTGTTTCATCATGAAGGTAAATATCATGGAAAACCAGACTAGTAGAATTTTTTGAAACAATGTGTTTATATAAAGAAATTTAAAGCAAAAATATTTCACTTTAAGACTTTCATTTTTTGCGGGATCAAGTGGATAAGGTGTTTGTGGAGGGCTCTAGAAAAGGATTTTTCTTCATGTCCAGAAAGCATTCAGTGATGTGTTGTACCCTTGGAGCAAGAGCTCTTGCCCTATGTATACTACCCTCCAAGTCTTATGTCACCTTTATGATAGACATCTGTACATCATGGTTGGGATTTTTTTCCTCAAAAACATTAGTTATTCAAATGGACGTTTTCATGCTTCCAAGCTGGAGCACAGTGTTTTGTAAGCTGTGAATTTCTTCCTGCTCTGTCAAGCTCATTGGGTTCCATGACTTCACTTGATGTTTTTGAGCATACACTAATCTCTCTTTAGCCATAAAAGTTATAGGTATGGCAATGACCTATTACAAAATAGGTATTGATCGTGTAGTTTTAACCATAAACACAACAAAAAAATTCTATACTTGGCCAACCGGCTATTGGCCCTTGTGCAGTTACAATTAGCAAGATAATAATAATATAAATAATGTTATATTTGTGAGAAATTGAGTGAGTTGAAATTACTGAAAAAAATGCAATTTAAGACAAGATTAAAACAGTATATTTACCATAAAACAATTGATATTGAAGAAGTAGATAAGAAATATTTTTTGTGTGACTGTTGGCAAGACTGAGAGATGAGAAAACAGATTTAGAGGAGGAGGTAGATATTCCTTGTAAGATCAATGAAAAGAGGTTTGACACATGCTGGTTGAGGGCTCTCATGTGTAAGTGATGGGGGTGGGAATAATGTTTATCAAGCACAAGGTGAGTGGGTTGGTTGTCTGCTTTTGCACAGAAAAGCATTGGTTTGTTGGCATTGTCATAGCATGTGTTGTTTGTATGGACTTTGACTTCTGGGCTTCACAAATTTTTTGCCTAGGTGGTTTTCTAGCATCATTTGGAATTCTCTATTGTGACAGATTGAAATCTATCTTGTGTGCTACACTTGGGACACTGTGACTTTCTCTGCTTAGCTAAATGCTATTGGTTTGTTGGTTTGTTCAATACTTTTTCAACAGTTTTTTTTTTTCCTGATTTTTTTATTCTCAGATTGCAGTTATGACCTAGTACCTTAAGCTAGCCTCAGTTTTTGAAAATACTAAGATTTGTCCTTACCCTTATATAATTTAAAAGCTGATGCCTTTTTTCTTCTCTAATAAAAACCTCATATTCCCTTTCCTGCTTTTTACATTGAGTGCATGACTCAAAGTTGGTTCACAGTCTTCCTTGCCTGGCTTTAACACTGTTACATGTTCTTCAGCTGCCCTGGCCATATATAAACTTTATTGTCTGTCAGGGCTACCAATCCCTCCAGCCCTTCTTTCAGGCAGTCTTTTGCTCTTGTATGATGGCTCAGTAATGAGAACAACCAAAGGATATGACCTTGGGTCTGATGAACCGTGCTGTAGAACGTGTCTACCACAATCTTTCTGGATGACTCTGAACACAACCTGCTAAAAGTGTGATTCCTCATCAGCAACAATATCAGGTCCACAGCTTTCATATATATAAAAGTCTGCTGCTTTTTCTGAAAAGAATGTCAGAGTTGTGTATGTATGCAAATCAACTCTACCATGTGTGCAGTGATTTCAGTGCACTCAAGATATGTCAAACCCATTAAAAGTCCTCTGTACAGGAAATGTACATGAGAAATGTGGTGGAACCACTCACTTTCTGACCAGGAAAATCTGATGTATGAAGTGAAGGGCATCTGTTACTGTGCTTTCATATAACAGAAGCAGATTAAAAAATTTATTTAGGTTTAGCATCCCCATCATCATCTCAGGGAGGCAATTACTACACTTAAGAAAGTATTGATATAAAATTTTAAAATCCCTGGGCAGAAATAACAACAGAACTTTGTTGTGTCTGGTGTTGTTTCAGTTTTTTACTGTTTTTTTTCTCCTTGCCTAATAGCTTGATCATATAAATATTCTTTGGGTAGCTTCCTTGCTGCAGTTTGGAAAATCAGATAAGCACAATATACTGGAAGAGGAAGAAAACACATTCAATTCAAAGGCAGAACTGAAAACTAATGGAAAGGAAAAGATGGTTTCAGGGTCAGTCAAAAGAGTTCTTCCCTGACATCTGAATTGAGACTTATTGTGTCAAGTATTTCTTTAAAATATTTTAAATGACTCAGTTTAACTATTTTTTTCCATTGAAATTATGTAATTTTCAAAAAATGCCTGAGTTTTAAATAAAATACATGATTTAAAAACTACCAAAACTTCTTAAATGCAAAATAATCTGGTATCTGAAAGGTTTTTTTTAAAGAAGACATTAGTTAATTAGTATTAGAAATGTTCTTTTTATCTCCAAATACCGAGTTTTGAATTGACTACTTACAAAGTTAATTCAGACTAACCTGTTTTTTCTCCAAGACTTCTTTTAATAGTTAGGCTGCTGATCAACAAATCTCTATAATATAGGGTGATAATGAGAACAAAAAAAAGAGGGTTGGAAGGAAATCTCTGCTGTGGAGAGAATTAAAAAAAGAAAAAATATTCATGTCAGAATTTCTTTACAAAGCAAGTGAAAGACAGAGGAATTACATCTATGAAAATTGCTTTTAACGGCCGTGAATGTGATACCTCAGAGTGGTTCAAATTGTTGGAATATGTAGCCTACTGCTTCCTGACGTTTCAGATTATCCTTCCATTAGGCAGGCTTGAGCCTATCATAGGTTATCAAATTTTTAATGCTGCTAACCTGGTACCTGTAATTGTCATTAATCCAATAGGAAAAACTCTTTTTTACAGCTGGTGTTTAAAACTACTGCAGCTTGTGCTGTACGGGCTGAGTGATTTCATTTACACTTAACACCCCTCCCACTTCAATAGAAGGAATTCTGTTTTCTGTACATACCTTTCGTGTATTAATGATGGAAGTTAATCTATTTAACTTTGACAATTATCTTTCTTACTACTCCTTATTTTTTCATTGTTTATCTTTTTTTACTTCATCTTTGATAAAGACTAAATTCGTTCCCATAGGTTGAATTTACATTTCAGAGAATTATCTTCTAAAAGTCCTAAAACTGTCTTTCCTTTTCACCTCTTTAGATACAGACTTTGCTATGGCATTTCTCACTAGACTGTCAGGTCTTCTTAGGAACAAAAAGGAGTCTGGGATTGGCGATTCTTGAGCATCATAACTTTTGGTGTGTACAGTTGGAGCTGCTGTCTATCTTCGTGCCAGAGCTTTAAAAGTTTGTTTATACATGTTACTAAGTGTTGTGCATTCAATCCTCAGCACAGACAGAAGTATAATTAAAAGTATTTGGTATGTTCTTACAATGCTTTCCACAAAGCTTCCTTTTCTTATATAAATTTATAGTAAGTGTAAAAAAGCTTTTGTACTTTCCCTTAGAAGTGATTGAGTTCAGTAAACTGATGAGATATCCATCTCTTCTGGCCACACAGAGGTAGACAAGTTTTCAATTACCATTAAATATTTTATTGCCTTTTAAAGTGCTGAATTTTCAAAAGTTCTGCTGAAATTGATTAAACCATGAAATGCTCTGGCACCTGCAAGAAAGCTATTCATAATTTGCCAAATTTTTTTTTCTTTTCCCTTTTCTGAGTATTTTGAGGTTTGCGTTATTACCTAGTAACTCCAAAATTTGAATGCACATATGGCAAACAAGACAACGCTACTAGTTGGAAAAGGTATTAAGCTATAAAATACTTTCATTTGGCTCTGGGGAGTCAGAAATGGTTTTGCTTTTTCTGGGGCTGAAGGGAGAAGCAAAAGAATATATAATGTGCAAGCAAGAAAGTAGATACTGAAATGATTCTGAATAGTAAGTACTTCCCAATAACTCCACAAAATGGTCACTCCTGTGCACTTTGTGATCCACTGTCAATGATAAAGTGAAGCATGGCTTTGAGTATTATATTCTTGACTCTTTCATTAGGGTTCTAATCAGAGGATGGACTTGAAAAGACACGGTTTTAGGATCTGTCTCGAGAACTGAGAAGCAATGGGAAACAAGCATTGGAGGTTGCAGTCAAGCAAACTGGTCTTGTTGTCAGAATGGCTGCTTTCACTCAGGGTGAAGTGGGGAGTCACAAGACCTCAGCAAGATTATAAGGAGTCCAAGTCATCTTGTAAACACAGTGACTTAGATGTGACCCTTGTATTTTGCTCGTTTTGCCAAGAAAGCAGGGGCAGTCCAATATTTTGAGATAGGTAGGGACAGAAAGCCACCCATTTAATCCCTGTGTGGGCTTCCTATAGTAAATCATGACCAAGATGTGCAAAACATCTGTTGTGGGAAGGAGGCAGAAAATGCAGATTTCAGATGATGTTCTTGACATTTAATAAACTCTAGTTACTGTTGGATTTTTAGCTACTTCGTCTTTAATTAGTGGGATCCAGTGTGGTGTGCAGACCTTGATTGGATGCCATTGTGCCCTCTATGGCACTTTATTTCTGCCATTATTAATCTGGATAGGGGAGAGAAAATAAGGTGGAAAACAAATTCTAGGCTAAGTTAAGTCAGTTTACTAAAGCAGAAGTGAAAGACTGTGCATGGCAAAAAAAAGCTTAAAAAGAACCCAAAGATTTTATTCTCTATTTGCCATCAGCAAGTGGTGTCTGTCTACTTCCTGAGAGGCAGGGATTTGTCATGTGTAGTTGTTGCTCTGGAAGGCAAACACAACTGAAAAATTCCCCCTCCTCTTCCTTCTTTCCTCAGCTCTTTTGTCTGAGCTGGTGCCCTATGTTGTTTAAGGAATATCCCTCTGGTCAATTGGGCTCAGTTGTCCCAGTTGTGTCCCCTCCCAAGACCTTGCCCACCCCCAGCCTCCTGATGGGGGGCAGAATGTTGGAGAAAGCAGGTCTGGTGCTGAGCCAACACTGCTAGGATGTAGCTGAAATATTGGGGTGTAACCAACCCTTTTGCTACTACCAAGGCACAGCTCCATGGGGGCTGACAATGGGAAAGATGAACTCCTCAGCCAGACCCAGTATATCCAGGAACAGTTTTGATGGGAGCTAGTCAGTTTAATTTGCTTTCTAACTTGATAATGTAACACTGGATGTTAAAAGTGGAATGACTGAAAACAGTAATATATGTTGTGTTACATTTTTTTTTTTCCCTATAAAAATATCTTAGCAAAAATTCTTGGAATCTGGTTTGGTGTTTCAGCTCCCAAACTCATTAAGAGATGTGCTGCTTATCAGCAAATCTCTAGCTTATAATTAAGATCAAAGGAAATACTGCAATGAAAAGACTGTAGCAAGCTTTAAACTACTTGACCATCGAGGTCAAAAGCTGAAGTTGTATTTGATGAGCAGGTTATGTGGCTATGTATTAATGAAGGTCAGCAAACAAGTAGAAAGAAATGATTTAACAGTGCCATCTCTTACAGGTCAGTGCCTACTTGAATAAATAGAGGAGTGATGTAACTTGAAAAAAAACAAAACAAAAAAAAACCAAAACAAAGCAAATTGAAACTGAACATTTTGATTATGTACAGCCCAGTCTCTTGTATTAGAGACAAAATAAAGCCATACAATTACTCTTATCAGGTCCAGGATATCTTTTACTACTATCATGATCTTTAAAATGTAAATCTTAAATATATTCTTTTACAAAATACCTGGTCTGTCTTCCATATATGTGTAGAGAGGCCAGATTCACAGCCCCTTTACAAAATAGCCCATTAGAAATCGGTTTGTCCTTAGCATGAAGATTTCATATTATAAATGTAATTGCCTGTGATGAAAAACAGGGAAAATACTGGTTGCTCTTGGTTCTGTCCATTATATGTAAGCACGCTATGGCTTGTTATCATAGAATGGCCTGGGTTGGAATGCACCTTAAAGATAATTCAGTTCCAACCCACCTGCCATGGGCAGGGACACCTTTCCCTAGAACAGGTTGCTCAGAACTCCATCCAGCTTGGCCCTGAATACGGACAGGGACGGGGCACCCACACTAACAATGCTTTGACAGTTTTTTTTTTGTTTTGTCTGAANTGAGAGTTTGTTGGGGTTTTTTTTTGGTCTGAATTTTTGTTTTTTTGGGGGTTTTTGCTTGTTTTGTAGTGCATTGTTTTGTTTTTGTAAAAGAAAATTGGCAAATGTCAGAGTTGACCTTTTTAAAGAAGCTTGTTAATTTTGAAAATTAAGTGATGTATGGGATCTTTCTGATTAATCTTTTCCAGGAAAAGGAAGGACAACTTGGGAAAAAAATGAGCAGTAACACAGTTAGAAAGGTGATAAATTCAGTCAGCTGTAGTAGGGAGACAGCCTCTTCACAGGGTGTGAAAACAGGGGGCAGTAAGAGGAAAGATGATGAACATGAAGCATGTGGCACTGTGTGCTACTGGCTACATGACAAGTCACTGGCCTCATGTCTCATGACAAGTTTTGTCTTCACTGTGTCTGGTTCTAGCTTTGAAGAGAGGTCTGGTAATCTGAAGGTTCAGGAGAGACTTGAGGTAAAGATGGGAAAGGAAAATTAACTGGAAGCACCACTTCAGTTGTGTTGAGCTCCATTTGTTGGTCATATTTTCACATGTTATGTATGCTGGCCAAGAATTCCTCTTGGAGGGAGATCAGACTTGAAATAGAGTTAGACAATGGTTTTTACTTATGGATATAAAGTGTACAAAAGAATCCTATTAAACACTGTGTAGATGAATGACAACTTGCTGAAGAAATTAATAGAAAACTCTGAAAGGAGGATGGAAATTCTGAATCAAGAAGGCTAAAAGAAGGAAGCAAAACTCTGGGCAAAAAAGCTTTAAGAGGCTGGCAGAGTAAGCAGGATGAGGATGAAAACCTCATTCTAGCTTTGAGCAGGAAAAGCTTGTCCAGAAACATAGCTGGAAAAATTCCTTTATCTGTGCTACAATGAGATATTTTCTGCTAATCTGGAAAAGAATTTGTACCCAGGTCAGCGGTAAATGGAGTCCTTGGGTTCACTGCCGAAATAACCAGTGGGGAATGTATTTGCATTTTATGAATTGGATTTAACCCATCATTGATTCACCTCATAGATAGTTTTTAGTAATTACAATGTCTTTAATAACTAATATAAATCTTGAATATTTCTGCTAGAAGGAAGGTTGACTTCAAATCTATTTAAAAATTATATATTGGGGGAAAAAAATTGTAAGCTGTCCAAAAGCCTGAAGCAAGATATGTTTATCTTTTTGTGTCTGGCATATCTAAATATCTCCCCATAATCTTTGGCACTGAAAAAACCCCAGCGATTTAGATAAGAGTTTATGATTTTTTTCCTTTCAGACTCATTTAAGAAAATTAAGTACTTGTTGGGGTGGTTGAATGTTTTTTGAGGCTTTCAGAACTTATCTGTAAAAAAATAATGGCAGAAAAGAGATTATTTGATAGCTATTCCAGAGCATTGAAAGATGTTTGGTTCTGTTCCAGCACATATGACTATAACTTTCCCGACATGCATCAGGGAAGAACATTTGAGGAACAGTTTGAATATTTTGGCACAATTTGATTCAAAGGGGATAGTGCTTCATGGAAAATTTTAAGGTAAATTCAGAGCTCAAGGAGAAGAGTTTGACCTTGTCATAGTCTCAGCAGTTTTCATGAGTTTTCTCATGAAAAATTCATTCTTTATTCCTAAAGCTTTGTCACTGAGAGAGAATGTATTTAATGAAAGACAATGTATTTAATGAAAAAAAAGTATAAACTTTTCTCCACATCAAGAGTGTTAAATAAATGTAGTATAAAGTGTGGTAGAAGTATATCATTCTATACAAACTTTGCACTTGAAATAGCTTTGTTTTCCTGATGCTTCCAGTCCTCTAAATTATTTTTAAAAATTAATATAAAACTAATGCAGAACCATATCAAAGAATAATTGCAGTTTTTGGCTTGAAATACAACAAAGGTTTTCTTCTATTGAAATACATAGGGAGTTTATCACCTATATCTGCTAGCCTGGATTTTGAAGAATTTATGTTGATTGAAACACTCTGTGGTCATTTTCAAAATGATTTTGTTCTTCACACAGGAAAGCCTCAAGCTGATTTTTCAACTTGATGAGGAATTGCTACTGTGTTTTTGGATGGAGGAGATAATACACAGTTTAAACAATTGGATTAGACCTGCAGAAAGCTTACAGACACATGCTCAAAACCATGACCTTTTAAACTCTGTCAGGCAAATTCATTATTCTTAATTTTTTTCTGGTTTTAAAATCCAGCAAGGCTGGTGCTTTGGTTTGGTGAATATTTTAGTAGTTTGCTTAAACAGTTACCTGTACTTGCTGAGAAGAATTTGCTTTCCTTTCGTGAGCATTGCTATAGGGATATGTGGCTACATAAAACCTCAGTACAGAAAAACTCATACAGAGAGATTTCAGTGCAAAGCTGGATGAAGCTATGCCATGGGTATAAGGAGGCTTGGAAATTCTAGAAGAAAATACTGTAGAGGTTTTCTAAAATTAGGTATAAATAGGATGAGGAAACCTAGAGCCGTAAAAAAAAGAAGAGAAAGGGGTAAAAGCAGGTTTGTTTTTTTTTTCACCTGCTGAAAAAATTGTAAAACATTATTTATGCCAAGTGTGCTGTTGGTCATGTTGACAGTCATTGATAAATCAGAATTTGTAGATGCCTACAGGGTCAATTGTTGTTGTATTAACATTTGTATGTCAGACTATAATTCTCTGTGACATTTGGTATTAAAGCTACAAATCCTGATCTAAGGAGCTTCTAAACGAGCTTCAGTTATTGGAAAGAAATAACATAAAGAGACAGCAGTCCATTATTTTGTGTCCCTGCCATGAGAGTTGAAAGATTTTCTTTCCCTAACTGCTCTTCTTCTAATGACTGACAGAACTTCAGTATCTGGATACTAGTTTAGGGTGGATTCTTCCCCCCAGAAATAAGGAACACAAATACAACATACAGAAGATTAAATTAAAAAGCTGAACTTTTTATTTCGTGTTCCCCCACTAACTGGAGTTGGAAAATTATTTTGAAGCTCTTTAAGTCAAGCAAATCACATTCCTATTGTATCTTCATTAGTATATTATCATGATATCTTATGTTAAAAACTAGAAGATGCCTGAGTATTTGCTGGTTCAGGAAGGTCTTTTGCCAACACCTTCACTCACCCAGTTGAAATGTTCCAGTGCCAGCCCGTCCTGCAACTGAGCAGTGGGAATCACTGCATCACTCGCCTGTGGGAAGGTTTCCTGAACTGGAAAGCCATCAGCGAGTGCTGGAGCGAGACTGGCTGGAGCTGCAGCTGCCAGAGAACAGGCTGCCTAGAGTAGTTATCACCCCTGGAAGTACGTATCCACCTCAGTGTTTCAGTGATCTTACGATAAGCTGACCTGAAGAGCACTCATGACTTGACAATTAAAAAAAACCAAAAAAACCAAAACAAACCCAGAAAAAAGCAATGAGCAAACAAACAACCCATATTGGTTGAGCTATTCTGGAAGCTCCTTGACTATGAGCATGGCTATTAAAATGTGGGGCCTTTTTTTGAGGAGGTAGAAGGTGAAATGTGAAAGCCATCACTAGCTTAGAAGTAAATTTATAATCAAGTAAAGAAGTACTGAATCTGCAGAATGCAGTCTCCACATCTTGATCTTTAAGTAGATGGAATAAGATCTTTGAATAAGCATTTTCTAAAGAAATTTTTGTAGGTCTTGCAGTTAGATGTCTTATGTATTGTTTTCCAAGTTATTACTAGTCTAAACTGAATATATTATGCCCTTGGTATCAGAAGAAGGTACTGTATCTAAAAAAAACCAAAAAACCCGAAAACAAACAAACAAAAACCCAAAAAAACCAACCAACCAAAAAAAAAAAAAAAAAACCTCAAAAAAACCCCCACCTCTCTTTTTATCAGTTATTTCCATTTGTTTTATTTCAGAAAGGTTTCCTTTGGGGTATCCCTGTTGTGGTTTCCTGTCAGAGACCAAGGAATTGTGTCATCATTTTGTTCAGCAACTGTCAATGTTGACTAAGTGTTAGTTTCTAGTTAAGATAGACAATCTTGTTTGGATTGCTTGATACTTCCAGAAGTCTCATTCTGGGAAGAATTTCCCATCCCTCACCTGAAAATAATTTCAACTGATTTGGAACGTAATGGTTGAGGTTTATGAAGAGAAAAGATGAGCTGTGGTGTGTCCTTGACAAAAAACCCTCCATCCTTCACTGGTGTATTGTATCATGTTCAGAAGAAACATAAAAGCACGTACTTCTCTCATTATGAACTACAGACTACATTTCCCATTTAACTAGCAAAATTAACCTTCCTGCAGGATGACACCCTGTGAAAGGTACACCGGGTAGATGCTACTGTAAGGAACATGCTTTGGAAGTTTGTTTTTTCACTCTTTAAGATGTTGCTTGGATTTGGGTAGGGATTTATGCTTTGAGAACATTTCTCACAAGTGATGATGGGTGCAACATGGAAAAAGAAAAGTTTTCTTAAAATACAGTCATGGAGGAAAATCCTCTTCTTTACTGATATAAGTACTGAAAGATGTGTCCCTGAGCAGAAATTGTTTGGTTATTGAGAAAATCATGTCCTGTTTAGTTGCCAGAAATCCTGCTTTCTTGGCAATAGTTTTACATTCATTTTAAAATTAATGTCGATGCTAATGCTGTATAGCTTTAAATGAAATGCTGATAGAATATGCAAACAACAGAAATATCATGTTCTATGCCTTTATGTAGCTTTGTACATTTATAATCTGGTACTATTTGTGTCAAAAAACAGTAGAGATTAAAGTAGCTGAGACACATGGGTGTCACTTGAATTAAGTGTTTGGCTTAAAAAGCTTGGAAAAGAAACGAATGATTAGGAAGCAGGGATTTTGAGAGGACTTAATTAGAATTAGAACAACTGTGGGGAAAATAACCTACTCTTGTACACACATAAGAAGAATGAAAAGTGAATGCTTTTTTCAGTTCGTTCTCGTTGTTCATTATAATATATTCAGGATGTTTAATGAAAAAACACAGTAATTAAAATACTTACATAACAAGGTTTTGTTTTTTTTTTTTTTTTATGGTTCTGGTAACTGATCTAGGAGGGCAAAAGAAGAAAGCAGAGTTCAGGGTGTATGAGGGAAGGCTCATATTAAAAAGCAATCCAGTGTGTAGGAAAGCTCATGTTAAAAAGCAATATAGGGAATGAGCAGTTTCTTGACAGTACCTTCAATCCAGTGTGGTGCGTCATATTTGGAATATATGTTTGAACAAATTTTTTTGTATAAGGTAACTTCCTCTGGTTTTCTCCATTTGGATGTGTGAACTATGACCCACATTTTATGAATAAGTTTAAGTATTAAAACACTGAAAAAAACCCCCACTTGTTCTTTCTTTCTGTTCCTCAAAGAAAAGCAGGGAGGTAACAGAATGCATTATAAAGAGGAGGGTTAAGTAGAAACTTGATGTCTAGGATGTTTTATATTTTGTAAGTGAATCCAATGCACTTTTGCATGCTCATCCCTAAGTATCTGAAGAGAATAATGGAAAGCCCAGTTAAAGGGAATAACACTCTACGTTGAGCATGAGAGACAGGCATTTGAACAGCAGTCTGACCATCATTACTTCTTCCAGCTGTTCTGGTTACCAAGATGGAAATGGATCATTGCTTTGTTTTACATCATTTCACAATACATAATGATAAATGTTTGTTAATGGTGAAAGATGTCAGGCTACAATAATGAAGTGAAAATATAATTAATTGGTCAGTGAGCTTTTAGGTTAAGATTCTTAGTGTAAAGGGGAAACAGAAAAACTGTTATACAAGAAGGCACTTCATTCTCTCCATGAAAAAAACTTCCTGCATATTTTTTCAATTTTACCTTGATTGCCAATTGATTTCCACATTTTTTTTCTATATAATCGGATTTTGTGAGCATGGTTAGCTCTGAATTAAACCACCAGATCTAGGCATGTCTGAATTTCAGCTGCTGGGCCAGCATGATTGAACTCTGAATAGCCTAGGTTATTTCCAAGTCTTGTGTCAAGGACCGGTTATTTACTCTGTGGCATGCTTCAGTCTTAGCATACTATTATGACAACTAAGACAGCAATTTCCGTTCTGATTTTTAGGTGGCTATCTTCTACAGAATAGCAAGCTTAGCTCAGTATCCAGAGCCACCAAGCTACATACTGACATTCAGTTGCAAAAGCACACTTTCCCAAAGGTGAGAACTCATTGTCAGACTGGTTAGAACTACAAATTGCCACCATTTTACACCAGTCCTGGAAGTCACAATGAATTCCTTGGTCAACTTAGATTCCAAATACTTTTATTTAATGTCTTCCTCTTTTCCCAACACCATAATTAATTTTATCTGCCTCTACTAAATTATTGACTACCACTTAATTTCTGGATCTAAATTTTGAAACAGAACAAAGTGAAGCATCCTAACTGCTGCTGTACTGATCAATTCAAGATTGAATCCTTGTTTTATGACTCCTATATTTTCATTTCCTATAGGCAGATCAAAATATTAGTGCTAGAGTTTCTCTTAGCGTTCCTATTGTTATTCAGGCCCTTTTATCTCAAGAATACTTGTTTCTAGAGAACTAGGACTGAAACTACAAGATGTTTCTCCCAAGTCTAAATTTCCCTTTGGTCAGTAACTTTATTTCAGGCTGTGGTTACTGAATAAGTGTCACTTCTACATCTCTTAGTCAAAGTGGGTTGATAAACCAAAAGGCATCAATAAATGTGAAATATTTCATACTAAAATCTAATCTTTTTCTGTTAGAATCATCACCTACTATTAGTGGCAGCTTCAAGGAGAATAATGCATCCTACGTTTCTCTAACTATTGCTATTATGTTTCAGAGTTCCCATTAATCAAAAAGTCAGAATCAATATTTGCTGGACTGTTTATTGTATTTGAATACTTACAAGCAGTGTTCTTTTCCAGCAAGCTTTTAAATAGTAGCTGTTTTATTTCTTGCCTTCAAAAAAGTTACTTTTGTAACTCGTGAACCAAGAGTGGAAGAACAGAGTATCCAAGATTAGATCAAGTGAAATATATTTCACTTTTTTCTTTTTATTAAATTTCTCTGAATAATATCTATAGCAAAAAGTGTCCTAGAATCAGATAATAAATGAAATAAGTGGATATGAATTAATTAAGTAAATAAGCAGGTAAGAGTCTAAAAAAATACATAGTAGTATCCCCACGAAATGCGGAGCAGGTCATTGGTTTACCAGGCTGTTACTTGCTTTGTTGCTGGTACTTTAATCTTTTTAGTAAGTCAGAAGTTTTTAGCTACTCGCTGCTCCTGTGAAATTAGTGGGAGTTGCAGATATTTTGCAAAAATGTGTTGTTCTTAGTATTTGCAACTTTGTATTGAAAATAAAATTTCTTTCTATTGTGCATTTGATAATTAAGAAATGTGGTAGTTATTATAGCCAAAGTATCTTAAAGCTTCAGAGATAAATGACCTACTGAGCTCAAATAACAATATTAGCCATTTAGGTTAGGTTTTGATTTTCCCTTTGAAATGATGCATGAACAGATGGCAAGCAATCCAAAACCTGACTATTCATGAAGTACTGTCATTTTAGATCAAAACTGCATTTTATTAGCACAGAAGAAATAATCTCTTCTTTCTGTAATGTGACACCTTAGTATCAGGCTTGATCAGAAAGATTTATTAAACAGGAAAAGTAGCAAAAGGAGTTTCTGTTGATACTGACTGTTGATTTGAAGGGTGTTGTCTAAAGGATGTAGTAGAGAATTTGCATTCTGTTCTTGAATTTGCCACTGAGTTACTTTAGACAAGTGACTTGAACAGCCATTCTTGATTTCTCCATCTGTGAAATAGGAAATTCTTGTTCAGGGTAGCTGTTATTTGATGAATACTCTTCTAGTACTATTCCTCTTAGGCACAAACCTCTTGTCCATTGATGCATTATGTGCTATCAAACAGTCTGGGACAGAGCAGGAGCCTTATAAGCAAAATTCAACAGAGGACAAAGATAGACAATGGTATCTGACAACAATAAATCTCAACACACTTTTTCCTTGATGCATGTAGGGAAAGGATTGATGTAAAAAGAGCAATGACTCTGCCTGGATAGGGTAAGGTATTAGCTACTGATTTCAAAATTACTTACAAGTTCATGATCTGATCATTGTGTACTAATGAAGAGAGAGGCGAAATGACACAGGAAACAGTAGACACCCAAAAACAGAGCTGTTAAGGGGACTGCTTCTCAGTACAACTCAGTTCTTGTAGATGTTAAAATAGTAACAAGATCTCGATGAATCATATGTAGTAGCTGTATTATGAGATGGAGAAAATGACAGAGGCAGGATGAGAGAGTAGGGATATTTTTCAGTTGATATTTAACAAAGGCTTTGCAATGAAGAGGTTATTGGAAATTGAAGGGAAACTTTTAAAAAGATTCTTACTACTTGCTTTGCAGTGACTTCTTTTTTTTTTTTTTTTTCCTACAGTGTGATGGGTTGAGGCTTCATGAAAACTCTCATAGTAGGGAAGATGGGTTTTTTAAAAGCAAACTTAGTTCCATTACAAACTTGAAGTGATATTAAATTGAGGAGACTCTGGCAAAATTTGTTTTGTCCTTTAACTTGCATTATTTATATACTTAGTACAGAACTATGAATTAATTTTTCGTTGGTGCCAAGAAGCACAAGAAAAAGATCCTTAGTCTTTTGTGTTTCAGCTGAACTTCTTTGCAACCACTGCAGTACTCGTTTCCAAAGTTGTTGTCCTTTAGGAAGTTAGGCATTACTTCAGAGATGAACCTTAGAGTTACTAAAGGTAGGAGTATTTTTGGTTAAACAGAGGACAAAGTGAAAGATCAATGTTGTGTAGGATGCAAAATTGGTAGACATAACGGGATCCAGAGTACAGAAAAAGAATGGCTTTACAAATTGGATTTTAAGAGTCTCGTTGGCTAACAAGCATCAATTGTCAGGAAAGAAAATAAAAAAGCAGTGTTTTTTAATGGCATGCAATTTTGAGGCTTGTTCTGGTTTTGGGGTAGCTTCAACTTCCTCTCAGCACCTGTTGCAAGTCTGATTATTTTCAAGGGATATTTCCGGTGGGTTACTGATACTTTTTGAAAGGGATTCTACCTTGTGTCTTAGTTGACCTGTTGGAGTTATGCTTTTAAGGTTATGCTTTAAAGTTTTCCAGTTGAGCCCTTTTATGGGTAGATAATGGGCCTTATCAACTTATGCTTTATCTTGAACTTAACAATGTAGTGTTTCTGGTGATGATACCTTGTGTTTGTGGATACTTGTGTAACTCTCTTGCACATCCCAGTGTCTCACACAGTTGCTTGGGGACTTACAGAAATACATACTTTTTTCTCTTTTTATATTTGTGATTTGAGAGTTAGTAGACCTAATAGCAGTATAGAGATTTTAATCTTTCTCATTGGCATACTGAAAAGCTGTTAGAATCAGCTTTGAAGTTGCATTGATTTTAAACAAATAATTTAAATTAATTTCCTCTAACAAATTGATTTGGGCTGAACAGCCCCGTAACTGCCACAAATTCACTGAACAAAGTGAAGACACAATGAGTTTAGTAATTAAGCTTTTGTCATTCATCAACAAGCTAATCTGAGTCATCATTTTTTGCTTTGTAATAATCGCTCTCATTCATCCTTTGTTCTGCCTTTATTGTTTTTGTATTTCATTTATTGTAAACCAGTCTCATCAGGAGAAATAGCTGAGATTCTGAATGTTGAAAATGTGCCTTGGAGCAACCCAGGAGCGATGCTATAGCACATTTTGTAGCTCCGTCCATGCTTTGGAGCACACTCTCATGAGGCATCGATCGGAGCTGCTCAGCTTGAGCTTGCAGCAGGTGATTAACATGCTACCTGTGGAGCACGACAGACTGGTTTGTTCATTCTGCAGAGAAGCTTCAGCAAAACTTTTCTTGCAGTGTTTCTCTTTCTTCGAGGCACCAAAGAACCACAAGGCTGCTGTAGTTCTTCTCTTCCCTAAAGAAAGATGGGCACATGCTCACTTTTTTTTTTTTTTACTTTGCTAAGACAAATGCGTTCACTGCTATTACTTGTTCCATGCACATAATTAAACAAAACAAAACAAAAAACAAATAAAAAAACCCCCAATCTTCTCACCACAAAATGCTAATGAGTGCTGAGATTTTGTGACTTGGATCATCTGTCTGTGCTAAGAAAACAAATTAAGCCATTGGATAAACCTATGTGTGTCTGTTTGTATGCTTATTGCTTTTGTAATACAATAAGTAGAAGTAGTGGCCACTTATATAGTTCTTGGCACATTTTCCCTGCTGATTTCTTTACCAAAATTGCTGGTGTTGACACAACTCTACTCAGAGCGGCAGGACTGTTCAGGGTAGTATCTGCCTTGTTTAAATGATTTAATCAATCTGGATTAAATCTATTGCTAGTACAAGAGTGATTTGGAGGGAGGAAGGCTGCTAGTGTAACTCTTCACTATTATTCTTCTACCTGGAAGAAGATGATTAATCTGTTTTATCCATCCTTTAAAATTATATTTTCATCTAAGATTTTTCATGTGTTTATTAATATTTTGTATCTCGACTTCTTTTGGTTTTTTATTCATTTTCTTTTTGAAATATTAAGTTATTAAACATGATAATGTAAGCAGTCTTTGTTAATGTATTTTAATATAACTATATTTTTTTAATCTATTTATTCTTTCACCCTTTGTTTACCATGGTGGAGCAAAGGTCTTCACGTCCTCATTGGTCTCTCAGAAGTGACAGAAGTTCTGTGTCAAAAGCTGTTGGCATTTTAAAAATGTCAAGTAATAACCAACTGAGTGGCTGTAATATGGCTGAAGTTAGCACAGCCAGAATTAGCTTGTTGGGGAATCTGGAAAAATACAGGTAGACTTTGTCTCATCTGATGTAGGCTTTATTATGGTTGTTCACTGTCCCTCATTGTGGGAATATCTGTGTCATCCAGTGTGAAATATTAGGTAAGTTTTAATGCTTTGTTTTCCTGTGAAGAGAACTGAAGGTATGTTTTGTATGGTACTAGGCTACACTGTGTTAGAAAAAGTCTCATTTCTCTAATACCTTGAGCCAGTAGAGAAGGTTATGGCTGTACTCAGAAATTCTGTTCTATTTTTGATCACTTTTTCCAAGAAGGTCTTGTGAGCTAGACACATTGAATGAGAGAAGTATTAGTCTTTCTTCTTGGTTGGGAGCTAACACAGAACAACTCTTGAGGATGGAGGACAGGGGTGTAGGCAATAAATCCTGTGGCATATGTGTAAAGTAAATATTTTGGACGTTCAGTCCAGCATCATGATTGTGACAGGACTTTTTGTGGCAATGGGTTTTCTTACCTTGTTTTTGCAACTTTGCAGGTCAAATAATAGTATTCTTGCTATATTTGCATTATGAGTAACTGCTATACTGCAAATGCCATTGATTATATCCATGAAGAATACAGCACTAGTGTCTTTAAAATGTCTTGAATTGTTACTCATCAGTGAAACAGTCTTCCTCTCTACCTGCTTCAATCCAAAGTGATCACAAATACCTTGTTTTGGGCATCCTCCCTAACTTTTTTTTATAGGATTTTTTTTTTTTTTTTTGGTACACTCTTTACACTGTTTCTTCTGGTTTGGTCCATCTCAAGCAAGGATGATTACACATCTGGTTCCTCTCTACCCCATGAATCCATGCATATAACATTTGGATTTTCCGTTACTTGTCAGAATACGGCGCCATATGCGTATGTGCAGTACATGTACTCTCCTGATTACATTTGACAGATGTGTGTATGTTCTCACTTTAGGAAGATTTTGAGTTCATTTCATAAAGAGAGGGTTCATTCAGATAATTAAATCCTACACAGTTCTAGTTAATAAAACAAAATCTGCCTGCACAGTGTTGAATCTTCTCTGTGACTCAGACAACTTCACCTTCCCCCAGCTTGTTGAGTCACTAAGCAGATTGCTTTTTAATATCGAATTTGTTTGGATAGCTTTGATTGTAGACAGCGTAAGTTTGGTATGGGATATAGATGGTACCTTCCTGAAGAATGTTTTATTTCAAAGGATTTCAACATACTGTTTCAAGAATGTAGGCAACATTACTTAATAATTAGATAATTATTTCTGCAATTGATAAAGAAAAACCTTACCTGGTGCTCAGTTTTGGGAACTTCAGAGCATCTGGTTATGTGAGGAAATACTGGTTGTAGGAGAGATCATGTATCTCTTCTGTACTCATTTTTGCAGTATGCAGTTTTTTCTGTCTGTATCAGACAATGTCTGATATCAATTATATATCAATGTCTGATATAAAAGAAGCTTTGTATGCTTTCTTTCAGTTCTTCTTTTCTTGCCTGGGCATTATCATATTGTTATGTAGAATCATCAATCCTGACACATTGTACAAAAACCATTTAACATGTTGGTCAATTAATTTGAGGTTTCTTTTTTATAGAAATTTTTCAAGGTCTGTGTCAGTGATTTCAAAGGTTTGCCTTTCAGCTATTTAGTCATTAATAATGTTACAAGCTTTGTCTGGTGTTCTATCTGTAATTATAAGCAACACTGAGGAAAAGGTAGGTTTTCTTTTAAGTATAAAATCTTAAATAATTATAATCATTATGCAGTTTTTCTGACCCTTGTTTAGTTGTCTCCTGGTGCTTCAGCACAGTTTGAACTGATTTTACTTGTTACTGTGGCCTGCAGTAATGCTTATTGAAACAGTATTTTAAGCTACAAAATCTGAACTGAATTTAGTTTTGCTCTAATTCTTCATGGGTTTTCTCTTATTGAGAAGAAAATTTGTAAAAAGAGATTTTCTCATGTGTTTACTCCTTTTTCTACTGGTGCAGTTTCTTTTCACCTGGCTGCCTTATCACATTTTTTTTTCATGTTATCTAGAGCAGTAAACAAAGAAAAAAGGAACATATGAAGGAAAATTAAGATAGGAAAAAAATTATGTTTTCCCAATGAGAAACAGTCAATGGAGTTTTGGGATAAATATTTATTTTTAATGCTACAAAGCATTGTTTTAAAATGCTTAGTATCATAGATTTTGGCTAATAGCTTCACTACATGCTTGTCAGAATGGGTCTGGGTTCCCACAAACACTGATCCTTTGAAAAGGTGCTAGAAGATGCAATGAAGTAAGCAATCTTTTAATCTCACAAGTTGCAGAAATAAGAAATGGGCATGTTTGTTTTATTAAGTTTTTACTGAGAGATCTGGTAAATATCGTATGCAAGCAACCCCCTGCCTATGTGTCTTGCTCTTTGAACTGCTTTTTATTGTTCTGCCTTTTCACCTGTTATAAGTATAGAAGCACAAAGTTGTCAGCCTGTAAGCATTTTTTCACTTTGACACAAGATGTGCTGCAGAATTGCTATCTGGCATCATAGCAGGCTTGGATTGAGCTGTTGCTGAAATATGGTGACTTTGCCAAGTGACACCCAGTAAAGGGGGGTAGGTCTTTTCTGTGGATAACATTATAAAAATGGAAAGTTATATAAAAATGTCTGGTTTCTTCTCTAAGTGAATCAGAATAATTCAAAGTTTAATTTATTATAATACAATTGAAGTAAATAGAAATTTATTAAAAGGTGAGTTGAGGGCAGTATGAGATTTACAGTGTTTCTTTACTAGTTTCATTTCTTATCTCTTGATAAGAATGTGTGGTTTGGACCTTCCCTCGTACATCTTGTATCATTTACTTCTACTTGTTTTCCCTTGGGAAGCTATTCTTGCCAAAGTAATCACAGAAAATGCTTCACTGTGAAAGTATCCCAATTTGTTTTCTATTATCAGTGATTCTATATTTTTTCCTTTTTCTCCACTGAATATATGGTAAAAATGTGCCGCTTTTCAGAATTAGGCAGTCGGTTCCTACGTTTCTGGTGGAGAATCCCTTGGTGATTATGCAGATGTCTGGAGAAGGCTGCAGGTCCCTGTGCTGTGTCTTTAAGGCAGTGGCCCACGGCTTTGCCATCTGTTGTACAGGTGCATGATATAACCTAAGGCTATAGGGAAACAAAAAACAAGCTCAGAAGTCAGAGCATCATTGACAAATTAATATATTGGACTGTTGTGGGATTGTAGATATCTACATTTTAATCGTGACTTTTGTTTTGATGCTTACTGAATGAGTTCAACTCTTATTTTTGCATTTCTTCCCAAATGCATGGAAAAGATGCTTTTTGTTATGTTGTTTTGTTGGGGTATTTTTCCATTCATATGAAAAAAAATGCTGTTTTGTAGAACAGAAGCATTCTCAGTATGTGTTTGAATTCATACATATGTGCATTTCTGCGTCTGCGTATTTGGGTAGATGTATTTTGATTTCTTTTTCTTTAATCACTGAGTCACTTATGCATTCTGGTTAACAGACTTTGTGTATATCGCTGTAAGAAAACACTGTTGTAAGAAAAGTCATATCGCAATAAGAAAAGTGGTCCATTCATCTGTGTTCCACTGCTCATGTCTGTGACTAGTGCAAGGTTAGCTTTTTCCTTGCTGTTCCATAATTAATAGCAGTTCAATCAGTCTGGAATGGCATTAACAAAAATTAAGCTAAATACTGAAATTGATATTAAAATTGGAAATGTCAAAACCAATTCAGAATTTTTAGCAAAGTTCCTGAGAAGAATAAATCCTGATATCTGACATTTTACATCAAGATTTTATCCTGATTTTATCCTGTCAGATCAGTTTGAAATTAAAGAAATTTTTGTATTCATGAGGCTTAGAATTATGTTAAGAAAAAACAGGTCAACTCAAAAGGGATATGTGGATATGGTCACTATTTGAGCTGAAGGTTTAATGTGCTTTGCAGTAAACCGAAGTGATACATTTAAAATGCCAGTTCAGGAATTTTTGGCTGGTGGAAAAAAAGTAAAAATTTTAGAAAATGTTTATCACTGAAGTTCAATTTTGAGGTTTGAGGGGATGCATTTCTGTTTATATTCCCCTGTCAGAAAAATAGCTTGCCTTTGTTTTCAGGGAAGTTTGTTCCCTTTTGCCCCACCTTTTTGCAGCTAGAGAAGCAGTAAAGAAAATTTACTGAAAAAGCCAATTTTTGAGTGTTTCTGTAATCTGTGAGATTAAAATTTTGTTTTGTTTAAGTTTCTTCTGCTGAAGTGGTTATTTCTTTTTTTGTGTGTCTGGAAGGAGAGAGTAGAATAGGGAAAGACGTTTCCAGTATAACTTAAAAATCCTTTTTCTTGCTCCCATAATTTTCTGTTCTCTATTGTTTCATCAGATTCAGGAGGAAAAAAACCAAATCTCCTAACAGACTTCTTCATTTATTCCAGCTGCAAGCAATTTCAAGTCAAATCCCAAAGTCCTCACTAGTCTCTGTTTCATTTGAACACTGTCTCTTTTGCAGTGCAGTTTGTTTCCCAAAATATTTTTTCCTGTGTGAGACATTTTTTCTTCTTAAGGAGTTTTTACGCTTACTTTAAATTGCACTGGAAACTGATAATATGTTCTTGCTTACAGTAATCATGCTGCCCATGTGGGAGTAGATGGTGACTTATAAGGGAAGTTTTGCTTTCTGTCTTTTGGATCTTACAGTTTTTAAAGGATGTAAATTAGGTGTTGGCTCCTGTAGGGACTCTCCAGATTCTCTATGGTCATGACTTGTCCTGTGAAAGGAAATTCTAAGTGTTTTAATTCCATGTGTAAGTTTAGAAATCAGTGAGTCTTTTTTCCTAGTTGTTGACTTATAAAGTTTTCTTTTCATTTGTTGTGGTAGTGACAGTAGAAATTACCTTTGTTTATTACTGTTTGCCTACTTGCTGTATTTTTCCTAAGTTGCTGAATTTTAAATTTACAATTGAGTATATAAAGTAGATATTTGGATATTTGTGTGGCTCTTGAAGAGCATTGTTTGGGTTGGAAGCTGAATATATCTAGGCCATGATTTCTCATGTGTGTACCTGTGGGATACTTCTGTGCATGCATGTATTGCTAAAATCAAATTAATGAAGTCTCACTTAGCAGGGAATGTGAGATTTAGGGAGAAATTTTCTAAGATGATAGATGAATCCAGAAAGGACTTGAAATATTGCAGTACGTGTCAGGGTGATTTTAAATTTTTTTCTTTTCGTGCCAAGACCAAACTGAATCCAGTCGTGATTACTTATCCAGGTAGGTCTCCAGACCACTTTTCATATACTATCTTGAAATATAATTTCACAATTAACATTTTTGTTCCAAGTTTTGTGCTGATTTTGTCTGCTTGAACACAAAATATTTGGCTTTAAGCATTTTTTTCTCCTTGAAAATTTTTAATATATGAATATTTTTCTTGCTTTGTTACGTTAATTTGGTTAATTGAGTTTTTATCTGCTAGTGAAAAATTCTTTTGTCTCACTGCTTTTCCTTTGTTTCTTAGTTTTTTTTCCTGCTCATTTGATAGTGTGAATAAAAAAAACCCCTACTCCTTCATTTTGGCTAGACCTTAACAGGAAATTAGAAGTCCTTGGCATCACATTTTTCATATTTCTTATTAACTAGGTCATGATTTTACGACAGGCAGAGGCATCCACAAATCTTTTTCCTTCCCATCATTGCTCATTTGCAGCAGTTCTGATTCCCTGATGATCTCTTCAGAAGTGAAATGGTAACTATAGAAAATGCTTTCTTTTTGTTATGATTTGGCATTTTATTGTCCCTCGCATCTGCCTGAAGTTCAAGTATTGAGACTGAGCTATTGCTTGCTTTTTCACATTTAGATTAATCTTTTTTTAAATTTTTTTTTTAATGTTTTATCCATAAGTTTGAAGAAGATCTTTTAAGTTTTTCCCAATGGGTAAGAGCTTTCTTTTCATCTGTTTCATTTGATTGTTCCTCTGTCAGTTTTCTCTTGAGCAGCAAGGTAGCCCATCCATAAAAAGAATTCTTAAGTCTTGCTTTGGAGCAAATTTTCAAATATTTGTGGGTTGAAAATAGCGGGGGAAAAAAAAAAGAAATTCCAGAAATGCTTCTCACCTCTCCAAAACTAGTTCAGAAGAAGTTGTGAATAAGTTTAGGAAAAAGAGTTAGTAATGTTTGAGCAGTTTGAGACTTTTCTGAATTTGCATGTTGCACACAAACCATTATGAGTTTATGGAAAGAGTATTCTTACAAATAACATCTTTTTGAGAACAAGTTCATGAAAACCTCTGTGTAGAACAAAGAAATTTGATATATTGTGCCATTGATTTTTCTATTGGTTTTGCTGTCAACCTCACTGATAATATGCAAAGAAGAATTTTTGAGTTTTTCTTTAAAAAGGTTTTTGCTGCCTGCTGAATGGAAGGAAGATGATAATTTGGTAGCTTATATGAATGAGAGCAAAAGCCCGAAACATTTCTAACATGGCGAGTGTTTTTGTTTTATTACACTGTGGGGTTTTTTTTTGTTTGGTCCCCCCCCCGGGAAGGGCGACCCA
>VWZN01010335.1:67629-85101 GCA_013396955.1 Regulus satrapa | reverse complement strand
CAGATATCCTTCTTTGTCTCCCACCCCATCCATCCTAATGGCAGTAAAAAGTGTATTCGTATCTGCCAAGTGATTTAGCATTGATTAAGATTTTTCTTGCTGCTTTATTTAATCTTGTTTCCTTCACATTACCAAGGCAGGCCATTTCAATCTAGACTACATATAATCTGATGAATAATGTAACATCAGGTTATTTTTCCTTTGAGGGGGGAATTTTTCTTTTTTTTTTTTTTTAAACAGGCCATCTTAAGGAGTTTAGGAGAATCTCTGGAATGGAGATGTTAGGAACAAAACATATGCTACAATCATTCTGTGCATCTATATCTGATTTTATGCAAAGAAGTGGATCTGTCTTCGATGTGGTCTGTTTTGTTTAAAAACTAGGAGTACATGCAAAGACCCACTGACTAAATATTTCTGACTCTAATAATGTCTTCTTCTATAGATGTTTGTGTGTTAGGGAAGCTTCGCTGTAGCAGGCGTGTAGGAAATCAAGTCCTCTGTAGAAAGCTCTTCCAGGCTGTGAGGAAGTATATGCAGCATTTTTGAGCCCTAGTTTGAACCTCATCTGTTATCTCAAAGCTTCCACATCTTTCACTGACACAATCTCGTGGTGAGAGGAGAGGGTACCCTGGAAAGGAGAGGGGGGAAGGAGGGGCTTCTTGCAACATTACAGTGCATTTCCCTTTCCTTTGAAGTTCAGGTTCCCTTTACTGTAAAACTCACTTACATAGACATGTTGACAGAAAATTTTCTATTTCTTGGTGGTTCTGCTTATATTGTGCTTCAAGTTATGTAAACAGTTGTAGAAACTGAAAGTCTCTTTCTGAGCTCATCTCTATTCTGTGAGTATCACAACACTGAGATTTCTCAGTTTTCTCTCAGATTTGCCCTGCAGGCAAAAAGAAGTCTGGGACATCAGAAAGAGGCATTCTGCCTGTTTTCATGCCTGTTCATGTGACAGACAGGCTCTACCTCAGTTGCTGCTTGTTATGACTGCCCCTTGAGATTCCTATTAGTCATTTATCTGATGAAACAGTAGAGGGAGACAAGCATTTCAGTCTCTTCTTGCTACAAGACAGTGATGTGACCCTCTGGTTATGACACCAACATGCTTTATTCCTTTATTTTGTCCATAACCTTATGGATTGTTTTTTTTTAAATCTTGCCTAAAACATCACCCAGTTCATGAAGGGAGGAAAAAAAAAAGTCACTTTCTTCAAATTTCTTTTTATGCAGCTTGTTTGTGATCATAATTTGTTGCTTCATTTGCATCTGGTACTTTCTTTGGATATGAAGAGAGAAATAAAAGAAAATAAACAAGAAATAATAAATAAAACATCGTTCCTAATGATAAGATTTTTCTTATACCCCAGTTTGTTTTTATTTTTCCCTGCATAGGAAGTGACTTGTGGGTCTTGTCATCTTGAATGTTTGATAGGTACCTTGCACTACAGAAAAAAGTAAATCCGTCATCTTGGTTTAATGCGTACCCATCAGCTGAGGCACAAGAGCATGTGTTGGATTAGTAAATAGTTCCATAGGAATTTTGTGCTATTCCTTAAATAGCCATTTTGTGTACACCAGTGTCTTGGAAGAAAATTTGCTGCTGCAGTTTGTGTATGAATAATAATATGAATAATCTGAAGGTCACTTGATCATTTATAGGAAATACTCCATCTGCTGTGAGAACTGCATCTTAAATGTTTCCATTGAGTTCTCTGATCTGAGTGCTTTTCCTACTCTCATAAAGGCAAATTCTCACACCCAAAAGGATCACTGGCTAGAAATCATACCCCAAATCTCTTGAGAATACATAAAACTGAAGTGTTTAATTTGCTCTTTCTATGACTAATTGCTAGGGGAGAGGGCTTGGATTTGTGCTCTTCCCCTCTGCATTCTTTTTGACTGTGTGTTTTCCCTGTGTGTTCTGCCATGGCAGGGTTACCTGCAGCTTCCCTGGCTGGCACATAAAAGGGAAGGATGTGCTGCAAGTGCAGTGCTCTAGGCTTAACTCTCTAGTGGGACACATGGCAAGCTGAACAACCTGATGGACCAGCAGTTGTAGGTACTTTACACTGAATGCTTTTTTTAGGAATTGAATCTTTGAAATCAGAGATAAACATACTGGGAATGAAAAAGGCAAGTTAATGCTGCTGAGAGAATATTTGCTAGCCAGTGGGATTTGTCAATGATTTCCAATAGCTTGGTTATTAGCAGGGAGGAAACTGAGCTTTTAAAATCAGGAAATCCTCCATTTGGCCCAGAGACAGGAAGAAGATCCAATATTCTACTGTGAAACAGCCAACAGTGCTAGAGTGAGGGGGAAAAGGTTTATTATAAGTTGTTTACTGCCAAATGATTATTTAGCATTCTAAATATCCTTAAGAAATAGGCCAGGGCTTAAAGCTCTGTGATAAAATATTTACAGTTGTTGGGCCAGCTGAGGTGTATGAGGGGGTGGGTGGGGTGTTGTATGTGACCTAGATATATCTCAAGTCTTGCTAGATGGCAGAATATGATCTGAGAGAGGTGATCCCTGAAGATCTCTCTCATGTGTCAAAACCAGGGTGGTTGTGAAATGTTTCTCTTGCTGAGATTCTCACTCCTGAAAAAAAAACTCTTCTCAAGCCCTTCCCAAATTATTTCCTACATCTAAGTTACTTTGCGTGCTCTTATGTTTCTGTTGGATTTTACCTAATATTTTATTAAGTGCAATCGATTTTCACGTGGAGAATTTAGTTTTCTGTGTTGAGCAAAGGAAGATAGCAAAGGGAAGAGGAGAACCTACGAGACAATTGAGGCTTTAAAAAAAACTAAGTCTTTCTCTCTTCTTGCAAGATTGAATTATTTTGATTTTTCTAAAGATGAAAAGAGGTCTCTTTGGGCAAGATGATTGCCCAGTGGCTATTATTAATGGGATGGTGAAAGGTAGAGGGCTTGTCATCTGTCTTTTTTTACCCAATATAGCTGATTTATAATTTAAAAGAGACCTGCAACTTCTTTGCTTCTTTTTCAGCCACTCACTCATATCCTGCTGCAGGTGAGGTTTCTACCACATTGCTTTCCATGTTGTAGTAGGTTGGAATCTTGTAAACTGATTGCTTTGCACATAGGAAAAAATGGAAAGCTTTGCAGGGGCATAATAGGGATATGCAACTGTGTGGCTGGAGAAAAAGGAGCTTCCTACAGTGACACATTGTTGATAGACTAGAAAGCTGTGGTTGAAAACACAGTATTACTATTTTGGTTTGGCTTTTTCTGCTTCCTGTCTTGTTTTTCAGTGACTCTGAGGAGTTTATAACTCTGCTGAGACCCTTTATTGCTGCAAAACTAACTGCTGTGTGTTATAGCAGTATATGAACTTTTTCTAATATTGCGAACAATACTTTCAAAAGACATAAGACTATAATCGGTGCTTATGAATTTTTCAATCAATATTTATTTTACTGAAAAAATAATAATGAAATGGCTTTTTTATGCAAGCATCCTCCTCTCATAATTTAATATGTTTAGAAGGCGTGATCTTATATTTTGCAACTTAAGTAAACTTACCCTAAAACCCTTGAAATATGGGGGAAGGGAAATAAAAATAAAATGTTGAAATTAGACCAGTTTGCTTCTATTTTCCATCTGGCTTTTTGGTTCTTTATTAATGGCTAATCTTTTGTTTGTGAGGTTATTTTTCCCCCAGAAAATGGGGCAGCCTTTTCTTGTCAATAAGAAATTCAGTATGTAGAAGAACTTTTTTCTTATCCTTTCCTTATGGATGGGAGTGGCCTAGTTCATTTAATGGTCACAGACAAGATCAGAACGGGGTTCCTAAAGGGGGGAAAACCCACCAACTATTCATTTGATTATTTTAAGGTAAATTGGAAGATAGAAAAATGATTTGCATATTTTTTTCAGGTGCAAACTGTGTGGCTTTGGTAATGTTTGATAGACAGTAGATAGAAACTACAGTAGGACAGTAGTTTCTACAATTATTTCAGTTTTTTAAAGATGGAGTACCAACTCCATATGTGTCCTAACTCAAAGAAGTGAGCAAAATCAACTTAACCTGCAATCTAATGGAAGTGTGCACTTTTCAATAACTTGACATATCTGTAATGCACCAACATGATAAAAAAATTATAGCTATTCCTAGGCTACTTTACATTAACCAGAGGTGCTTAATTAGGTGTCTGTTTTAATATTAGCTTTTTAGGTATGTTTCACTTGTTGTGTTTGAGTTTTTTTGTCAGAAGAATGGCTTAAATTTATTATGGCTTTTGGCTTTTCAATTTACTTAAAACACAACAAAAAAAATATTATATTCATCCAGAAAGATTATAATGTATTTATTGCATTCATGAGTCAAAGTATTAGGCAGATATAATAATACAATTCTGTTTTATGCTTTGCATATCTTTATATCTAAGATAAGTGAAAGGTATTAAGAAACATTCCAGAAATACAGCTACATACACTGAATGCTGTATACTGATCTTTTTAGCTGCTGTTAAACTGTAACACATTAAAACAAAAACAAAACAAAAAAAAACCCACAAAAAAACCAAAAACAAAAAAACCCCAAACCCCACGAAAAACCCCCCAAAGAACCCACCAAAAAAAGGGACCCCTTGTGTGGGTCCCTACCAACTCAAAATATTCTGACGTTCTGCAAAATGTTGGCAATAGATACTTTTAGATTGTTTATTGTTGATCGGTTTTGGTCTTTTAGGTTTGTAACCAATCAATGGACAGAGTTAAAATGAATTTGTGTTGAATTTCTTCTGGGCACTAATTCAACTTAGAATTTAAAACTAATAGCCAAGTTAAATGGAAATTTTAGTCTCTTGGTTTATAAAAGCTCTGCTTGTATTTGTTATTCTGATCATTTTGCTAAAGATGTAGATATTGTAATGTCAGGTATTTGACTTTTGCATAATTTAGAGAAACACAAATCAAGGGTATTCATGATGCAAGAACTGTCAGGAAAAAGAAAGAGGAAACCTAATGCTGCTCCGTTTTTTCAGATAAAATTTCAGGCTCCAGTGAAAATAAATCTCCAGATTATCTTTTTCAGTTTTTTATCTCTATCTAGCACTAAGTAAAGAGTGGTAAGATTTTCAAAGTTAGGGCAAAACTTACCCATATTACAGACACCTACATGTCTGTCACATCTCCCAGGTCTTCTGGGGCTGGGTGAATTTAAGCCAGAAGACTGCATGAAGGATCAGATCAAGGCTCAGGATTGTTTGGGATAATGTGAATAATAGGATTATGTGTCTCAGTACTCAAAAATATGTGCTAGGATACCCAAAGTATGCTGTGTGTCCTGGGCCAAGAACAGAGTTTGGATTTCAGCCAGATGCTGGATGCTCAAGGAACCAGGGGCTGGAACTCAGCCTGAAGCCTGCCCCCCAAAAGGGCACATAACCAGATCTGTGAAAGTAGCATTGCTTGTCTTAAAGCATTTTTGGCATTTTTCTTTCTACTTCACTGGAAGAAGTTGGGTATAATATCCCTTAGTCTCCCTCTGGTCTAACAGGAAAAGCTAAAGATAAACAAGGTTGAGAAATGGCTCAATTGTCTGTAATGAAAAAAATGTGCTCCGTGGACACTTTCATTTTACAGCTATTGCCCTTAGGGCCCTCCTTATTCTCTCAACTTGCTTTTGCCGATGATTAAAGTCTTGACTGATCATTATTCTCTGAGGTACTTTTGTACGATTTATGGCTTTGAAGTGCTTGTCACATATGCCACTAAAGTACTTCACTCCTTTTTTTTATCCCATCCTGACACCTCCTACAACCATATAGGGTTTGGCTTTAATGGAACTGGAATCATAGCGGCTTTGCCAGAGAGAAAGGGTTTGAGAGCAATTGAGTACAAAGACAAACCTTTAGAAACAGAATCACAATGTTTCAGATGGGTGTTTGTGGGTAAATTTAAATTTTGTGTAAGTGTCTTCTGGTTGTTTTCTTTCCATTACTGTTAAAGTGATTAAATCTCAAATATGGAATGGAAGCTATGTTTTTATTTTGAGTGCACAGCATAAGAAGGTAAAGGATTTTTAAAAGGTTTGCTTTAAAGAAAAAAATAAACCTCAGTCTTAAGCCTTGCATGTATACAGTTATTTTAGGAACAGAAAATATTAGAGGTGCTACTCCAGGTCAGTGGAAGATACATCATTTGGGAGCCTGACACAGGAGGGTTAAACCAGAGCAACCCAGATGTGAAGCCAATAAACTGTGTCACAGAGTGCTGAGGCAAATCCGGAGTGGGAGAACTTCATAGGTCCTCATCAGCTGTGATCAAAACCATTACTTCAGAAACTTAGATGAATGAAGTGTGACATGTAAAACCACCATTGAGTCAATATTTACTGTATGAACTGAGATGGTTGAAATGTTAGAAGTAATGCAGAATTTATGGTCTATTCAACTGAGTTGGGAAAACAGGAACTGTGAAATAAATGATTTGGGAAAGGAATTTTAATGAAGAGAAATTTTAATGTAGTCAAGATTCAAGTTTTTTGTATGAAAAACAGTTGAAACAGAGGCTGTCTCTCCTCAGCAAGGGGAAAAGATAGCCAAGCTGCAGGACAAATAGAAGTCTGCTGAGATCAGGACAGGAAGTGGCATTTCCAAACTCACAATTATCAGGGTCCTGTCTACATCTGTGCAAGAGTGTAGCTAGATCTCCAAAACTGCCTGACACTACCATTTGAGGGAAGAAAGGAAGCAGTATTCACTGTCCTTGTATGTACAGAGCAAAGTGTACTTTGCTCTATACTCTTGTGATAATCACTCAAGTAAGAAAATGCTAGTATTATTCCTCAGTGGTGTTTGCTGTACTGGTTGCTCAGCAGTTCCTCAGTTGAGTTGACAGAACTATTTTTTGATGGGCTCTGGTGTATGTTGTTGAATCATCTAAGCTAAAGCAGAAAAGTTCTTTCAGAGGCACTAGGGTTGGTGGTCCTTACAGAATATAATCTTCCACTGGTCAGTATTATCAGCTCAAGTGGTGATGGTAAAGTGTTCTCTGCTGGTTTTTCCTCATGGGAGACCAGTGAGCAGTGCTACCAGTTTGCTTTCTTCATGCGTTGAGAAATGGGGTAGCTTCTTAAAAGTAAGAACTAATGCTTAATATCACTAATCCTAAAAACGAAAGCAAAGAATATTTTAAGCATTTAATCGCCATCATGTTCAGAAGAAGAATGGCGTGGCTACAGTTGCTGCTGATCTTAGAGACGTGAAGTAGTAGACAGGACAAGATTTTCCTTCCCAGAATGTATTTATCACATTTCTTTTGCAAGCTGTCAGAGTACATTTTGTATCAATCACAGGCCCTTAAGCTAGTCTCCAGGACTATAAAACTGTTTGAATCCCCACTGAGAAAAGGAAAAAAAAACAACTTACAATTGTGGACTGGGGGGGGGGGAAAGTGTCCTGATCTGATACTAGACAGCCTTTTAAAAAGGTCTTGTTTTACTGACTGCTTAGGAATGACAGTTTAAGTTCTGGCAGTTTCAGGGAAAGGACAGGAGTGAGAATTATGTGTTTTCTTGTCAAATGTCATATGCTAAATGCTCTTGGTAGAGCCATTAAGAACTGCAATGTCTATATAGCCTCTGTTGTCAAAGTTTCCATCTCAAATACAGAGGTGAGCTGCTGATCAGCTGATCCATGTGACAGCTTTACCTTTCTCTTGTTGCACATCCTCCTCTCCATTCTTCTTACCTTGGTCTCTGTATCAAATTGTGTCTCCCAAGTCCTGTTTTTTTTTTCCTTTTCTCTCAACATGCTGTCTGCCATTGACTCCCCAGTAAATGAAGCAAGGCTCCAAGACAGAATCTTGCAAGTAACCTGTGGGCAAGCATATCTGCTGTAGGGATAGAAGCACCATGAGGTGGCCAGCCAAGAGGCAGCCAGCCACTTGGACTAGGTACATGCCATCTGCCTTCCCTGTCAGCACCTATCTATTTGCTGGACAAAATGCACCAGCTCTGTGACTTCTTAACTCCCAGAAGGTATGTGCTGCTATTTAAACTCACATGGAAAGCTCAGTGTCTTGCACAGCTTGTCTGTAATATGAGGCCTGTTGTTTTAGTTTTGTTTATTTGTGTTGCATTTAAGGATTGCTCTTCAGAATCAACTCTTTTGTCATTATTTTCTGAAGAATTTTCATCACTCCGGCTTGTTTGTTGTTGCAAGACATTATAGGTTGTCTTTTTCTCCCTCTCCCTTTCTCAGTAAGTTGTTTTTTTTTTTTTTTTTTTTTAAAAAACAAACACCAANTTTTTTTTTTTTTAAACAACCAACCACAGAATGCTCCTTAGTTCTTTAGAGGGTGTGGGAAGACCATAGAATATATCCCCATTACAGCTTCTCCTGAGCATTCAAAGCTGTTGGAATATTTGACCCAGGCAGCTTAATGAAATCTGTGGCATTGTAACCTGTTCTGTCTCAAATAACCTGTAAGTACCATTGACTCCTCTTGTAAAGTGTCTTTCTCTAGAAATGGTGGCTGTGCTTAAAATTTTAAATTTAAAAAGTCGAGGACAGAAAAACTGCAGTGTAGCTGGTATGTGAATTTTGGTCTTTGTGATTTATTTTCTGCTGTTGGAAAAATTCTTTTTCTATTATTTGGTTCACACTGAGGCCTGAAACATTTCTAAACATTGTTTTTCCTCTTTAAGCAACCTAAGTTGGTTTATTTTATTTTTTTTTCGTTTTAGTAATAATACAGAATCATCGGTTTCCATTTTTTTCTAAGCATACCCACTGTCTCTGTTCTTCCCTGTGCAAGGATTGGCAAGGCGTTATTTGTGTCATTACATAAGCATCACATCATAGCTGAAGTGTATTGCTATGTATTTTATGACAAAAGATTTGTGCAGCAGTAGTCCTCAATAACATGGTAGTCACCAGGAGTTAATGGCTGGAATGTTAGGTAATTCCCTGGGTAGGACAAAGCACATTAATTTGTGTCCTATCTAGATTGTCACTAACATGGTAACGACTGTGCTTAGGAAAAAGTCTGCTTCTGTTAGAATCATAATCACAATTTTTATGATAAAAATCAGTCTCTTCTTGCTTTTTATATTTCCATTAATCTCTGCATCAGTTTTGGGAAATTATCAAGATATAATTGTGCTTAAAAAAAAATCCCGAAATCCCTCACTAGAAAGACCTTCAGGAGAACATTAGAGATGTATAGAAGTAATATTGTTTAGATAAATCCTGACATTCTAAAGGAAAAAGAAAAAAAAAACAATTAAGGCCGGGCCTGGCAGAGTTTCTCAACATAATTTTCTCAGTTCTGTAGAAACTTTTATTAAAATGAATTGGGTGTTTTTTGGCCCTGCGTTGCCAAGTTCATGAATTTGCCTGAATTTATGCAATTGAGCAAAACAAACCCTCATACATATATCCTCTTTGTTATAATTCACAAAGTTTTGAGGGGATTTCTAGGACCGATATGGTGAAAATGGTATGTGTCAGTACCAGGATCTTGGGCTTAAGAGGCCTGGGGTAGGGGCCAGAGAGCTTCTGCTCATTGAATTCAGCATTTTGCAAGTTAGAGTTTTATAGAAAAGCAGTATGTTGCAATGAGGAATAGAATCCCAATATGAAGGTTACTCTGTTATAATAGGATTTGAAGAGATTCTTTAACTACATGAAAAAAAATATATTTGTGTTGTTGTTGTTAATTTATTAATTTTTAACAGGTTTAATATGGTAACAAGTGAAGATATCTGATGGTGAGACATCATTGAGAAAGAACATTTAGCAAGCCAGCTCTATAAAGCTTGTCTACTTAACATTAAAATACTGTTGGTTAATGTGTTTCTGAATTACAACAGGAAAAGCAGCTGGTGTAAGTCATGTACTATAAACTGTGTTCTGCTGTTAAGTTACCCTCAAGTCCCCTTGTTGCTGCTCTCTTGATTAATTTTCCTTTACACGAGAATGTGCTTAGTAGCAGTTGGGTTTCCTTCTGTGAAGGAAGAGGAAATGCATCTTTTGTCAGTTATCAGTGGACTGCAGCTTTTCCTTTATTTTTGAGTGACTTTTTTGTATTGGAAAGGCTGTTTGTGGTTAGGGTTGAGAGAGTCCAAGACCTACAGGTCCAGGAACTCTGGGGCTGGAAAAGGTGTGTGCCAAGGGCCCAGCATTGCTGCTCCTTTGTTTAATCTGATCTGGAGCACCCCTGGTGATGAGGTTAGGGTAGTGGTGACTGTTAGTGAGTAGGTTAATGGAATTTTAATCAGCCTATGTTCCCTGCAATGACCTCTTTGTAATGCTTGAGAAAATTTCCAGGTTCCTTCAGCATCTTGATGATGTTAATTTTCATCGTGCCTTGGGAAATAATTGTAAAATAAACCCTTTGTTTCTTTAATCGAAAGTTGCCTTACCCGCTCTTCCTCTGTTTAGTTCCCTGCACGTTAATATCTAGGTTGATTTTGTTTTAGAGTATTATCAGATATTCTCGTATTCTTTTAACCACGTCATAAAACTAAGCACTTCATGTTTACTCATATCCAAAACTTAAAATAACTACGAACTGAGAAAATCATCAGAGGAAAGAGGAGAGAAATTGCTGTTATCATAGCAGTTACCCGCTATGTCATCTTTGTGTTTGCTTGCAGTTGGAGATAAGCAGTTCTTGGTGACCATTACTGCCTTCTCATTAATTGTTTCTGCTTATTCTCTAAAAGTTTTATTTGACAGCTGAATGTTTTCATTTTCTGACAGATAATAATAAGAATTAGGAAAGAGAAGGCTGACGTTGTGCTCAGAAATCATTGCAGAACGGTGACACATCTGCCATGCTATTGTGATACTTCAGAGACCATAATGGTACTGAAGGGAAAAGGAAACCCTAGGAATCCCTTTTAGGGACAGGGAGTCAGTTAATAGGAGGACAAAGATGAAGACTATGATCATTCAGAAATTAATCTTCAGGATGAAGATTGTGTGGTGAGGAATGAAAAGGAAGTTCAGAGTGCAGCAAAGGACAAACTGAGAAATTGATGTATCTATTTGTGTTTTTGGGAACAAGGGACATTAGTGGCATCAGCAGTACTGTGGCAGTTAAGAATAAAAATAAATAGGTCCTTGAGAGAGTGAAGAGCAGCATATCTGCAGAGAAGTACACTCACAGGAATTGGGGCTTCCATCGTGAACAAAAGGCTAGAGAGTTATGATCACTATTGGTTACACAGGTGTTATAAGGACACACATAGAACACAGGAAGAGAAAGCCAGTGATTGTATTGACAGAGTTAGGACCCTTCCATTTTTTTCTTATGGGCCCATATTTCATATCCTGTATCATTTGGGAAGGGAGTTTCCGTGGCTCTTGACACAGAAAAGATCAGGACAGAAATTATAGGATAGCAGGGAACATGTCAAGGCACTACTGTGTGAACTTGGCTTTCAGAAATGCTGAATGTTTAATTTCTCTGAAAATATTTGTCAAGTATATAGTTTTTGAGCATCTCAAATAATAATGGGTTTATTCTAAGCAATGCACACTTGGAGTCACTTTCACCACTGCTTTGATGCAAAGATGCCATTTATCCTACACTTGTGTATATTGGCTGTCTTATTTGTTGGACTGAAGACTTTTAGTGATGTCTATCCTTGGAAACATTCAATGAGACTTCTGGAAATATAGGTTGGAACATGCATTTCCACTTTGAAAGTCTGAGCAGGAGAATTAACCAGGGGATAGAATTAAATCTACTGATATTTGTGAATTAGAATTGGAAGGTCTAGGAAGGAAAGTTGTAAATTACACAAATTTGTGGTCAGATGAATGTAGTGATTCATACATTATTACTACCATAGTGTAGTAATGGTGGTGGTGGAGTAATGTTTTGTGCCTTTTGATACTTGCAATTGGAAAGGTTGGGGGAACACAATCCAAATTCTCAAGTATTTTAATCTTGATGCTTTGCATGTTTTACATCTTGCAGAGTGGAAAAATAATTCAGTTCCCCATGGCAGATGCTTTGTGTTTCGATGTCTGCTTTTGAGAGTATGCTTGGAAGGCTTTTTGAATGACTTTTTACTCATATGTTACCTGATGTCAGTGATGTGTGTGCTACTGCCAGTTACCCATCTCTGTTAGGATCAGGAACTTGGATAGCACATTTCTATTGACATTTTAGTCACTCTTCCTTTAAACATCTGTGAGTTTGGCATGTGAGGCTGACCATTCCAAGTCTTGGCTGTACCTAATGTGTATTGCATTTACAGCCCCCATTGAAAGCCAGGTTCTTAACTGGGTGTGCAGGTTACATTTATCATACCACCTCACATTCAGACACATTTTTTACAGCCTTGTTTTCTCTAAGTTCACAATATTGCATTTAGAGGTAGCATCACTCTCCTTTTTGTAGTATGCAAATGATACTGAAACCTTTCCTGTGAATATGTGCATGAAGTAAAGGACTATTTCATTTAAACATGAAAAAGAAGGCATACATGCAGTAAATGCAGGCTGGGGTGTGATGGATGAGAGCCTGGGATTCTTCAGAGGGGTTTACAAAATCGTTAGCAATAACCTGCTAATCTTAATGAGAACTAAGTTATTACAGGGAGAGGTTTTGGAGACTGCAAGTATGGCAGCTTCATCTGAACTGCCTCTAAAATCCTGTGGGAAATGAAATAGCCGGCAAGGATTTCAAACTGGCTTTTTTCCCAGCATTCCTTATCTGCTCACTTCATGATAGGGTTTGACGCAATAATATACTTTCCTTCTGTATTGCAAGCTGTTCAGTTTAGGTGTTTGCAATTTATATTTTGGCATGAGAAAATAAAAGACTGCTGCCTTAGCTGTCCTACCACAGTCACTTTGCCTATCCATGAGAAGAAATTGAGGTTAGAGAGGTCTGCTTAGAAGGCTTCACAATAAGGTAGAGGCAAGTGCTATATTAATCATGAAAACAGCAACATGAGAAAAAAAAAAAAAAGAAGGATAGAGTATAAACTTTCCCCTATCTTTTCAGAATAACCTTACTGAAAATACCCAGATTTGGGGTTGCTAAAGTCTGGATCTCCAGAATAGCAGAGTTTATTGCCCTTGGGCAGGTCATCACCCATTATGACAGTGAAAGGCAGCCATAAGTAGAGATGATTAAAGATGAGAATAGATTTTAAGAGCATTAAAGTGCAGAATTCTGTTTTGAAGACAAGAGGAAGCAATATGCTGTCCTTTTCTCTAGTGATTTTGTATCAAGAATTACTCAAATAATAGCAGTTATTCCTGCAAGTTTGTGTCCTGTAGGAGTAGACAAAGGAAAGTATGACTGAATAATGGAGAAATGACCAGGAAGGCTTGTAACTGAGAACTGGTTTAAAATCAGGAGTCTTTCTCTCAATTCTTCATTGGGTGGGTTTATGGCAAAACAAAGAAACAGGGGCTTATTATCTTTTGAAAGTGTATTTATTTGATTTCATAAGTTCAAAAGTAGTGGTCTACATAAATCTGGAACCATTTGAATTCTGATTTAAATATCTTCCTTTCCTGTGCAGAACAAACCTAATGATGTATTTTTAGTTAATTTTCATTTATTCTAAAATATTTATAAGATATCTGGTCTTGAAAGGATGTATAGAAATTTATTAGTGGGTGCAATTTTGCCAGTATACTAGCGTATTTTACATAATTCCAAATTTCATACTTCCTGCCCAAACCCTTTACTTCTGGATTACAATGCATTAATAATTTTGATGCAATGCCCTCGAATGTGGAATTGAACATATTTTCTCTCAAATGTTCACATTTGTTAGTCTTTGCAGTCTTAGATTGTCCTCTTCTCTGCTGTCTCCCAAAGAGCCCCTTGAAATTCCATCGTGGCATATCTAATTTTATAAGTAGACAATAGACTTTGCCACGTGTTAAGCCATTATGCTTCTTTCTGACCTTAGTTCACAAGAGCAAGCATCATATAGAATTTGTGTTCCTAAATTGCTATTGCTGTCTGTTACTGTGTTAGCGTGGGCTGGAAAGCAGGTCTTAGCAGGTTTTCATTGCAGCAAAACCTGTGTGGTTTACATTCAAGTGAATTTCAAAAATCCAGGAAAAAGAAATTTAGCTATTGATTAGCTATGGCGCATGGTGAATGGGAATAACTCCTGTTTTAAAAAAAAGNAAAAAACCCCAAGAAACAGACTTTTGTGTTTTGTTGTGTTAAAGCCCTATCCTTCATAAAAATGCCTTCTGAGAAGATGTGTTGACTGATTGCTGCACTAAATTCATTGCAGAGCATCATGTAACTTTCTGTGAAACTCAGTGAAGGGGAAGGTGTTTGAAATATTTTATACATAATCTTTTCTTAGGAGTGTTTAAAGTTGGTTTCAGTTGCATAGCAGATTTACGTGTCAACTTGCTTTTTTCATTGGTTGTTGATTATATTTTAAATGCAAAAATGAGTTTGAGTGGCTGCTTACATTTACCATACAGGAAGAGATGAGTGCCATATATAAAAAATAAAATCTAGGACCCTCTTTCCTGCTCCTGCTCTTTAATCATGGAGCACATATAAGACAGCCTTCTGTAAAAAATCCTGAATGCACATTATAAATAAACATTACACTGGACAGTCATAAATAACATTCATAGTTTTTAATGCATAATTAACATTGACTACAAGCTAGAAATACCGCTGAATAATTATGCCACATTTTAAGACTATTTATGTCAGCTTCAACCACAGTCAAGCAGTTAAAATATGGCCATATCTTTGGCGTTTGGCATAGTAATTTTTAGCTACAAATTCCCAGTGAGCTCTTTAAAAGTCTAATTAGTAACAACCATTAGTGTTGGCTTATTACTCTGATTTAGACGCTGAATAAGCAGCCTGATTTTGTAGGGTGAAGTCCTACAACATGCTGAGAGTACCAGCTACAAGGGTTCATTTTGTTCTCCCTCCTAAATCAGTTTCCCCTCAGCTACTCAGGGGTGTGACTGAAACCAGTAATGCTTAACCCTGTTGGGTACCTCACTGCATCCCAATGTCCCGATTCCCTGTAGCCAGGACACACCGCCATACAGCGGGAACTGAAAGCCCTCCCTAGATCACACATTTTGTGGGCCACTTGTGTTGTGTAGTCTGCTTATTACAAATACATACAAGAGAATGGTTAGCTGAGCCTGTCCCTATGTGGTCGGGCTGTTTTGGTGAGACGACTGATCTGGGAGGGTACAGTCCAGTTATTCTCATGAGTTTGTCCTCAGGCCTCTCCTTGATCAGTTCATTGGGTCACAACATGCAACCCGGCCAGGTTTAAAGGGTTTGACTACTGGCTGCAGTGTGATCTAAGGTGCGCCAGTATGCAATCTGAAAGCTGATTTTGGAATAAAACCCTACGGCTGCATTTCTGTGCATTAAGCCTGGAAGATGATGAAAGGGCACTAAAAGGCTGGCTAAGTTTAAAGGGCATTGTTTGTCCTTGTTTTCTTGTATACAAGGGTTTATTTGTGTGAATGTGGTGGGGTTTAGCCAACTTATCATTAGAATTCTAAGAGATACTTTTCAGAGGTGAAAGAAGAACGGAGTTTTGTAGCAAGATGCCTGGATTTGCAAGTATCTTACAAGCATCATGGAATAAGTGGCATGCACTGGAGTCTGGTTGTTGAGCACTTGCAGAATTGTATGGAGAGCCACTTTATGCTCAATACCTGCATTTTGTCAATTCAGTGACTAGCTGTTTTATGTTGTGTATGTATATTGGTAGTGTACTTTGCATTGGGTTTACAAATTGTGCACAGATTATGCAGCAGAAGGTCATGGATATTGGTAAAGGTCTAGGAAACAGCAAATATTTAAAATGCTAATTATCTTGTTTACAAAGTATTTCTGTGTAGTGCAGTCAAAAAGGACATATAACTTTCAATACTAAATGGCAGTATAGTATTTTTAATGCTACTTAAGATTCTTTCTGCCTGCTGCTTCTAGCTAATAGTGTTATTAGAAATAGTCATCTTCTGTCTTTTAGAGCTTTATATTTTAGTGAAAAATAGTCTCTTTAATTTGTGAGTTTTTAGATTTTTATCAAAGAATAGTTATCTATTTTGATCTCTGGCTATTAATTGAAGAGTTGATTTCCAAATTAATTAGTCTAATTCTAATTAGACTTTATGTAGGAGTTGATGGCTATTGAGTTACTGTTCCTGTATGTATATATGAGATTTGATTCCACTCAAATCACTGTCTAATGTCCTTGCACTTTCAAGGTTCAGTTTCGAGCATCCCTTCATCTTTGTTCTGTGCAACAAGTGTTTTTAGATCTTACAAATGGTATTGAGAAATTATACTTTTCAATGTAGTCTTACTAGGAGATTTGGAGATGTATTCCTACTATGTAGTTGTAGTTCATGTATTCATAGAGCTGATACAATTAGTGTTGGACTTACTGGAGCATTGGAGTGAGGGGTTACATGACACATACTGGTTTTGTGATTTGTTTGAGTACTTTCTTTGTTATTCCTTAAGTGAAACAGCATGTCTCTTTCTCACCACATCCTAGTTTAACTGCAGAGAACAGCAATATGTTTACCTGGTTTTTAACTGATCTGCTGTATCTTGGATTGTCTAGCTAGGAGTTCTCCATTTTCTTCCCACTTCTCTCCTAATTCTATCACTTAATTTCTTTATACTACACTTTGTCTTTTCCCTTGCTTTAGTTACACAGAGAGGTGATGGGAGTGACTCCAGCAGGAACACTGTAGGCATAACATATCCCAAGTTCATCACAAAAGGCTGAGGCAGTGGCCTTGAAAGACACTTCATTTCTGTTCACTGCTATGGATCCAAGGAATTTTTGCTGCTGTAAAACTGTTTGCTAATGCAATCCAGTAACTGATATTTCTGGCATGAATTCATCCTTGCTGGAAATAGCCCCTTTGCTTTCAGTAGAGCTATTTTAGGGATAGATTTAGTCATCTAGCTTGTTAAATTATGTCCTTTTCTTTTCCTTGATTTCCTCCTTTCCCACAATGTGAAATTTCTAGTCTTCTCTCCTGGGTCAGCATTTTATTTTCAATGTGAAATATATGATGGCTCCAAGGCCATCAACCATTCAAACAGCTTCTATTATATTAAGGATTAATGTGAAGTATTTATTCAACCACTGAGTAGGAGGAATGGAATACTGGACGGTCTACTAATATTTGCCAAAATGTGTTCTTTCACATGAAAGAGACAGGGTAGTACTGTGTAAGATTACATTTATTTAATGCTGTACTTTGAATTCTAAGAGATAACAGAAAATCAGGTGTGGAAGGAGGTGAGATAAAACATGGATTAAACACTGGAATAGTAACAGGAACAGGGAACTGGAACTTTACCCTTACTGAGAATGATTTTCTCCATGTAAATCCTGGCTTTTCATATCTGTAAAGCTGTTTTGCTAGTTCTGTTAATGATTAAGTTGTTTGCTTTTTTTTTTTTTTTTTTTTTTTTTTTTTTTTT
>VWZN01010335.1:48016-62344 GCA_013396955.1 Regulus satrapa | reverse complement strand
TTTTTTTTTTTTTTTTTTTTTTTTTTTGGTTTGGTTTTTTTTTTTTTTTCTTTTTGGGCTTCTTGCTTTCTTGAGAGAAGGACTACTTGGGAGGAAGAAACTGTGAAAAAAACCCAATTTGTGAGGCTGTCCTCTGGAAGCTGTAGTTCCTGCAAGCACTTTGGGTAGAAGGTTAATTTTCAAATTTTTGTCCTTGAATATTGCAACTTTATTTATGTCCTACAAAACACAGATAAATTTTGTATGGCTGCTTTATCCCCTTAATCAGAAATTGTAGTAAAAATCTTGTAGGAATGGCCTTCAAGTTGTAAACTGAGATCAACTTCTTAGCAGGATCTTCTCTTGTGGAAAATAACTAGTGACTTCTGGAGTTACTGCTAATAGCTGTAGTTGAGATGAGAGAGGTTTTACCCTTTTTAAACTCTTTTTAACCTTTTTAAAAACAAAAAACTCAAACAAACAAAAATCAAACCCTTGCCTAAAGGGCACTATTGTGTTCCTTTTATGAATGTGCAATTTTGTACACTCTGTCTCCATCTCTGAGTTTTTCAACAAGGGATTTCAAAACACTTTCCGGGATTTCCCAGTGTTTCCACATATTTCCAAAAGTTTCTGGGAAAAAGTTTCAGCAGCCTTTTGTTTTCTCCTTGTACTCTGACTGTTAGTAAAAGACCATCACTACTAAAACACTGCAAATTCTGCCATCTGTCTTTTATACTGTTAACTGAAATATTTTGGCTGTAAAACTACAGTCTGGCTCACAGAATTCAACATAAAAATACCGGCAGATGAAGCAGAACGATATTGAGGAGAATGTTAGGAATTAAAGAAAAATAAGTTTCTTGGAGAGGAGAGAAGAGAAAACCAAAGGAATACAAATTCAATGGCATGTGAAGGAAAGGAGACGCAAGTTATGTATTCCCAGAATGAAGCAGTTTTGAATGGGAACAGCAATCAGTTGAAATAAAGAGCAGGAAAGCAAATCTGCCCCAGCAGATAGAAGTGTCTGTATTTTATTTGCCAAAGTTATTTTTCTGTTGTGGTAAAAAGGAAGAAGGAAGGTGAATTACTTAAAGTGTACTGTCTTGCTTCCTTTAGTTTTTTTTCACCTCCAGCTAGTTTTTCCTCTTCTCATCTCTTCTCTGGAGGTAAATAGGTCATGACTTCTCTGTTGTGACTCCTCTCTTGCTTTCTTATTCAAAGAACCCCAAGCAAACTGTCATTTTGTGTTCAGGGTATCTCAGCAGAACCTTTGAGATATTGATAGTATGGGGGGGAAAAAAGATAAACGAACATTATGTAATGTTTATGTACCTAATAAACATAAGGTAACACGAATCAAGGTGACAGCTGTAGGCTTCAAATCTGAGCATTAGACCTCTGAATTTCAGCCATAGAGACCACAGCGATATAGTTTGCAGGATGAATTGTCATCTATATCTAAAATCAAGATTAAATAGCAGCTATATCAGAAATTCTATATTTACTGCTGCATGAAGCAACTAAAAAAAAAAATATTAGTAGCAGACTGCAGAAAAGTAGATTTGAACTCTTCTGTTAGAGTAAATAGTTCAGTTTAACATTTTGAAAGTGTGTTCCTGTGCATTCCTGTTATCTATTTGCTCTTCTGTAGTCTGTTCTGAAAAGCTTTCAATTCTGTCAGTTTTATGGGCTGCGTAACTACACCTTATATTTGTGTTGTGATTGTTTCTCTCCCCTTGCATGAGTTATTCTGGTCCTGTTTCAGATTAAGTACATGTGCTTGAAACTGTAGGCCTAGGTTGAGAGAGGTACCTTATAAGAATCTACATATTAACAGTTTCATATGGTATTGGGAGGATAATTGAAATGGATAATTAATTCCATGTAAATACAAAGAAAATGTAGAGAAAAGGTTTGCAACATCCTTAAACCAGCTGTGAATTTTAAGAGAAATAGCAGTTTTTTGTAATTAATGGAAACCTATATGAGCTGTAGATGCAAAATAACTGCTAGAAAGGTAGGTAGTAACTGCTTTTGACTCTCTAGAAACGCACACTGTTCATTGCTGGTTTTTAGGTATTAAATACTGAAAGCTATTGGTACTGTTCCTTGTTTAGCTTAAGTTATATGGAGCAGTGGCACTGGTTCAGTTCTTAGTACTGTCAAGCAGTTTATATTCAGTGTTCTTCCCAAGTGCCATAGATGATTGCTGTCTTAAATAATGTGTTAGAAAAAGAATGGTTTGTGTTGGAAGGGCCCTTGAATATCATTCAGTTCCAACCCCCCTGCCATGGGCAGAGACACCTACTAGAGCAGGTTGCTCAGGGCGCCGTCCTACCTGGCCTGGAGCCTGCCCAGGGATGGGGCATCCACATCTTGGGGCAGTCTGTTCTGGTGCCTCACCTCCTTCACAGTGAAGAATTCCTTCCTGATAGATAAACCTCTTTCTATTTAAAGCTATTCCTCCTTATCACTGCGTGCCCTTGTATAAAGACCCTCTCTAGCCTTCTTGTTGAGCCTCCTTTAGATCATGGAAAATGCTGTAAGTTCTTCTCTGAGTCTTCTGTTCTCCAGTCCTAAGAACCACATTTCTCTAAGACTGTCTGTGTAGGAAAGGGGATATGTTTCACTCAGCTCTTTGTCTTCAGGGCTGTCATTCCTTAATATACGTAATGACGACATAAAGTAAAAATATGATTTTTGGCCAGTTCTTTCAGTGACTTTCTTCTATGTTCTTTATTTGCACTAGAATTAGGAAGTCACACTCAGTCAAAGTTGGTGAAATCACCAATTTTCCTGAAATATGCTAATAATATAATCTTTTATATTTCATTCCCTTGCATTAGGGTAAGACTACATCCACTTTGTCAGCAAAGAAATGTGATCTTTCCAGCATGTTCCACAATACTATTTAGGTGGCATTACAAGGATTTTGTGGCATCGAGAAAATGTGAGAATCCTCTGACACTCCGATAAGTAAAATACCTGCAACTGCCAGAACCTGCTGGGAAATTCACATGCAAAACGTAAACGATGCTGGAGAAGTCAAGTTGGATTAACAGATTTAAGGGGATTTATAATGAAATAAAGGGAAAGCTAACACCTTAGGGACATCTTTTCCCCTAAAAATCATTGCAGCTGTGCTTTCCTTTTTGCTGATACCACTCATTTGAACATTTTGGTTTTTAGTAAAATACTTTCAATAATGTTGAAAAGCAGACTTTTTTCCAGAAGATGTATCCAAATAAAATTGATGATACAGTAATTTTTCTTTGAAATGTTAATTTTATCTATATCATAATTTGAAGTGTTAATCTTTACAAGGTCTTGGCCAAAATCCACTCATGTTAATTACAGTTAGCAGATCAAGTTTCACCTGGCGGATTCCAATGAAGAGAATTTTTATTTCTTTGCCACAACATTACTAGAGTCTCTTAACAGCTGTCAAGTACAGCCCTGGAGATTTATTAATCAGAAAGAATATTAGTAATATACTGAAGTGGCAGGTGTAATTCAAGGATTTAAATTTCAATTTTCAGATTGTTTTGTAGGCTAATGTTATTAATAGGAAAAAATAAATCCTACAGTAGTAACTTCTTAGGGTTTTTAGTCTTTAAGGCAAAGAATTTCCAGGTTTTTTTGCTAACATGCTCTAGGCAGTGGGGTTAAATTAAACTGGTGTTGCACTTTGTTATATGGCTTACTTCAGTGAGACTACTTCCAAAATTATTTTTTTCTGGCCTTGTGGCTGGGTTTGTGTAACCATACAGTCGAATTCAGTTTTAGAAGCTGTATCACTATATAAGAACTTCTGAGATCAAGTCTGAGTTTTATTTTGTGGTATAAATATTTTTCTTGTGCCTTCTGCTGTTTGACTCCCTGATAGCATTTTCTCTACTATTTTATTTGATTTTAAATACCGATGGATAAAATTATATGTAAGACATAGGCAATTTATTCTGCATGTTTCCATAAGTATGATTTTTATAGCATAAAAAGGCAAATTAATTCTGTTTCTTTGGAGAACTGTGACACTTATTTCTGAGAATGCAAAAGATCTCCATCTTTAACCTCAAATCTTAGATAACAATCACATGACACAACAGCTATTGAAGAACCTAAGAAACCTTTTTTGCCGTTAGTGAATCACAGTGGTTGTTTGAAGATACTACAAGGTTTACTTACCTTACCTTACCGCTTTGTTTCAATTTTAATGGTAATGCACTTTGTGTGATTGAGAGTATTTAAGGGAAAATCACTTAGTTGCAGCACTCATGGTAGAGGATAGTTGCATAGTGACAATGCGTAGTAACGAGGAGATTGTTTTTTCAGCTTGCATTAAATGCAACTTGGTGGTATTTAAAAAAAAAAAAAAACCAAAACCAGAAAATCAACAAAATTGTGAGGTTTGGGGTTTTTTGTGCCTTTTTTTCTTTTTCTTCTTGTTTGGCTTTTTTTTTTGCTAGCAAATATTTATAGATATAATGGAAATCATGGCTTGATAAATGCCGAAGATCTCAGTTGGTAGGTGAGCCACTTCACTCTCCTGAACAGCTCTTACCTGCTACATACTGAAATAGGCTGTACAACTAGCTCTCAACCTTTTTTTGTTTGTTTGTTACTCATAGTAATTAGGGGGTTTCTTGAGATGCAAAGTTGTAAATTTATACACAAGAATCACAGCAGGAACCTGAAATAAAAGTCAGTTTCTAATTTTCTTGATGGCAGATGTGAGCTTGATAGCTGAAAGGAAGTAAAGCCAAATTTTAGCTATTAAAAAAAAAAAAAATCCCTATTTAAACAATTCATGATTATTTTAGAATTTGACTGATGAACTCTGAACTTCTTGAGGTGACAGCAAAGTACACGTGCTTTTTTTCCTGTCCTAGGTGAGTGATGGCTTCTGCCTGAAGCCACTATCTGCCAAGTTACTGTTTATATGAGTCTTTGGTCTAACTCAGAAAACACATTGCCACCTGTATTTAAGGTGCTTTTTTTCTCTTTGAATAAAAAAAAAACCCTGTCCCAGGTATAATGCAGTCCTTCTCTTTTACACCTCTCTGTTCCAGCTGCATTGTGACCTTAGTGCTTCCAATGCAGCAAGTGTACAAGAGCTTATTATTTCATAACCTTGTGAGTACTGAGTTTTGGATTGTTTTTTAATTAACATTTTAATTGCTCATCAAAGTAATTGAAAATGGTGTTGGAAAAATTGTCCATTTACTAATCCCTTTGGTACCAGTTAACATGAAGCTTTTCTCAAGGTCAAACACGCTCTTGTGGTGGTGGTAACTTTGCTGACATGATGCCAAAGGCTTGGTGGGTAGAAATGTTTTTACCGTGCCTTGCAATCTGTCTCTGCCTGTGGTGGGGGCACAAAGGTATTTTTCTGTGCATAGCTGCTTAGGCAACATTTGCTCTGAGAAGATGTATTGCCTTATCACTTCTCAAAGGCAGCATTCACTGGCTGTAAGCGCACAAGATGAGCCTGGAGAGATTAATGCAGGTAGGGAAAGTTTCATTTATGACAGTACTCTTGGACTGTGCGTGCACTCAGGGATGCTCATCCCATTGCTGAAATATGATCACTGGAATCTAAGCTAAGACTCAGTTCCTGGAACTGTCTGGGGAAGACATTGAACAGGCAAGAATTCAAGTAGGCTGGCTCATATTAAGCTGGAAGCTGTACTAAAAGGCTATGAAATAATTGTTTAGATACAGTTAAAACAAGCTCTATGATTCTTCACTAATACTTACAGGAAGCAATGAAATGATCTCCATAATCAGTTTGTCTTGTCTTACTTTGAATCCACTTTGGAAAATCCTGCTTGTTGTCTTCTGGCCTCAAGTTTTATGTTTTGTCTTGCAATGAGCTTATCCTTCTTCAGCTGCAGATCTCTGCTGGAAGGACTCAGCAGACTGTCGACAGGGAGCTTAGAAAGAATATTTAAATGTGAAATATATCTGCTTTCACTTAAAATGTACAGTCTCAAATAACTGGTGTGATGTACTGGGAATTATTTTTCCTTTCCACTTGTGCAAATGCAACAGTGATTATTGTTGTATGGTCTAAAATTTGGTGTGAGAAAAATTAAAGTTTTGTTAATGTATTTTTTTCTGCATAATTTCCTCAAATTTTCCTTTTGTTCATTCTTTTTGATCATAGTTTCGGCATCTGAGTCTTCATAAGCTGTCTTTATGTCTTTATGCAATACCAAGCAATGCAATTTACAAATTTTCTCCCTGGCTTTTAGTATTTAAAAAAAAAAAAAAAAAAAAAGCTTTGTTTTGAAATGTCAGTGTTCTCCATCTCTCAGGAACTAAAACGCAATGAATTGGAGCAAAAACTTTTCCTTTCTGAATTAAGTTTCTGTCCTAATTTGAGGGTTTTTTGTTGTTTTGTTTTTGTTTTGTGGCCTTTTTTTAACAGTATTTTTGGTTTGTTTCATAGCAGAGTTGCATAATTGCATCAGACATTGCATGCAGTAAAAATTCTGGGTCTTGACGAACTTGAGTTGCTTTTCTCCAATCCATATTCTCTGTGTGAATTTAAGATGGACTATTTGTTGTTTTACCTGCTTTTACTGTATGAACAATTGCTTAGGTAAATTTTATACTTGAAAGTATAGTTCATTCAGCAATAATTTATTCTGCTCGAATAAATTAGAGATACACCTTAATATAAATCACTGAAGTAACTTTGTTGAACTTTGAAAGTGCCTCTGGTCACAGAACATCTGAAGTCTTAGAAAAAACCCATTTTACTTTGTGCTCATTGGTAAATTAGGATAAATTGCTAGCTGAGCTTGCAGTTGATGTGTAATTGGCTCATCGTCACTGGAAAGGCTTAAGATAGCAAAGTACACTCGTTATTGCCTTGGAAATTATAAGTAGGAAGTGTCTGCTATGTTTGAAATGAAAATAAAACAGCTAGAGACTGACCCATTGAAACACTTCACACTTTTCATTGCTAGCAGGAGATCCTCAGTGAGGCAGATCAAATGTAATTATTGAGAGAACATAAAGAAAACATCTTTGTTTGCCCTGTTGTAATGAGCACAGCTCAGCAGGATTGGTCCTGAGTGTGCTGCTTTCTGACTGGGGTACAGGCTTGTACACTGCAGAGTTGGCAGGGGTCTAGGTTATTTAATTACATGGAGTCATTTTTGCTCTTGCAAGCACTAGTAACTTTCTTTTGAAAAGAGACAGGAGCTTGCAATACTTAATGCATAGTTCATGTCCTGAAGGTGCTTTTCGATTACTAGGCAATTAGTGCAGATGCCATTGGGTGTACTTCTGTCCCTTCATATCTGTGTTGAGGTGACAGATACAGCCTAAACCTGGAGATGCCCATTTACAGATGTAGAAACAAACCAAAAGGAGTTCTTTTTGTATGTCTGAAATCACGTTCAAAGAATTCAAAGGAGTTGCTTTCCATATGATAGCTAATCAATGACCAATTAAGAAATTTGACTTGGTAGTGAGCTCCTGATACTTTAGTACTAGAGGGTTTCTTACCTTGAATTCTGATGCTTGAGTCTTGGCTTCCAGTTCTAGTACCAATCTTTTTCTTTTACAAGTACTAATTTGAGCATTGTTTAAACTGTCAGGAAGGAAAGAGTATTTGTACTTCTTTGTTTTAGGTTCATTTCTTAAAGAGGATCAAAGTGGCCAGAGCAAAAGTTGGATGGAGAGGTCTGAGTTTTTCTCTGAAGAATTCTGTTGCTCCCTGTGGATTATGTTGGGCCCCAAGAGAGACAAGTCTTATATCTGCATTAGCTAATATTAGGCAATGTTAATATGCTCTTCTGTCCTCCTGAAATTCCAGGATTTTAGTTTCTTCTAAGAAACATCTTTGGTAATGAACACCTATATACCTACAAGACTAAGACTTTGAAATATGAAAATAGTGAGCTATGTATGCTGATAAAATATAAATAATATGCCTAAAAAAGTAACTCATCATGCGCTACAATGGGTTTTATTTCTTAGTGATCAGGTCATGACCTTAAGTTCTCTGGATACTGACCAGAGCTGAAACTGCAGAGGCTTTATTAGTGATCACAAAAATATCATGACACACATATTTTTTGTTCATATATGCTCAAAATCATATTTTTTTAAGATTTCTCAGTGTGGAATATATTTAGCCACAAAAACCACTTTGAAGTTAGTCTCGAATTCTCTTTCAAATGGGACATCCCAACAAATTGGCATTGTTTACTTTCATTTCCAATTTGAAATGCAAAACTGAATTTATTGTTTCTTAAAGAATTTGTTTTGATAATTTCAAAAGATGTTACTTCATACAGTTCAAATAATGTTGATTATGTCATAGTTTAAAACAAAGAATATATTAACGATCAATACTTGCCTCGTCAAAGCAATATTTTATCAGTATTGAAATGAAATAGGAATGTATAATGGTTAATTTTGACATTGCTCTCTATGAAATTTTATCAACATTTCTGAAATTTTTTTCTGATGAAAAACTGTTTTCCTAGTTTTAACCACTTCTTACAGGAAAGTACTGGTCTCATACACATCCATAATTTGAACTGCATCACTTTTTATCTGAATACAAGGAGCATTGCATATTAAATTTGTAATTGGTTACAGTTTTAATTTTTTTCCCCTTGCATGAAAAGCATACTCGGTCAAATGTGGCTGAGGTTAGGGAAAAAAAGTAGGGAAAATTGGATGACTTCTCATTTCCTCAGATTAATCTGAAATATTAAAATAGTGCTCCCCTCATTAAGTAAAATTACTTTTCACTGTGATAAGATTGATTGCAAGTGGGTCATTTATTGAACTGCAACACACTTTAAAGCACTGAGCCTTGTGTCTGAGTCTGGCCTGAGTGTGCCGCAGGTTCACTGTGCTTTTCCTTTTAAACTCCTTCAAAACAAACAACTTATGACTGAGTCTTTGGGTCCCAGATGGTCAGTATCAGTTTTACTTGACCTTCCTAACTTATTATTCCTCTTCTAGGTCATCTTCTTGTGACTGCAAGTACCAGTCAGAATCCTTAATCCATTCAGAATGGATGTGACTGCACTTTCAGTTGTACTGAGTTTGGTATCAGGTCCTTATGATAGGAAAATATTTTTGCCGAGCTGTCTTTCTGCGTGTAAATCGTGCTCTTTCTTCCTGTGGTTTACGTTCTTCAGAGATGTCATTTTCTCATTTGATTGATTCTGTGAGTGCAAAACAACCAAATACACAGGAAATCTGTTTTCTTTCTGGTTGTGTTATTATTGTCTTCCTCTGTCTGCTCTCCTGGAATAAGAGGGCGATCTTGTGAGAGCTTAGCAGTAACAAACAGTGTATTAAGAAATGAAAAGAAAAATCCATGTAAAGATAAAATACTAAAACTTTTTTCCTGTAAGATAAGTATGAAGAAGATTAATAGTTCTATTACAATATAGGAAATGGTTGTGTGCTGATTGACCATGGATAAAAGCTTCTGCTTGTGAGAACTAGTGTGATCATGAGCTGTCTAAAAAAAATCTGAATGTAAAACTCCAAAGTATGCAGAAACTCCGCCCCTCACCACTTCCCCCCCTATCCCCCCGAAGGTTTTGTTTTACCTGGGTTCAGTTTGAGGGTTTAGGAATTTGTTGATCAATGCAGAAACTTGACTTTTCTGTCTGATAGAATATTCTCTCCTCATTTGCATAGCCTATGCACATGTGCCTTAAGCAGTAGTGACTGACACCTGACATATACGTGCCTGGCACACACTTCTTTGAGCAGAGAAAGATGGAAAGCCTTTTTTGTGGGTTGTTACTTCACTGTCTGGTTTTGTATCTAAGCAGAACACAGGATACGCCGATGAGCTGGGATGTTTCGTAGCCGATGAAACTTGCACTAATGTTTTATGGATGTAGGGTGCTAGAGACTTTTATGGCTTGCTTAGGGGATAAAAAAAAACCAAGCAAACATATATACAATGATTAATGGATATGTCCATGGAGAGGAATGTTTAAGAGAAGCCTACCAATGTTGTACTCATATTTTTACTAGTACTCCAGTCACTGGATTGTTGCCTATTCTTCCTTCTTTTATGTATGGGGGGGTTAGGGAAGGGCTGGGTGTAGGTACTCTCCTGACAGGTAGTAGAAATGAGCATTTCATTGTTAGAGTAGTGGTAGTAGAAATCAACATTTCACTGTTAGAGTGGTGGTTGTTTAATGTGCTGGATGAAAAAGTTTGTATTGATGAAATGTTTGAATTATTTGATGCAAATTTGATTAATTTGATCCTTAAAACCAAGAATGACCCCTTAAAGAAAGCATGTAGTATGCTGTATATGATATGTGTAAAATATGACAATAAGATTAAATACACAACAAAACTTTTGAGTGAGATTTTTTTTTTAAATTAAATTTTATAGAGTCACCAAGGTTGAAAAATACCTCTAAGAGCATCTATCAACAATTAACCACATCACCCAGCCATTAACCTGGCACTGCCAGCTCTTCTACTGAACCATGTCCCTAAGCACTGCATCTACACGTCTTCCCCTCTTCCAAGGACAGTGGTTCCACCACTTCCCTGGGAATCCTGTCCTAATTTTTTTTTTTTCCTAGTATACAATCTAAGTCTCTTTTTAGCACAATTTGAGGCCATTTGTTCTTTTCCTGCCCCTTATTACCTGAGCAAAGAGATCAAGTCCCACCCTGGAACAACCTCCTTTCAGGTACTTTTAGGGGAGTTAAAAGGTGTTTGTTAAGGGGCCTTCTCTACCCAATCATCCAGGAGCCACTCTGGCAATCACACTTGCCCCACCTGAGCTGGGGCTGAAGCTCTTTCCCAGCTGCCCACCCCACACTCACACAGTCACGCCAGGTTTCCTTAGGACATGAGACTGTCCTGTTCCTGCTGGCCACACTATTCCTGGTTCAGGTCAGGCTGCCATTGGCCTGCTTGGCCACTTGGGCACACTGCTGGCTCATGTTCAGTCAGCATTCTATTATTATTATTACTACTTCATTTTTATTTGCTATGTATTTTTATATATTTGTTTATATGCCTTTTATTAGTGGATAAGTAATGTGATCATTTGATCTGGCCTCTTGATCCCTATAGCAGTGGGTGTATTTGTGAGTAATTAGAGCTGGTGCCTGTGAGACCTCATCTACTCAGAGTAGCAATATTAGAGTAAGTATGAACTGCTGCTGATATAGTTGTATTGCATAGAAAGTTTTATTTTTAAACTTTTTTTGCATTCTCTCATTACCCCCAAAATGGTTAATTTCTTGAATCTGTTTTTTCTCCTGGTTTTGATTTATGCTATGCATTAAATTCTTCATAGTTGCTAGCTGCTGGGTCCTTTGCTTTCCCCTTATAACATAATTTGGCTGTCCTTTTATTGAAGCAAAAGAATAAGTGATAAACTAAGGATAAAATAAATGCATCAGGACTTTGTAGGCTTGTTTTATCATGTGATAACTACTGAATGTGGTTTCAGCAGTGGGAAAGTGATTGAATTTACCTCTATCTGAATTATGAAAGGAGACCAGTATGCTGGTTTTCCATCAGAAGGAGGTAGTGTATAGACAGAAAAAGAGCAGCAGGATTCTTCACTGGTGTTTGGAACAGCTAGGGGAGCAGAATTTCAGGATATTGGAGCACATTTAAAAGGCAGTGTAGGAAAAGCCTTTATGTGCTTCAGCCCCTAGACATAGTAAAGAATGACTAAACCTAGAAAATGCATTAAACAGTGGTTGTAAAATTCTGTCTCAGCCTTAATGTCTTTGGAGTAACTAAACCATGATAATCCTAGAAAAAAAAAATCTATGAAATGAAAAAGGAGAGGTTATATTCTAGAAAATAGTTATTTTACCTGTCCTCCTCTCAAACAGCTATTAGAAAGGAATGGAAGCTGAAATAAAATAGTGCTTTTCAGTATTCATCAGGATATAATAAATATTGTAAATTTTTTTTGAAATTGAGCTGGTTTTCTGCAAAATAAATCAGTTTCCTTTTCCAGAGACTGGGAGAAACAAACACTTCACCACTTTTAAACAATTTTGCATTTCCTCCTGGCTGATCTTTTATGGGTTTTCTTCTCTGACTCATGCCAAGAGCTATTTCAGCTTGACAGGCTGCAAGTGCATTTTCTGTCTATAATGAAATGGAGAAATGTGAATGATGGATGTGCAGTAGGCTTGCTCACTCCTCTATGCCTTGCTATTGATAACTAAGCTGGGGTAGCCAGAAATGAACTTGTATTTACTTCAAAGCCATCTGGGCTCCCTTCATTCAAGTTGTCGGTAGCACTGTGGGTGTCCTCTTGTCCTTGCAGTGATTCATACCTCTTGCCGCAGATTTCTACTTTTCTCTTTACCTCAGACCTTGTAAATAAGTCAAATGAAACAGGTCACTTTTTACATGGCATCTTTTAAATGTATGATTTTTCTTCTTCTGCAGACAGCTGGAATACTCCATCATAGCTCTTTTAACTTTAGGAGAATGTATTAATTTTTACTTGATATATATAGTGCATGCATACTGATATTGCTGTAGCCAAGTTCTAATCTCTTGTTGCTCAGTTTACAAGTGTAAAGTGAGACTGGCGTTTCCTTACACCACAAAGACTGTTTTGTAGCCTTGCTAATTAGCATCAGTAACATTTCACACACTGAGGGTCAATTGCTGACAGCAAGAATTACAGCTCAAGCTTCTCCATGAATAATATCTTTCTGATACATTGTGTATTTCGCATGTCCACGCTGTATTTTGCATCCATAGTTAAGTGTCCTCTGTCACAATGATACGCCATTCTAACTTTGAGCTCATTATCTGGCTCCTGTTAGAGAAGGTTGATAAGAAGGGTATGAGCACTATCATCCCACTTCTGACTAATGTCAGTTCAGTTTGTGTGCTAGATTTGTCATTTCCTACATGTTTAACTTCCAGATATGTGAATTATATTTTTCACGAAATGAAGGTGAATCTGACCAAAAAGTTTGTGTACCTTAGCTCTCCCTTTGTTTCAGCAAATTAATTTCAAGTCATTTTAAGGTCTCACTTAACTTCTAATTTCTAGAAATAGACACATCTGTAATACTTTTTCCTCTATTTGAGATAAATTATGCATTTGTGAAAGCAGTCAGGACAACTAAAACTCAGTCATGTCAAGGAAACCGAAATATTCTCACAGATAAGGAAAACAGGTCTAAATCCTGACCTCTAGGAAGATAAAAGGTATGCTGGTGCATCAAATAGAGCACTGGGAAATCATGAAAACAGCTTGTTAAACCCATGGGTTCTTCAGCATGCAGCTGGAAATCCCCACTCATGTCTCCATGCATTTGGCAGGAGTCTTAAAGCCAAAGAACTCCACCCTCCCTCCAGCAGTTACTGTTTTGGCCACCTAAAGATCTTGCTACTCAAAATTTGGTTTGTGAATTAGTGTTTTAGCAGAAATTAGATTTGAAAAAATATGTTGAGCAAGCTAACCAGAAGTTCTCCGTGTCTCTAGTCATAGAATCTTCAAACTGAGAATGTTATGTGCTGGTTGTTTTATAAGGGTGAGTTTTAGGAGGGATTAACAATCTACAGCTCCCAGTAGGAGTAATAAAGAAATTTGGTTTATCGTATTTTCTTACATTCCTGTACGGTTTCTGCAATCTTCCATAATTTGAGGTATTTTAAAGGATCTAATTGGTGTGTGCTTTTACATTCTATTAAAGATAATTTTAAAAGAAGAAGAAGAAGAAAAAGATGGCTAGAAAATTAAACTTCAGAAGCGGAATAGTGTGAGTTTTAAGTGGGCCCATAGTTATAGGCTACCCGAAATCCAGTAAATTCTCAGTTACTAATTTTGACCCTTGACAGTGTTTTCAGCCAGCAGTTGTGGTAAGATCATAGTAAATCTAAAGCTGCGTAATCCATTCTTTTTGTAGCAGTATTTATAATTTTAAAAATCTACAAGCAGCTTGAATCTTGAGCACTGGGAATTATCTTTTCTCTCTACTGGAATTAACAGTATCTTCTCAATTCAGCTGTGAGTTGCTAATGGCTTAGGATGATCTTATCCTATTGAGAACTTTAAATATTTAAAATCATATGTGAGAATATCTATAACGTGGTTCTAGGAGGGGAAACAATTTTGGAATATGTCCTACTTTAAATAGAAGATGCTGGTTATTTGTAGGCATAAGACACACTAAAGTCATTAAGGTAAAACTTCATTAGATATACATTTTTCCCATAGTCTTCTCTTTAAAGTGGACTGTTGCCTTTCTTCTTTCTTGCTGAGAATGTTAGTATTCAACACACAATGTACTGTGAAGACTCTAAGTATTAGAAATCTCACCATGCTCATGTTGATTTTTT